>QEPC01014254.1:4186490-4205947 GCA_003113815.1 Sphenodon punctatus | reverse complement strand
AACCCATTTACCTCCATATTATCATTTATTTAGATTATATTAGATAGATTTAGGTGTTATTTTTTGTTTTTACCCCTCCCTGTGTTCAATCTTCCTTCCTCCCTCCCCCTCCATTGAATCCTTTCCCTCTCCCTCTTATTCCATCCCTGATTATTCCCTTCCCCTGTTTTAAGTTTTGGATTTATTTAGAACAGGATTATTATTAGATTGATTTTCATTTCAGTTTTGTACCCCTCCCTGTGTTCTGTGTTTCCTGCTGTGTAATATTGTATAGATAGATAGAAGGTAGATAGTTACTAGATAGATATACATAGTAGTTAGCTTAGTTATATATATATAGAGAGAGATACAGTGTGTTTGTAGGACAAGGCCTTTGTAGTTTATTATTAGAATATTCCATTTAGTTCCATAGGTTTTAGAATACTTAATAGCAGTTAGATTTAGTGTAGAGACAGAGATATATATAAAAAAGAAACAGCCACTCCAGCGCCAGGACCCACCATCATGGGTCTGGGGCCATCATTCCTCGCACAGAGGTGATGTTATTCCACCGCACCAAGAAATAGCCACTCCAGCCCCAGGACCCGCCATCAGGGTTCTGGGGCTAAGTTACAGGCAGGGAGGACTGTCCCAATATTCAGAAGCTGCCACTCTAGCCCCAGGACCCAACATCATGGGTCTGGGGCCATCATTCCTCGCACAGAGCCTTTTTCTGAATGCCCGAACTAAACCGAACCGAACACGATTGAACCGAACAACAGAACCCAAAGATGGCGACCAAACCAAACGGCGGAACTGAACAGGAGAACCGAACTGGACCAAACCGATAGGTCGAACCCGAACCGCGATCTGTTCGCCCATCCCTAGTGAGATCTCGCTGGGGCTGCAAGAATCTTGCACATTCTTGCAAGATTGCAGATGCATTCTCATTTCACTTCTGCCCATGACCACCAGCCAGGACCTCCCTTGCAGGAATAAATGGTACCACTCAAGAGCAGTCCCATGCACCCATGTAAGATTTGTAACTGAAAAGAACTGGCACGGGGGTGCTGCGGACCAGTTCCTTCAGTGCACCATGGCCACGACTTGTCAATTACAAAAGCCGTCTGCAAAACCCCTCGGCAAGTGTCCCTTCAAATCCCTTTGCAAAGCAAGGGCGGGTGGTGATGGGAGACTGCTTGTCATCTTCTCTTCTTCTGGAAGCAGAAATCCCCTGAATTTTATGTCTCCCTGGCAGGGAACCTCCTCTGGAAGCACCCAGCCAAACCCCTTTTCGAACCACTGTGTCAAGCGGAGAAAGAACTCCCTCCCCACGGTGCTGCTTTACATAATGGCTTGCCTGGGAACTTCCTGAGGGGTTTCCCAGACACCCCACTCTCCCCTGGCCCCCATCACCCCTGCTAAGGAATCCCTTTGGGTACTGCCTGGTCAAGCCCCTTTGCAAAGCGCTGTGCTGGGGGAAGAGAGAACAGATCCATTCTCTCTCCTCTCATGCAGGGCTTTGCAGATGGGCATGGGCACTTCTTGCCCAGGCACCCCCACTCTCCCTTGTCAGGTCAGCTCCTCAGGAAGCTGGCTTTGCAAAGGGTTGCTCTTCTAGCCAGACTGACTCCTTGCAAAGCCACAAATGGCTACCTGATCAATTTCAAACTGAAACTGACAAGGCAGCCACTTGAGAGCTTTGTAAGGGACCTAGCTCACCATGCCAGGGCAAGCCTTTGCAAAGCTGTGTCAGTACAGCCTCCCTCTCTACCCACAAGTCACGAAACAAATCTCGCCAAAAATTCAAATCCAGTGAGATCTTGTGCCTGGTTCTCGTCATGAGATTTTTTGCGTGAATTATTTAAATTCTTGTTTCAGCCATAAAAATGGCAAAAACAGAAGTAACTTTCCATGTTGGATGAATTTCAGTGAATGCCTTGCTTCTGATGGAAGTAGCACTGTCCAAGGTTTTTTCTTTTCAGGTCTAAAAAACCACCCTGTTTTCACAATTCTGCAGAGGAATATAAGCTTCAAGTATTTGGTTGAAGCAAGGCTAGCACCCTTGTTCAGTTCACATAGGCTATCACCAGTTTTGTAATACTGCTGTTTGGAGTAGGCAGTCAACATTTCCATTATGCTTTTGGAGTTCAGGCAGTAACCACAGTCTAAACACACATCTCCTTTGATTGGAGTTCAAATTATTTTGCTCTGAAGCATCACAGCAGGGACTGTTCCCCAATAATCTCTAAATCCAATGTGTTTTGCCTTGGGAGTGGGGGGAGACAGGTTTTATTGGACAGTTATTGAAACACACACACAGAGAAAGCATAAAACTAAAGGTCACTGGGAATCAAGTCAAAGAGTATGAAAAGCATCACAGAGTGGGTTACAAGTACTTACAGTGAAGAATAACCTCAAACTATAACAGCAAAAGGGCTGCTTTGCATAATAGCATATTTGGAGCTCCAAGTGCTAGGTTCTGTCTCTGCTGGATTTCTATTTCAAGATTTCTTTTTAGTTTATTCCTACCAAAACCAGCCACTTACTAACCAATGGTGAAAAACTATCCTTTGTCATCAAAGGTTGCCAGATCAATATTTTTAAAACAAAAAACACTGTGGGATTCTAAAATAGTCTGTTCTCTTAAAATAAAGAAAATCTTGTAACACTCTCCCTGTGACATGCGTATGGTGCTCTTGCCTTGTATGATTTGTGAGGCAGAGCAATGGAGCTTCTTGCATTTCGCATTTAAAAGCTGCCAGAATCCAGACCAGACAGAGCAGCAGTAGCATGTACATATTTAGAGACTGCCTGTTTACATTTATTATGGTTATTTTGCCCCAGAGTGTCTGAGCTATTTCCTCGCATTGCTCTTGTTGTGCAGTGAGTAAATATGCAACAAACTGGTAGCAAAACAGGTTGTTTAACAAGGGGTCGTGTAGTTGATCTCTGTTCCACTGTATTCCTGGGTTAAAGACCTTTTATTCTTCCAGTCTTCTTTAATCTTTATGGCTATCTGGTTTTCTTCTGCTGTTCTTTTTAGTTAGGGTTTTTCTTCAAAGACTGGGGGAATGGGCTGGGGGCAGGATGAAGAATATAAATACAATTGTTGAATGTTATTCTATTACCTTATAATGAAAATTGTGAGGTATTGGAAATGCAATCAACAATATAGTATTTCAATGTAATTTAGCAGGGCTGACCCTATTAATCTGTGTCCCGTTGATTTTCTCAGCTGTCTTTTTCTTCCATTTTAAGTGCCCAAAGTGACATTTTGTGTATCATTAATTTTAGTCTTTTTTTAATTTGGGGGGAGGAGGGACTTTGATCCCTTCCCCCACACAACTATAGTCTCGTGTCTTCCTCAAACTACATACATTGTCATTATCTGTGTTTTGAATTAATTCTGAGTCCACACTTTGGACTGGTTTAAAGGAGCAAATTTTGTACAGCTTTTCTTCAGCTAATGAGTCTATTTAGTAGAGCCCTGCCCAGGATAGTAAAACATTCCACTTTCATCCTGCCTGAAACACTATGTTCTGTGCTTACCTGTACCCATTTTGTTTTTTAAAAAAACCCCTTTTCTTGTTCCTGCCTACACTGCACTCCCTCCCACATGTTCCTGCACGTAATCCCAAGCCTAGCCCGACTGATTGGTAGGGAGTGGAAAGGTACCTCTTGCCTGCAGTACGGAGTTCAGCCTGGGGTTGGGCTCAGGGCTGTCGGTGTGCCTTCTTGCTCCATGTCAATCATCTGACTGTCAGGGAGCAGATGGCCCCCTTCCACCTGCATCATGACTCCCAGGGATTTCATGTGGAAGCTAGAAATGCCTACTGTGCTGTGGGCTGGAACAAAGTTTCATTCCACATGTTCCTGCACAATGAAACTTTGTCCACCCATGCCCAGTCCATAGCAATCTCTCCTAGAGCTGATACTTGCTTCTTGGATTCTCACTTTTCTAGATGAGAATCAAGGTTCTCAGCTTGTTCTTGCGAACAAGCTGAGAATTGCCTTGACTTTCGCAGAGAAAAGCAAGAATCTCACCCTCCCCTTGCACTTGTTTAAAAAAAGAAAATAGGGATGGGCGAACAGATTGCTGTTCGGGTTTGGCCGTTCGGTTCGGCTGCGTTCATTTCGTTTGTTCGGTTCGGCCATTTGGTTCGGTCGCCGAGTTCAGGTTTGGCTGTTCGTTTCGGTCATCCAAACAGGCCGTTCAGTTAGGCCGTTCTGCTGTTCGGTTCGGCCGTTCAGGAAATGTTGTTATGGATGTTTTTTTGCTTTTTATATGTTTTTTTTGGTCTTTTATTGGGTTTTATATGGTTTTCTTTTGTTTTTTATTGGGTATTTTTGTTTTTATATGGGGTTTTTTTATTGTATTTTTTTTATCTAATATATCTATCTACACTAAATCTAACTGCTATTAACTATTCTAAATGCTATGAACTAAATGGATTATCTAATAAGTACACAGGCCTACTCCGACAAACTCTAAAACTAAATCACTAACGCTATCTCTATCACTAAGCTAACTTCTACAACTCTCTCCTCTCTATATATCTATATCTATATCTATATCTATATCTATATCTATACATGTCCATATATATATGGATATATATACATCCCATATATATGGGATGGGGGGAATCACAAACAGAAGAGGAGTCTGTAATGAAATACATACATTACATACTCAATGAGTCTGTACAGTGCATAACACAAGGTTTCAGTTTATGGTTTAAGTTTCATTTCATTACAAAACTGAAATGAAACTTAAAGCAATCTAAAAATCCTACTCAACGCCTGCTGTTCAGGAACAGTAACTAGCTCAGAAGGTGTTGAGAAAGGGGGGCCCAGATAATTAGTTTCGTTTCTTGCAAGCCTCTCTCCACCCCTGGTGCCTGGAAGTCTGCTCCTCAGTGACTACACCTCCCTGTCATGTTTGACTTTCCAGTGAACCTTTTTTTGCCATCCGAACGCGATCCGAACTTACCGAACTGTTCGGCCATTTCACCATTCGGTGTTCAGATTGTTTGGTTTGTTTGCGTTCATGTTCCTGTTCGTGTTCGGTCATCCGAACAGTTCGAGTTCGGGCCGAACTCCAAACTTCCGAACCGCGTTCGCCCATCCCTAAAAGAAAAACCCTTGTACTCATCTGACTGCCTCTCTCCATGTCCGGGGATGCTCTGGAACTCCTCTTTGCCTTCTCTGCGAGGGCAGGCAGGAAAGCGACCTGAGGAGGTGTCACCTCACAGCAAACAAGTTATTATTTTTTTTAAAGAAATTAAAAATACAAACGCAGCACATGCGCAAGTGGCCACTAGGTCCATTTTATGCATGTAAATCCCTTTTCCAAAATGGCACTGGCAGTGTCAGTACCATTTTGGAAAAGACCAGCTGATCTGTGCATGTGTGAGCATGGCACCGTGCATGCACAGAATGGCACAGTGACCATTTTGCACATAGACAGACCCATTTAAAAAAAAAAAAATCTTGAGATTTTTGTGAGATCTTGGAATGTTACTGAGATCTTGTTGAGATCTTGGTAACCTTTCTTGATTCTCTCGAGAACAGGAAATGGTTCTTGATCCAGACCTAATCTCTCTTTTTCCTGCCCTGAAGGCAGGGAAGTGTGTCCCATGGGGTTCCATTGGATCCTGCTCCCACTGCAGAGGTTTATTATGTAGTCCTATAAACTGTAGATGGAGTTTAGAACATTGGGTGTTAACATATGTGCAGCCACCGCTGCAGCTGCACGCCCAGGGGTGGGATGGCCACCCTGAGCCGGGTCAAGTTGGGGGACAGAACCAAATGTTTTCTTAGCCTGACCTGGCTGGGGAGGGGAGCGATGTGTGGCTGGCCTACTCTGCCCCTGCTCTGCTGCCAGTACTCCACCCCTGCCATGATGTGCAGCCACGGGTTCGAATAACAGACAGCCATGGCTGCCATGGCAACCCCCAAACGCTAGGCAAGGCAGGTGCAAAAACAGATGCACCCACTCAGTTTGCCCTACTCTGGCCTGCCTGGGCAGCCTGAAGGGCTGGACCATGGGCCCTGTTTGTTCCAGGCCCACGTTTCCAGCCCAGCTGCCAACCCCACTGGGGTTTGAACTGGACCCACGTCTGACAGGCTCAGACCAGACGCATGGGGTTCGGTGCTGACCCAGGGGGGCTGGAGTGGGCAAACCAGGTCAGCAAGCATGCATGTTAACACCCATTCTTACCAGACTACAAATATACAGAAGCTATCTGTCACTCTGACACACTGGCTTTTAAACAAGATTTATATATGTAGCAAACGGTGCATGTTGCCAGTATGTGCTTAGAAAACTAACAATTACCCATGCTTCATCTCACTCTAAACCATGTTGTGCATGTACATATCTAATATACACTGAATCATTGATCTGGGAGTAAAATTGGACAAAATACTAAGACATGTCTCCAAAATTTCCATGTGCATCAGATATTTTTAAATGATTTTTACAAGGCAATCAGAAGCACCAGGCAGCCCATCAACAAACTAACCATGTGACAAACCTAGAGGTGATTCCAGAGCTGCTAACTAACTGCCAGGGGAGTCTGCCAAGGAGCCAGATGTCAATAGAAACATTTGTGTCGCCATTTAGCTTCTAGGTTCTGTGATTCCCATCAAACTAGAGTAAGAACTGGGAATGGGACAATCTATCCTCTTACTACTGTAAGACATTCCCCTCTCAATCAGATTTATTTTGTTTCTACTACCGTTAAAGGCAAATGCTTTCCATAGGTGTGTTTCCATGTGTGTGTTTAGGTAGACATAGAATTGCAGTTATAATACTTAGTAAAGAAAACATTTTCTCTTATTAGGCACATTTACTGTAAATCCGTAGGCTTTTTTAAAAAAACTAGTAGAGTAGTAGAGTTTTGATCAACACTTTTTAATTTTCACAAGTTCAGATCTGGAGCTTAGGCTTAGTTTCTAAAGAGAGGCTTTGTTTGTGAAGGTGAAACCCACTTTTCAACTTTGTAAAATTTAAGAGTGTTTGTTCAGTGTTATCTCTTGACACAACTTGAAATAAGTTTGTCTACATTCATTGGTTATTATGACACATCACAAGGTGGATTCACAGCTGGTTGAAGAACTGTATTCAGAGTAATCATCAATGTCTCATCATCAAATTAGAGGGAGGTACCAAGTAGGGATCTGCAGGGCTCTGTCCTGGACCCAGTGCTATTCAACATCTTCATTAATGATTTGGAGAGAATTGGAATTTGTCGGCGCACCCCCCAAATAAGACAAGGACACGCTCGATGGGATTAAACGGCCGCATTCTTTATTAAGAATTAACAAACAGGAAAGGGGGGGGATGGGGGGCACCCTTCCCGCCTCCACCCCCTTCCTGAACTGGGGTCCTTATTTCTACTAACCTTATTACTACTAATTAAACCACTCCTTTTGGAGGAGGGCCCCTCTTCTCCCCTCTCGGTCCCCGCATTCTGTGCGTACCTTGTTCCCTGTTCCCCATTAACTCGTGAGGGTAACCTCCTGTTCCTTCTTTACTATTAACTTACACCCTGCCTCGTGCCCTGGGTTTCCCCAGGCCGGGCGGGTTGTTCGTGGCTGCCCCATCTCTGGGGTTAATTCCAGCAAAGGTTGAGAACACCGTTACCCGCTGTTTGGCAGATGCTCCTCCCAGCAGGTGCGGCCGTCCGTCTCTCCCTTCGGGTTGGCCATACAGTGGGCCGCGCTGTGGCGACTATGCCATGGACCTTCCCATCTCTAAAGGAGATGCTGCTACCTATGCTATTCTAACTTCTAACTTTGAAACGTGTAACTTCCAACCTTGGGCTTACCTCTGCCCATCGCCACCAAAACCGCCAGCTCTGCTTGGCTGGTTTACCGCCACACCAAAACCCCCGATTAACTGCCTCAATTGTTGTTTCAGGACCCCGAGGTACAAATCGCATCCCACGTCAGATAGGTGAACACCGTCACCCCTGAAAAGTTCATCCCTATCGTACCGAATGTCCACATGTTTAATAACTCGACCTCCCCTGAGTCGCAGCCAATTACCAATTTCAGCGTTGGATCTCCGTCTGGCCCGGTCGACTCAACCGGGGCGCACTGCTGCGTTCCATACTCTCCTCGGGAGCATTTCTGACCAGACAATTGTGCATGCTGGGAACCTGTCCTGTATTATCTTCAGATCTAACTTCACTTGTTTCGTCAGGCCCAGCCCAGTTACTCTGGGGAGGTTATTTTCCCCAAGGTGGATCACCATTACCTCTGGGGCCGGAAATGTTTCCTTTGCCCCTGTTAATGTCAGCAGGAGTTGCTCCCATAGCATCCCCCTCCTACCGAGCCAAAAAATACTCGCTCGGTCACTTAGGCCCAGCTGGGTACCCCACCCGCTGCGTGCGGCCTTCTTCCCTGCCCAGTGGACGATGCTGTGTCCGATGATCCACACAACGCACCGTTCTTGTCTCACTGGCGCTTCTGGAAAAGATATAAGGTTAATAACTCACTGCAGCTGTTGGCCCGGGTTGGCTGACCCGTGGTCGCGTTTCCCTTATATAGGATCGGTAGGCATTCGAGCGCCAACGCCCTATTGCCTGAATACGTTCACCTGACAACCCCATGTCTGCTGCGACCGATGCCGCCCCTATTCTAAATGAATGGGCACTGTAGCTACCTTGGTCGAGCCCCGCCATCCTAACGCATCTCCCAAGGACCGCTCCAAACTGGTAACGTGTCAGTGGGGATCCGTCACTGTGTGTGAAAAGTGATCCCCCAACCCTTGGGCGAGACCCCAAATACCTCCTCATAGCCCCGACGGGGCAGACACGGGGGTCCCTGGCTGGGCGAAGTCTAACCCACCGTCCTTTCCCCTTCTGGTCGGTCTTTGACCTCCTCAGATGGAGGATGAGGGTATCACCATACCACGAGATGTCCTTTAACTGAAACGCTCGACCTGACCTGTCCCTCTGGGAGTCAACAACCATCTCTCCAATCCGGAAGGCTCCGTACAAGGCAACGCGAAAAACCGCGGTAAAGAGATCGCATTCGCTGTTAGAAAAACAAACCTTTTCAAGCGCCCCTGTAAGGGCCATCAAGATTGGAGGCGTGATTGGGGCCCGGGTATCCTGCCGGGGGGGGGCTTGGCGAGCCCAACTCTCCTTCAAACGGCTCATAAAGAAACCGTTATCAGGGGAGGGGTGGCCCGCTAGGTGGCTTGTAAATGTGATAGCCGATATTCTCCCTGCAATCGTACCTGGGGCCAGCCGGTCAGCCCGCAACTGCATGGCGTATTGTAATAGGCACCCCTCTGCTATGGGAAAACCTGTGTCCCATCCTTTTTGACACCTGAATTCCTGGAATTCGCTGAATGCCTTCTCATACGCCCGTCTGGTTCTGGGCGCGAGGGATCCCTGCACTGCCTGGTAAAGCTCTAAAATCCAAGGCTCCACATGTCCCTCGGGAACGGGTCGGGTTTCTCGTTGGCCTCTGGGGCCAGCTGGCGGAAGCGGTCTGCCTGAAATCGAGAAAGGGCATCGGCGATGCCATTGGCAATCCCCGGCACGTGTTTGGCAATGAATAAAATATTTGCTCTCAAACACTTGAGAACAAAGGCACGCACCAGCCTCATGACCCTCTGCGATTTAGACGACAACTTGTTGACAACATGGACAACCGCCATGTTGTCGCACCAAAATAAGACCCTCTTATTGGCGAATTCAGCGACCCACAACTCCACCGCCACCACGATGGGAAAAAATTCCAGGAATGTCAGGTCCCGGGTTATCCCTTGTTCCACCCATGCTGCAGGCCAGGGGGCTGCACACCACTTTCCTCTGAAGTAAACTCCAAAGCCATGGCCCCCCGCCGCGTCTGACTGTATCTGGAGCTCCGCTTCCAACAGGAGTCGCTGCCGCCAGAAACTAACCCCGTTGTATTGTGCCAGGAAAGATTCCCAAGTAGCCAAATCCTCCCTCATCTCCGCTGTCACCCTGACGTGGTGATGCGGGGGGCGATCACTCCCCACCAGGGCATATAGACGGGACATGAATGCTCGACCTGGTGCAATGACCCGGCAGGCGAAATTAAGGCTGCCGAGGAGGGACTGCAATTCCCTGACTGTCACCTTTTTCGCTCACCCCGCACTGCTCACCGCTTCCCGGAGCGTCCGTAACTTGTCCTCCGGGAGTCGGGAGAGTGACATATTTGTGTCCAGCTCTATGCCCAGGTAGGTCAGTTTTGTTATTGGGCCTTCTGTTTTTTCCTGCGCTAAAGGTACCCCTATCTCTTCCGTCACCTCCTGAAATGCCAACATTGCCTGCTCACATTCAGTGGTGCCTGCCCTTCCCGCGAAGAGGAAATCGTCGAGATAATGCGTGATCCGCCCGCCACTCGTGCGGCGTCGCGTGATCCACTCCAATACTGTACTGAACTTCTCGAAGGCCGCGCATGAGATTGAACATCCCATGGGCATTGCCTTGTCGAAGTAAAATCGGCCCCCAAACTCCATGCCCAACAGCTCGAAGTCATCGGGGTGCACCGGCAGGAGTCGGAATGCCGACTTGATGTCACACTTCGCGAGGAGGGCAGATGTTCCGCAGGCACGCACCATTTCGACCGCTGAGTCGAATGATGCGTACCGCACAGAACAAAGTTCAAAGGGTATTGCGTCATTTACCGACTCGCCCTTGGGGTAAGACAAGTGGTGAATCATGCGGAATTCACCTGGTGCCTTTTTTGGCACGATACCCAGGGGGGATATCCACAGTGATGGTATGGGCAAGGATTCAAAGGGGCCCTGAATCCTGCCTTCCTTTACTTCTTTGTCGATCTTTTGCTGCACTATTTCTTCGTTCCCCACCACAGATTTCAAGTTCCTCGCTCCCAGGTGATACCGTGGGCCCACCGTCGGGATCCTGAAACCTTGTTGGAATCCTTCCACAATGTACTGGGCAGTTGCTCTATCGGGGTAATCTTGGGTGGCAGCCTCCAATACCTCATGCTGAACTGGGGTTGGGGCCCTTTCCCACTGTCGCCGAGGGCCCGCCTTGTCCCGCGGCCCCCTGTCTGGTGTTTGCCCGCCCTCGCATCCTGTTTCCGTATTGCCAGAAACGGGAGCATGCTGATGCGGAGTGCTCACCACCGCACTGAGTACACACATGCTTAAACCTGCACTGGGCACGAAAACACCGGCCCCCGTCATTGAAATCCCAACACGTCGGTCCTGCTGGGGACTGACGTGCCCGGCTAGTCGGTGACCCCACCTGCGTGGTCCCTGGTCTAGTAAGGACATGCCCGCTATCCGACCGTGGCGTGTACCTGGCACAACTGATGCACTCGAGCCAAATGTCGGGGGCGTGCACGTCCCACCTCAATCTAGGATTGTTGGCTGCCCTACGTCTAAATGACTCATCGTAGCGCAGCCAGGCTCCGGGGCCCCCCGTATCAAATGCCCTCCGCACTATATCGGAGTACTTGAGCATCTCCAGTCCCCGGTCTGGAAATTTGATCAATGTGACTCCCATATAGATTGTATAAGCCGCCGTCCAATTGGACCACGACCTCTCCGCTTTTGGCCTCTTAAACTTCTCTTTTTCCTTGATTTCCTCTTTGTCATTGGGATCCGGGATCGGATCACTGAAAAGGAGGGCGAATATGTCTATATATTCACCACCCCAGATCTTTTCTTTCGTCGCCTGAAGGAGGTGCTCCCCCAGGGGGGCCGACACATCTGCGTGTCCGCCCGCCAGGGGGCGCACTGCCTCTCTGCTCGGACAGCGGTGGGCCATGGAACATCCACAACACTGGGGGGCTCCCCACACATGAGCCGCTGCCGAGTAACCCCGATCCGTGCCACCCGAGCACCCTTCACATAGAGCTCGGTGCGGATGCCTGGGCGCAGTGGGGCTAGCGCCCCCCCCTTGCCATCTCCAGCCCCCATAACCACCTTCTTGCGCATCCCTATCTGCAGTGGAATCAAGATGGGGGGGCCTATAGTACTCTGGGCTGTACTGCCCCGTCCCTTCATCCCACCATGGGTCGCCCCACTCCTCACCTGCCCGCAGTCCCATGTCTCCCCTGAACCTCTGTTCTCCGCTGTAGCTTCTGGAACCGGCAGGAATCTGGCGCGCCCCTTCCGACCTGTCATCTCCCCCCTGTCTTCCTTCCCGTGAGGGCTCACCCCACGCATGGGGTATGGGCGGCGAATCTTCTCTCCTCCTGCTGGGTCCAGGTTCCTCGTCCCTGTAGCGAGAAGGAACAGCGCAACGCCTCCCCAGGTGGGTAGATCCCCTTGCCCCAGGGGGGCAATTGGTCCTGCCCCCGGCGGAATCCCCCAGTCCCGCATTGCTCTCCGTGGCTAATTCGGTCGCTCCCCTTCTCTCCTGGGTGCTCTCAAGGTCCTCTATCCTGGACTGGTACGCAGCCAGCTGCTCCTGCATCTCTCGCAAGACTTCAGCCTGGCTGTCCCCACTTCCTCCTTTGCCCCTCTGTCCTGTTCCCTTTGTTCCTGGCCCCCCCACTTTCTTTGGCATGGGGGTCTTTTTTGCCCCTCGTTTCTTAGGTGGCATGTTGGTCACCTCTGTGGCCAAGGATTCCAGGCAAAATTTGTCTTCCCTATCCCAGTGCTCTCTGTAAGCAACCTCTTATTGACCCACCCTTCAGGCACCCAAACACTGGCCCCTTTTTTGTGCAGTGCCCCCAGTCTCAGGACCATGTGGGCTTTCCACCCCCGGCATGGGCCCTGGACCCGAAGTCAGGCCCAGAGTGGGCCTTCTGACCACCAAACACAAGCCCAGGTGGGTCTTTTTCCCTTGGACAACCCTGATGGGGGGGCTTTCACCCCCGCATGGGCCCTGGCACCATACGCAGGCCCTGGCGGGCCTATAATTACCCACAGGTCGTTGTGGCCTACACCCTACACACAGGCCCGGGGGGGACTGTACACCTACCACAGGTCCAGTGGCCTGTACCTCCCCACCGGCCCTGGTGGCTTAAGCACCTGTACACAGGCCCTAGTGGCCTGCTCCTCCCACTACCGGCCCCGGTGGAGGGGCCAACCTCGCTGTGCCCCCAAACCCAGTGGGTCTCTGGCACTAAGGGGCAGATGGGCCTATTCACCCGGCCCAGGGCCTTTGCACAATGCAGGCCTTGAATAGGCCTTGACACCCTACCCCTCCCAGCCCAATAGGGTCTTCTTGCTGGGAAGGGGGGGGCCAGCCGGGCCTTTTCCTTTATTAATAGCCGCGGGCCTACCCCTGAGGTGTCTGACCAGAGCCCACGTGGCTCACTACCTGGGCCCCACTGGGCCTGCTGGTCTCCCTGACGCGAGCTTGGCCGCCGGGGAAAGAGGCGTCGAGGGGGCCCCCTTTTAGGCGCTGAGGCCTCTTCCCGCTCTGCCCGCACGAGCCACATGGCCTGCACTGGGCCACCCGCTCGTGCCGCACGTCCTTGCCCCTGCTCTGGCCGCACAGAATGCCGCGCCAGAGCAGGGAGCCCAAAATGGCACCCGGGATCTTGCTGGTCTCGCGAGAGTCCCGGGCGCTTCCCTAATCCCCCTCTCGCCGCGCCGACCAATGGCCCCTCCCACCTCGAGGCCTAGTGGCCGAACAACCCCGCCCGCGTCCCCGTCTTTCCCCGCTCTGGGGAGTGGGGGGGGGGGGTGGCCGCGCCAAACCCCCACCGCTGCTATCGCAGAGGGGGGATTTATAAAAAATCATGATATATTGGAAATCTGGACAAAATTGAAACTATGAAATCCAACTGAGATAAATGTAAAGGTCTGCATTTAGGGAAGAAAAACCAAACACACAAGTATAAGATGGCATGGTAGCAACACATCTAGGGATTGTAGGTGATCACATTGCTGACTCATGTTCAGTTTGTGATGTGGCTTAAATTCAATTCATTTATTGTACTTGACACCAGGCCATCGTAAAAACAATAAATATAAATTACAGAAGTAATTTACCAACATAAAAGTATGATCACTATTAGGATAAAACATATCAATAAATTATTCCAAAACTAAAATAAGTACTAGTACCAGGTATAATCTCTGATAAAAGGCCACCAAATTAAACTGAGGATTTGTACTATGAGATAATCACTCTTCACATTAATGGGAAATAAGGATTTTAAAGGTAGGCCTTGAATGTCTACAGTATAGACCACTAGGATAGCATAACACAATCTTACACTGGTATTTCATTAACCGGCATGACAACAATGCTTCATACTATCCTATTGGTAGGGTTAGGTCTAAGTCTACATTGGTTGGTTTAAAATTCAAAAATCTCTCTCTGATAGCAAAAGCAGCCTTAAAAAATCCTACCACAGCCCTAGTCACCTTTATATTTGAGTCCTCCAACAGTATACAAACTACCATGTGTGTTGTATTTGACGAAAGTCATATCAGATGAGGCATCAAACAGTGGGCATGAGGTTTATCATACAGGTTGCATTCTAATAAAATATGCTCTACTGTTTCTGGTGCCCGCGTGTCAGAAGGACATAGACGTTGAGTATATGGAATTCCTAATATCCTACCATCCCATATCTTGGAGGGCAGAGAATTCAAATGGGCAAAGAAAAATAAATATCTCGACCTAAAAGTCTGGATTTCCATTAGGTATGGAGCCATCTGGTTTACAGATGGGATAAGTGACAAATAGCCCCTTAAAAACGGGGTTTCCCTTATGCAAGCAACCACATTTTGCATTCCTACATCCCATAGTCGTTGGGCTAGCTCTGCTCTAGCCTGAGGCTTAGGCTTTGCAATAAAAGTATCCTCAGAGTAACCTACCCTGGCCAAATAGCTTATCGTTTCTTTATCCCATAGACTTACAAAAGAATCCTTCCTTATTAGTCCTATCAGGGAGTTTGGCAGATAGTAAATCTTAAGATGTGGCTTCAAAAATGGCAAAAACAAACATGTAGGCAGTGGGACAGCTCCCCAGACAGGCCCAGGGTAGAAAACTGTGGTGGCCACTCTCTAGGTTGGCAAACACAAAACGTTTCAGTTTCCCAGGGTGGGCTAGGGCTAGGCCCAGGGTATATACTGAGGGCTGAGCCAACCCAATGGCAGGTGGAGCCAAACCTAAAATTGCACACACTACATGATCATGATCATGATTAAATGGAATAGAAGATGCACATAAGGATAGCAGTTTTAGCAAACAAAAACAGAGCCAAGTGAGTCCAGTGTGGATGGGGGAAAACCGGGCTTGTCTTCCTTAGATTGTAAGCCCACTAGGCAGGGACCTGTCTCCAATAACCACCAGCAGGCAATGTGTTCAATGGCAGGAGTACACCAGCAGAGAAAACAAGTACTATAAAAGCTAGCCCGGATTACAGAAATTTCCAATACCTTACTGAAGGTGCAATTCAGCAACATTACAATATCTGAAATGCATAGATGGCATAGGCCACAACTAAAAAGGAAGGGAAATGTTGCAAAGCCCAAGAGGATTATGTGAAATCCTAAATAGCACACCATAAAGCCCCAAAACAATGTTTGAAGAGAAGGCAGTGGAAATGAGGGCATGCAATGATTAAGAAAGGATCCATGGCATAGATCAGGGGAACTGAAACCTTTCCCTCCCAGGGGCTACTCTGAAAGCATCAAGCGCCACCCAGACGTCGTGGGGGCAGTCAGAGTGCTTAAGTAGTTCATTTAGGAAGAGGAAGGTCCAGAGATCATGGGTCTCTTCCCTATTGTTGTGCACATGACCTCATCTCTGCTCCTTTTCAGCATGGGACCCTGTGTCTTGGGGGGAGAGGGGGATTTTTCATACACAGAGATACTCATGATGCATCCAGCTCCTACACACCTGTCTCATCCTGGTCCACAGCTTCTTTGGCTCCCAAGTGTCCCCCTCCCCAGTGTCCTATGTCCCCTGCTTAGTCTCCCCACAGCCTGGTCCCATGAACTCTGCTCTCCAGCTCCCCTTGGTAAGGAGCAGTCTTTTGAGTTAGGAAGTTTTTAACTCAGAAAACAAAAGGGAAAAGCAGCTCCCCCTGGGAGTGACCCCAAACAAACTTTCCCCCAACTAAGCCCAAGCTGCACCAAAGTGGGGAGTTGGAGAAGCAACAGCAGCATTGCAAGGGAAGCTTGCCATGCAAGACATAGCACAACAAAAGTAGCAAGCTGCAGCCTAAGGCTAGTGAAGTGTGTGTCTCTCCAAGGGTGGCTGGTGGGTCTTGAGGTTGGAGGGGCAGTAAGGCCGGCGGGCAATGGTGGGCGGAGCCAGGGCAATGGTGGGCGGAGCCAGGGCAACGGTGGGCGGCATAACCCAGCAGCAAGGAGTTCCAAGGGTTAATGTTGGATGGACATTACATTACTTAATCAAGCAATTTCAGTTAGGTTAGACAAGTTATAATCACCTCCTCTGCCAGGTTTAAAAGCAGGCAGACAACCTTAAACCTCACTTACAAGCTGTTTTAGCAAAGACACACACAGAGCAGAGGTTAAGAATGCTGCTTCAGAAAGAAGGGACTTGCTGCATGTATGTTGGAGGGACCCCAATCCCTGCTTCAAAGAAGTCCCTTCTGAAGAAGTATTCTTGCTCTCTGCTCTGTGTGTGTGTGTGTGTGTGTGTGTATTGGGGGAGGGAGGGATTTCAAGGTCCATGAATCACCCAGACTCTCAGTTACATCTCTGGATTTAAAAAGCATCCCATTTCCGGTATTGTGAACACACACCCAAAGATCCCATTTCCAGCATTGTGAACGCACACCTAAAGATCCCATTTCCAGCATTGTGAATACACACCTAAAGATCTCCAGACTCACAGTTACAACTCGGGATCTCAAAAGCATCCCATTTTCAGCATTGTGAACACACACCTAAAGATCCCACCCTCAGGGGGTGGGAGCAGCATGGGGTGACCCTCAGGGGGGTGGGAGCAGACCCTCAGGGGGTGGGATCAGGGTGAGGGGATCCTCGGGGTGTGTGAGCAGGGTGGGGGGAGGGTATCACACTTACCTGACTGCTGGCTCCGACGGTCCCCAGCAGCAGGCAGAGGGGGGGGGACTTTACTTTGCTTTAAATTACCCGCGTGTCCTGTTCCTCCAGAGCTAGGATGAGCGGGCAATTTAAAGCAAACAAACAAACAAAAAAAGTTCCTTGCCTTGCTCCCCCCCCCCACTCTGAGCTGCAGATTGGGGGGGAGCAGCTGAGGCTGATGGCGCGCTGTTGAGAGCACAGCGCGCTGCAGCCTTGTCCCTGACTGACCCACGTGCAACTGAGGCAGAGACATGCATGCTGCTCCCTGCCTCAGTTGCCCAGCCCAAAGCTTCTCGCCTGGGCACTTGCAACAAGCGCCCAGGCAAGAGTTTCCATTGTGCCCATTAGGCGCAATGGAAAAGGCTAACCCCTCCCTCCACAGCACGTCCTATGCGTGCTGTGGACTGAGGGGCTCAGCCGCCCAAATTGCGTTTTCAATAGAAAATGTGGTTTGGGCGGCTGAGCAGCTCAGCCTTTTTGTCCCTTCCAGGACCCACTCTCAGAGCGGCTCTGAGAGTGGGTCCTAGAAGGGAGATAGACACTGACAAGAGCAGCAGCCTCTGAAGCAGGTCATAGGCTGCTGCTGCTGCTGTCATCACCGGCGGCACGGTTTTTTGTTTTTTTAAAGAGGCGGCCCAGCAGGGGTCCCCCCATGGCGCTAGGGGGGCAGTGCCCCAAACCACCTGGGGGTGGGGAGCCACCTCTCTCTCGCTCACACTCCAGGGTTTTTGCGTGATAGGAATCAGGATCCATCCAGCCCAGTCTAGCTGGGGTTCTTTGAATTTTGAGCCTCCACCAGCCCAGACTTAACCAGCAGACTGCAGAGCACATCTTCCTGACTTGTGGCTCCCAATCCTGCTTTTTCTCATTCTGCTGCTGGAGATCAGAAGGTTACTACCTACCTTGTAACCAAAGTTCTTCAAGATGGCATTCAGCATCAATGGGCAGGACGGGCGAACGTGCTTCGGAAGTTCGGAGTTCGAACCGGACTCGTTCAGCCAACCGAACTGAGCTTCCGAACTGAACTCAAATTTTAAACTGACCCGAATTTCTGAAGTCGAATTTCAAGCCAAACCAAACCAAACCGAATTTCCGAACTCTGTTCTGTTCGCCCATCCCTATCAATGGGGCTGAATCAGGCTGGAGCTGCTGTTTGCTAACTGGGGGGATGAGCAGGCAGCCTGGAGCCCTTCAGCCTCCCCAAAGTAAACACCCCTGATTACAGAACAGAACAAATGTGCCCAATGCCAGGAGAGCTGTCCCACTGCCTGTATGACCCAAGTGTGTGTGTGGGGGATCACAACAAACATGTAGGTGGCTCGTCCCAACCCCACCTTGCTTCCAGCATCGTGCCCCCCACCAAGGTGCACAACTATGGTGGGTCCAGGCCTGCAGAGAGGTTGTGTTGGCTGACCGAACATGTTGGCCTGTGTGGGCGGCCCTTGGCCTGGGATGGATGCCCAAGATTGGGCCCATCCCATGCCAGCCTTCTACCTGTCCTGGGACAGTAGCAGGCCCACATCTGATGGCGTGGGACCCCATGTGTGGGGCCACAGTGAATCCCAGGCCACAGTAAGTCAACATGGGCCAGAGCAGGCCAGCGTCACTTTTTTTTTTTTTTAACCCATAGTCTTGAAGTCAGCAGGGATAATAAATTCCACTCTATTCAGCACTAGCCAGACCTCTGTGTCTAGTTTTGGGTGCTTCATTTTAAGAAGCTCATTCACAATTTGGAGCGGGTTCAAAGGAAGACAATAAAAGCTTTAGAAAGTAAGTTGAATGAGGAAAGGGTTGAAGGAACTGGGTAATGTTTAGTCTAGCAGAGTGGATATAATCAAGGGACCTGATAGAAGTCTTCAAATATCAAAAGTGCTGCCACCAAAAAGGTGTAAAGGAACTTCTCTGCATTGCTGCAAAGGGCAGGACTAGAAATAATGAGCTCAGGTCACAAGATTGTAGATTTCTGTTAGCTATCAGGAAAAACTTCCTACCAGTAAGAGCTGTTCAGCAACCAAACAAATTGCCTATGGATGTCATAGGTTCTCCATCACTAGAAGTTTGGGGATGTTGCAGCTGTAGTCATCCTGCTTCCAAGCACAGGGTTGGACTAGATGACCTCAACTCGGACTTTTTATGATTCTAGTATCCATCTTTAGTAAGATAATGCTTGGTAAGATGATACTCCAACAGTGTAAAGGAACTCCAATTTATCTTTGTTTCAAACAGATTTTATTATTATTATTCATTTTATTATATTAGCAGCAAGCATGTTTATAGCACAAGCAATGTACCTGGTGCTTTACAAAGTAATGGAATAGACACTGTCCCTGCCCCAGGGCTGACAATTATGATTATTATTATTATTAATAAACATTTATAAAGCGCCAGTTGCAACCTGGCGCTGTACAGAACATACAATCAGATGCGGTCCCTGCCTGTGGCTTACAATCTAAAAGACAAGGAGGGGGAGACA
>QEPC01014254.1:4126557-4170287 GCA_003113815.1 Sphenodon punctatus | reverse complement strand
GTTCAGCTAAGCCACATAGCTCACTTTCCCTTTGTGATTTATGAGAGAAAAACGCAACTCATGACATCTGATCTTGTTCCATTTCCAAGAATAATCTCTTTGGAATACAATTTGGGGGAAATGCTCTAAGCTTTAACCAGTATAAGAAAGTTATACTGCATAGTTACTGCATAGAGGTGCTGGAAGGATAAATTCATTAGTATTTTTTAATCACTCAGATGCAAAGGTGACAGAGGCCTACATGGAGAGAAATTATACTAGTAACATAGACAATGGCTTTTGCTTTGTAGAGGGATTACATTGAAACTTTTTGATATTGCAGGGAAATTTTGCTGTACTGTTCCAAATATGTTATACACAAGGGGCAAACCTTGAGGTACACCTCTTCATTACTGATTTCTATGTCTCAGTTAATGCTATCATTGGCAATTTTTAGACGGTATGTGTCCATGTACGTCCACTCAGTGAACATGTTTCCACATGCCCATTTAAAAGAGATGGTGGGTAGGAGCACGCTCCCATGACACGTGCACCTCCACCCATCCACACCCATCTCTCTACATGGAGCTCCGGCAGAAAAGCTGGACCACTCCGTGTGGGGGGATGAGTGGGGTTGCAACCCTCCAAATGGCTATGGCCATACACTTGCCTACTGGTATATGGTCCCGCATGTTGGTGGTCTCCTTCTCAAGGTGTGGCCGTAGGATACCAGCAAGGCGGGATAATAGACTTTGGGGTATCCTAAAGGGCTCAGTTCACTTCTCATCCACCCAGATGGCCAGAATGGTCTCCCACCAATCTGCGCTCTTTTACTGGATCCACATACTTCTCTTGGTCGGGCTGCATGGGACACCACTCCTTTGCATGGCATACAGACAAATCTGCCTGGCCTTGTGGAACTGCCTTATTGCCTGGCATCTAATCTATGCCTTGTGCATTCTGCGATTTTTGCTTCACCCGAACAGTCTGCACTGAGTGTCCAGCATGAAGGAACAGTGTTGGGCAGCTTTCTCGGACCACCTTATGAAGGCTTTCTGTACCTTGCAGATGCCTCTAAACAACACCTCAGCAGCCTGCTGGTATTGCTGGAGTGCTGCACCACTCCCATCTGCCATTGCTGCTATGAATGGGCATCATGAGGGTGATTGATTGCTCCCTCGGTGTGCCTTTATACTGGGGTTACCCCATGCCTCTGGGGTGTGTATCGGCTTTTCTCTGTGTTCTTGCCCTACTCCTTTCTCTCTCTTTAGTCTTGCTGTGATGATCCATGTGTGGCTTGCTCATGGCCATGGCCATGCCCCTCCACATACCCCACTGTGCCATGATTAGGCGCACCAGCACCATAGTGGACAGGGGCAGTGAGCATTCCGTAAATGTATTCTACATCTGGTTCTTGTCCCTGTTAGGCCATACCCCAATATCACGGTGGTTTGCTCCCACATGGGGCAAGTGCAGCTGTGATCATGGCATGGATGGTGCTCACCCTCCATGGAGCTACCTATGGGTAGGGATGTGCACAGATTCCACACACACACCCCCCCCCAATTTTCTTTATTCCTTTCATTTTTGTTATTAAAATGTCATTTGTTTTCAATTATATTTTTGTCGTTGTCTTCCGTTTTCTTTTTTACTTTAGTTTTTGTTTTGCATTGGTTTCAATGGGAAATGCATTTCCATCTGAAACATCTTCATTTCCCATCCAATTTGCATGAATTTAGAAAGATTGTATCGTTCACCCAGGGGACCATTCCCACCACATTTCATAAAGATTGGATATAGGGTCCAGATTTTATAGGCAATAAAAGTTTTTGCACATTTCTGGTTGTAACTTCTTTGTCTTCCATCCACTTGGGATGGGATTTAGACAGATTATACCTTGCACCTAAGGTATTATTCCCTGCCAAATGTCAGAAAGATTGGATAAATGGTCCCAACTTTACAAGCCTGCCTACAGTCCTTCCCAGCACAATAACGAATGTGAGAGTTTTCGTTATTGTTATTATTTTTTGTTGTTTTCTTTACTCAGTAAAGAAAGCGAAAGGGGGCTTTTTCATTTTCTTTATTGTATTAAAGAAAATGAAAGACACATTCCTACCTATGGGTTCTTGGGGATGTGGGCATGAACTATGGGTGGGGATGTTCTATGTATCTACCCTGATCTACTCCTAATGGTCATGTGTGTTGTCCTGTTCACGGAGGCTGTTATTCACCAGCTCCAGATATTGGGCAAGATCATGGGGGACCTGAGGGTGGTGGAGGAGGCATTATGTGAGGGCAGTAGGAACTTCAGAGAGGCCTGTGAGTGACCCCACTTTGTGCTTTCTGACCGCCCACCCTTGTCCCGCAGTAGGCTACAGAGGATATGTGCTGAGGGTAGGCATGCTTCATGAGGATCTCTCTTTCTCTCTTTCATTGCAAGTGCTCATGCCAGATAGAGCCCAGGAGTGCCTGGAGGACTGGAAGCTCCTTCTGGACATGAAAAAGCAGCTCCATAATCTCTCGCTGGTCCAGAGCGCTCGTCTGAGCAGGGCCCGGGGGAGTACTTCTATGTTGTTGTCTGCAATAAATGGTTTGTGGATATTTTCTGAACAGTGCTGTCCATGTTATCATTCATGCAGGGGTTATCCCTCTCTCCTCAACCTATGTGTGCTCCTCCTATCCTTGTGCTGCTGTTCTCTTACCAATGCAACCCAAGATTGGCCTCTCCTGTAGTGTTGGTGTGCTCGCCCAACCAGGGACCCCTTCTGCTTGCTTATGCTTTGCTTCCCTGAGATGTCTTCAGTGTTGGCTTGCCTGCCATCCTGTGGTGTTGCAGGTCTTGTAACTTGGGATGCCAGGGCGGTGGAGGTTCTGGTTGGGCTGTGTTGTGCAAGCAATGTGTCCATGGGTGATGGTTATGAATTGCTATCCCATACTCTTTTGATCATGGGCCATTGCTTTTCTAGTTGTGCTTGTCAACTGAAGGCCAATGAGCTGTGTTTTCATCTCCTTGGTTCTGCTGGTCATGAGCCTCCAACAAGCACGTTCCATAGGACCTGAATGTGAGTGTTGCTTTTGGAAGATCTATTCCCTGCTGGAGTTTCACCTTGTGCTGTTGGAGTGTCATGAAATCACCCTCTCCTTCACCTTTGCAAGCACCCTACTGCATGCCACTGGTAACCGGAGAGGGCCCTGGGAGTTCAGGAATCGCATGATTGAACTGCGTTTCCTGTTGGACCCAGCCAGGATTCTGGAGCTGACAGCAGAGCCTAGCCTACAGCTGCTGAGATGGGTGCCCTGTTTCCTTGAAGTGCGGGTCTGGCCTGATGTTCAGCACACTCTGGCCAGTGGGGATGCCAGTGACTCTAACTTCATGGTGTATAACCATATGCATGCATGGGGGTACCGGAGAGGCTGTGCCTGTTTTTTGACATTTGTCTTGGACTGCGCCTTCCCTCTGCAGTGGTCGCCGTCCCTGTCATCACACTCTGGACTGCTTTTGTGTGTTGTCCTGCTTCTTGTTCATCACACCCAGCCTGGCATCTCTGCCACTTGGAGTGAACCTCCTGTACTTCTGGTGTTTGTGTACTGTGGTTGGGACTGTGTGCGTTTGGGACTGGACTGTCTGTCAAGCACGGGGGTGGGGGTGCTTTGTTCCCCCTTGTATGGTTTCTGTGCCCTCTGTCTCCCTGCTGCTATCCCCTTTTGTTCCTGTGCTGCCCGTGGGTTGTGTGCTGTGCTGTGGAGGTTTGGCTTCTTAGCGCCCAGCTGCCTTGCTGGTGTCTGGCAACTCAGGTGCCATTTGTGTTGCTCTGCTGTGCCTTACCCTGTCCCTCATCCCCTGCCCTCACAGTCTGGTTGAGGATGGGGGGCAGTGACGGCTTCTGCGTCTTCACATGCCCTCAGTTTGCCACATTGCCATGTCATGCAGGGGGAGGTGTGGTCTTTCTCCAATTGATGGAGCAGTTGACCATATGAAAGGTGAGCATGGTGGAGGGGTGGGTGGCTGGGTCCTGGGTTCATGAGTGCCATGACCTCCCATGACCTTCCTGACCAGTGTTCTTTTGAATCCCTCCCCATGTTCCCCCCCCCTTGGTGCGTGGACAGTGTATGAGGCATGTCAGTAGTGAGAGTGCCCTCCTGGCCCCTGTGTCTGTGTTCTGTCAGGTAGGTTTCCCAGGGAGGAGGGTGTGAGTCTCCTTCCTGGGAGCCACTTCCAGTCCTTGTTGCTTGTTTGAGTAAATGAAATATGGTCCCACGAGGAGGGAGGTCATCTGGAGTGGGTGAGGGAGCTGAGCTAGCTAGTTTTAGGATATCCATCGGGCTGACAATCAGGGGGAGCAGAGATTCACAGTGGCTGCAGAAGGTGCCCCATTTTAGATGTCTTCATAAAATTGCTGTGGAGCCCATTGTGAGTACCTTGAAGGGCTAGGGGGAAAGGAGCAAGTTGGATTCCTCCTGCATAAGGATTTGGATGGCTAAAGCCAGGTCTGTGGTGAATAAATCCGACTCTCTGAGTGATTCTATTGCAGAGTGGCACCCTGAGCTGACACGTATCACTGAGACTTGGCTGAATGATGCTGCAGGCCCTATTTTGGCATGGCTAGTCCCACCAGGCTTCTCAGTCAACCACCAGCCTTGGGCAGAAACAGAGGTGGGGGTGTGGCTTTGATATTTTCATCCTACCTGCAATGCATGAGGTGGCCCACATCATAGGTGGGGACATTCAAGTGCTTGGTCATGTCCTGTGCTGCTGGGGCAGGACCAAAATTTAGTGCTAGTGTATAGACCCCAGGTAATATTTGGGGGTGGGGATTTGGGGCCAAGTTTTCCTCTGTCAGAGGGGGTCCTCAATTCTCTGGCTCCTCACCGGACTCTAGTTATCCCAATGGTTCGTAGACTGCTGTGGTATAACAGCACTCTGGGAGCCATCTGGAGGCCGATCTTCAGCTGTAAAAAGAGTTTATGTGGGTGTATGGAAGGTCTATGACTGAGGCCAAGCGCCTGTACTTATCCTCAGGTATAGATGCTGCAGGGAACAGAACAGCGCAGCTGTTTCTGGTTGTCTCAATCCGTGTACAGTTTTTTCAGTAGAGCGCTGTGAGAAATTTTCTATGATGTTTTCAGAAAAGATAGAGGGACTCCAGGTGGGATGTGTTAGGCCTTTGGATGTGGAGAGCTACAGATTTCCGAGGGACTGCATTCCCCGGTTGACTTCAACGTGGTTAATGACAAAGAAGTCCATACACTACTGGGATCCTTGAGACCCAACGTGTGCCTCCGACCCGTGCCTGTCTTGGTAGCTGATGCAAGCACTGAGGTGGTGATGCCTTTATTGACAGGTATTGTTATCGCCTCCTTTTGGGAGGGGAGGGTGCCGGCTGCCCTCAAATGTGCGGAGGTCTGCTCGCTCCGCAAGAAACCATCTCTTGATGTTGAAGTGCTTGCCAATTATCGCCCAGTGTCCAATCTGACTTTTTTTAGGGAGGCTGATTGGGAAGGCTGTGGTTGTGATTCAGAGACACCTGGACTCTAACAGTATTTTGGGAAAATTCAAGTCTAGGTTCAGGCCTTCCCATAGGTAGACACTGCATTGGTCAGGCTGTTGAACGATCTGTTAATGATGTTACATCAAAGACAGCTGGCTGTTTTGGTCATGCTGGATCTTACAGCAGCGTACAATACTACTGACCATGGGTTGCTGCTTTGGTGAATTGAGGGACATTGCTGGTGTGATGGGAGCTGCTGGTTGGTGGTTTTAGTCATACCTGGAAGGGAGGAGTCAGTTCTTGGTGATGGATGGATATGTGCCATCCCCAAGGGGCTTGAATTGCAATGTGTCAGGAGCCGCCGCAGGTACCTGGTGCACAGGGGGTGGGGGCGTCAGCCACAACCAGCGTACAGAGGCCGTGGGGTTCCAAACACCGACAACACACTGTGGAGGCGGAGCCGGAAGGGTCCACCCCACACACAGCTGAGAACGCTGGGGGCAGCTCCCAGGGCATGCAGACAGGAGACAGCAGGGCGGGGCTGCCAGTAGTGCTACAATGCTCAGCATGCCTGCGTCTGCAGCAGGGTGACTTACTATAAAAGGAAGCTGGCAACACAGAGGGTTGCCAGTAATCAGCAGAGCTGTGAGGAACTGGCCCCCTTCTGTGAGAGTTTTGGAAAGCAAGGAGCTTGAGGATTGTGTTTGTGCGAATGAGGTTTGTGGTGACTAGTGAGTGAGGGAGTGTGTGCATTGTGGGTGTTTGTGTGTTGTGTTTGGTGAAGCCTTATTCTTGTCCCGCTTGAGTCTAAGCCCTTCCTGATACCGCTTCCCCTGGGCAAGTGTGTTGTCTGTGACTCCCTTCCCTTCCCTCCTAAGGTCTGGATCCTACAATCCTCACCTGCGCACTAATTCCTTCCCTGAGTGACGGTAGCATGTGGGTGTGTTTAGATGGTGTGGGGTGGGGTGAACAGGGCGTGGGTGTAGATGTCCATGCACGTGGTGAACCAGGAAACAAGTGGAGGGGCTCCACTCTCGACACAGCTGATTCATCACCCTGTGATTATCTGTCCTCATCCCGCCAGGGACAAGTAGGGCCACACAAGATCCTGAGGGGTTATCTTTCCCACAAGAGAGTGTAGAGTCCGTCTGTGCTTGTGTGTGTGATTTTTCTTCCCCCCCTTTCCCTTCCATACCCTACTCAGACCTAACACAATGTTCCTCAAGGTTCTATTTTTTCACCCATATTGTTCAATGTATACATGCAACCCTTTAGGGATGTCATGATTAAGCATGGAGTTGAGTATCATCAGTACACTGATGATACAGAACTGTATATCTCTTGACCCATGAGCACCGCCAACTCTGCCTCTGCCTTGGAGGAATGCTTGAATTATATAGTCGCCTGGATGCATCAGAGCTACTTCATACTCAGTCTTGGGGAAATTGAGGTGATGTTGGTGGACAGGGGAAGTCAATATGAGGATGCTCTTGCCTCCCTCAGGCGGGCCCCTGAATGTGGATGGGGTCAGGGTGGAGGTTATGGGACAGGTAAAGAACTTGGGCATCATTTTTGACCATGCGCTCCATGAAAAACCAGGTGTCAGATGTGGTTCAGAAATGCTTTCTTCAACTACACCATTATGTGTAAGTAACACCCTTATTTATCTCAGGCTGACCTTGCCACAATCACCCATGCCCTGGTGATTATGAGGCTTGTAATTCCCTCTTCTACGGACTACCGGCACGGCTTATTCTTAGCTTGCAGCTTGTTCAGAAAGTGTCAGCGTGGCTGCTTACTGGTTTGTGGATCCATTATCATATTACGCCTGCACTGTGTTCTCTGCATTGGCTGCCTGTGGAGTGACGGGTTGAGTTTAAAATTGCGCTGCTGGTTTTGAGGGCCCTGAACGATTTAGGCCCTGGCTATATTCAAGATCTACTTCTGGAATCTAACACCAATAGATATCTGTGCTCAGGAACCACCTGCTGTTTGGGGGTTCTGCCATCATGCCTTAAGACGGCGGGTGATTGAGCTTTTGCTGTGGCAGGCCCCTCAGTGTGGAAATCGCTCCTTCTGGATGTCCGTCTCAGTTCCTCCCTCCTTACCTTCAAAAAGTACCTGAAAACATATTTATTTTCAAGGTACTTTTAGGATCCAGTGCTGGTTCCCTTAATTGTAGTGTCCTCCCTTTTTCCTTCCCCTATTTTAAAGTATTTTATTATTGTTTTAAATTGTCACTGTTTTAAATTGTTTCATTCTGTTTATATTGTTTTATATTTGTGAAATGCTCTAAGTGCCATGAAAGTCATGGGGTGCTATCTAAAATTTATTAATTAATTTTAATTTTAATTTATTTTTATTATTATTATTATTATTCCCTCACCTGTATCCATTTACAAATTGCCATTGACTTGAATGGTGGAGATCTGTAGTTGCACCATAGCTTCCTGTTAGTTGTTTATTAAATGCTAGTATTTTATTCTGCTTTAGAATTTTGGATTTGGTGGTGTTAAGAACAAAATCCTCTATTAGCAGTTTCCACCATAAGCAATACTCCAAGGGCCAGTAGGTAGGTTATTGATTTCTCTTTCAGCTTATACAAAAATAGAATTTTTAAAATCAGTTCTTTTAAGTTTCTCACCTGCTGTTTATTATCATTTAGAATATCAACAGTTTTGAGAGACAAAAGTGTTTAAGAAGTGATCACTGAGAGCAATGTTTGAACTGAATCACAAAGTAAAACAGATTATGAATGTGTGATTTCATTTCCCTAGTGTGTAAAATAAAATAACCTTTGAGAGTTAAAATACTGGAGAGTTCTTAAACTCATGGTACCAAACATTTATAAGTGCACCTAACAGGCCCATTTGTACAGTGTGTTTTCAAATGAAAAGGAGCTCATGTAAACATACTACTAAATAGATGAGGCATTTGAATATAAGAATACAAGAGGTCACAGTCATCTTGAAAAAATGAAAGAACTTATGGACTAAAACAGTGTTTTATATGTGAGGCAAATACATGAAGGGAATATACATTTTCATAAATTCACATTAGTTTTTCTCCTGCCTCTTCTGCTTTTGTAGAAACTACCTACTCTGCTTTCTAAATGTCATCCATATTTATCAGACGGCATGGTTCTTGACATTTAGGAATATTTTTTTCATCAAACTGCAACTGAAGCTTTGACAAAAGGAGCTAATTATCAAGGGATGGGAGGTTGGGCGAGTTTTTTGGTGTGTGTTTTTAAAAGAGGCAGCAGACTATGGTAAAACTGTAAATTATCAGCCACTTTGAACACTTTCATAGGCGATCCTTTTTCCTCCACTGTTCCAATATGATGATCATTCTTTTTTAAATGTTTACCAAAAACTTGTGCAACATATAATGTGGGTGGAGTAGCTGTTGATGCCCAAGTGACAGAGAAGTTATTAGATTAGCTACTCAGGTCCTATAATGTAATGCTTGTGTTGTACTTAAAACATTTACTGCAATACACTTTATACAGCAAAACAGACTTGAGTAAAAATGCAGATTACTTGCTGATGATGATTTCTTTGCCTAAGGGATGCACAGCTTGTGCTGTGCCATTACATAATCTATAACAAAAATTTCCCCTAGAGCATGAGTAGTCATATGAGCAAATTACTCTGATGCTTAAACAGAGGATCAAAAAAGTCCACAGGGAAGGAGACTGCATTTTTTATAATCATTGCCCAATATGGTATTTGCCATTAAAATTGTGAATTATGGAAACAATTAGATACACTCCTCTTCCTGCATAGTAAAGACACACTGAACTCTGACCAGCAGCACAGAAAATATTTATACAAATCCTTTTCACATCCATCCAAGTAAAGGCTAGTATAAGAGTCTGCTGTCTATACATTTAGATTCAATTTTAATACACCCACAGTTGCCTAGCAATGGCACAACTGCAGGAACTTAGATATGTGGAGTGTGTAATACTTCAGGTTTTTATTAATAATTATGTCCCCATATAGTCTTCTCTATTGCAATTCCCGTACCTAGAGCAAGTCCTTGGGTGTAGGATGTGTAGGGAGTGCGGCCTGCACGACCAGGGCCTGCAAAGGGGATGGGGTCCCGGCCAGGATGTGGGCGGCATAGGGTGTTGGGGGTGACCAGTTCGCAAGTGGGCGCTGTGCCACTCTAGTGATTGGAGCACCGTTTCTCCATAGTGCAGCAGACCGCTTCCCTGAGTGGATGCGCAGCCCAGTTCACACAGGCTAGGTATCTGTGTGGGGCCCTACCCATGAACAGATTCACCTGCAACCACATGGAGCATTCTGGGTTTTTCTCCACTGCTACGTGAGTGGGCATGGGTGGGTGGTGTGTGAGTCACGAGAGTGCCCCCCTGCCCCCACACACACCACCTTCAGATAGGTGTTGGGATGCGTGTGGGCTGGGTAGACCTATGTGGTAGCATCTCATCTAAAAATGGTCAAAGATAACCAGGTGTACCTGCAACTTCCCAAATTGCTGAGTGTAATCTTGGCCCCCTCTACTTCCCCTTTTCTCCCTTCTCTTGTCCATCCTAGACTGTAAGCCCCTCAGAGCAGGCACCTGTCTCCAATCACGACTGCGAAGCACTCAGAACATTTCTTTTGTATGATAAGGTGGATAATTCTCACTAACCATATCTAAAGAAATTATAAATAAGTAACCTTAATAATGATACCTTTCAGTTCATAGTAAAATATGCCTTTCTTACCTTGCAATTCTTATAGAGATATATAAAGCTTTTCTCACCCTGCCCTTGGGGTACATGTGGCCTCTTAGAGATCACATATGATAGGCTCTTCAAGTGGACCCTAAAGGCAGCATAGAATTCCTAAGACGTCCTAAATAATTTGGATTGTTTGGGATTGTCTATAAATGATATGATTTCCTTGGCTGCTCACATCCAAGCTGAAATGAGATTTTCACCTAAGTAAGAACTACAGGATTAAGCTTATTCTAAAATCAATTGTAATTTAGTTGCTATATCAAAGGTTTAAAAGACTCCTTTTAAATATTTGCTTGATGTCTTGATCTGTTTTAGTAGTGAATTTTTAGGTTAAGTTTTCTGAATCAGTGTACTAACAAGATCCCAAGATAATTGCAGTTCTTTATCTGATACAGATACACCCTAATTTTATTCATTATGAATTGCAACATTGTCATGTTTACACGAGCCTTATACCCATCTGATAGTGGTGTGTGGGTGGTGTGTGCTCTCATGACCCACACACGGGAGCAGTGAAGAAAAAAACAGGGTGCTCCGTGGCGCAGGGGAATCCGTGCATGGGTAGGGCTCCACACACATCCCTGGCCCATGTGAGTACCCTGGAGGAGTCTTGCTCTATGCGGATGACGCAGTGGTACTCTCTCAGACCCAAATAGAACTAAAAAGACAACTCTCAGCTTTGGCTACCTTCTGTACCCTAAACAAAATCCAGTTCAATTTCGATAAAACACAGATTATCGTTTCCGGTGCTGAGCTCAAGAATTATAAATGGATCTTGAATAGCCAGCGACTCCAACAGATTAAGGTATTTAGGGCTGAACTTTTCAGCCTCGCTTAGCTGGAAACATCATAGCTCAATGGCTTTCGATAGAGTGCAAAGTGCGACCTCAGCAATCCTGCACTTTCTTCTCTGGAAGGGAGGAGGTAAGGTCCCTCCTGCAGTTCTCACATTTAATGCTAAGGCAAAGGCCTTTCTTAACTTTGGAGCTGCTTTATGGGCTGTTTTGTACACCCATATGTCCAAATAAAATCCAGTCCAATTTTTTTTAATATGTTTTTTATTAATAAGAAATTATTCTCATTACAAAAATAATGTATTCATATTACAGCTTTCTCTTTTGTAGTCGGATCTGCCCCGAAGTGCAAAAGTTGAGAAGAAGCAAGTACGTTTTGTACCAACAACATTTTAAACAAATCAGGGTAACTGGGGAGGGGAGGGTGGTTTTTCAAAGGAAAGAAAGGAAGGGGGTGTGTGTTCAAATTATATCTGTTGTTTGCTCACTAAGATATGTTGTTGAGAGTAAAGTTCATTGTCCTGTTTTTCCTTGAACTTTGTTTCCTTGTGTCTTATGTCTTCCTTGGGTCTCTGATGTCACCAGTCTTATTTGTTGGCACGCCTGAATTCTTTCTTTTATACATGGATTTTTGGGACATATGCCAAATAAAGTAATACTTCCAAATGGTATTACTCCTCCAACAATCTGTTGCATCCATTTCCATACTTTATTCCAGATTATATTTATCTCGGGGCATTGCCACCAGCAATGTAGCGCAGTTCCAGTCATGCCACAGCCTCTCCAACATTCATCGGATTGTATTACCTTCATTTTCTTGAGTTTTACCGGGGTGTAATACCACCTTATAACATAACTTAATCTGTATTTCTTTGACCAGGTATGATCTAGAACATGTAGTCATGACTGTCCACATTTCTTCTGTTTCTTTTTTCTCTATTTGTTGTTTGATTTCTTCTTCCCAGGCACTAATATAACCTGCATCTGGTGGATACGAAATCACTTTAATTGCATGTATAGTCTGGAAAGGATCTGAGAGTCATCGGTACGTTTGAATAGTCCCACTTCCAAAGGAGTAGGTTGTCTTGAGAAATGTGGCCAGTCATGACAATTTGTGATTCTGGATTTTAATTTCAAATAAGCGAGGAAGTTAATTTTAGCTTTAATTTTATTTTCCATCTCATTTTGGGTCATAAATTCTTCTCTTTGTATCAGATGTTTTACTAGCCATATTTTCTGTTGTCTCGGTTTGTTTTTTAGATCTATCAGATCTGTTTGTCCTTTATCTATTATACTTCCGATGTTTGTATAGGGGGCTCTGCCAATTAAAATATCTGCCTTTTTTGTTGTTGTTCAATTTTTATAAGCTGTGATTATAAAGGGGTGGTCACACCATTCTTGTCATACTCCTATCTCTTTATCTATCAATCTCTTTGTAAAATCTGTTGTGTGAGATTGTGTTTTTTCTATTTGTGCCCAACTGGGTTCTGTTGAATTTGTGTACCAAATCTTAATGGCTCTGAGTGTGGAGGCTATATAATAACTTCTAATATCTGGGAAATTAACCCCACCGTGTGTTTTGTCAGTACTATTGATTTACGTACTCCTGGATGGGTTTTTTTTTGCCAAATAAATTGATTAATGCTTTTAGTCAGTTGTGTAAAAAAAGGTTTTGGTATCTGAATGGGTAATGCTAGTAAGTAATATAGTATTTTGGGGAGTAGCATCATCTTTATAAGGTTTATATGGCCTAACCATGAGCGTTGAGTTGACTGCCAATTTTCCAATTTAGTTTTGCATTCTTTTATCAGGGGTTTGAAGTTTGTTTGGTATAGATGTTTGGTAGTTTGGTAATAGTTACTCCCAGATATTTAAATTCCCTAGAGTTTATCTTAATTGGAGAGCTTTGAGCTATCTCTTGTTGTTGCTGCAGCGTTAAGTAGAACATTAGGGACTGTGATTTATTTACATTTATTTTAAACCCAGATACTTTCCCATATTTCTCTATGGTGTTTAGGAGATATGGTATTGTCTCTGTAGGTTGTGAAAGATAAACTAACGCATCAGCATATAATGAAATTTTATATTCTTTCTCCCCAACCACTATCCCCTTAATTTTCCTCTCTTGTCGGATCATGGCAGCCAGTGGTTCAAGTGCTAAGTCAAATAACAGGGGGGGATAAAGGACATCCCTTTCTCATACCTCTATATAATTGAAATGATTCAGTCAGTGTTCCATTTACGATCAATGCTGCTTGTGGTTTTTTGTAAATAATTTTTACCCACTCTAGAAATTTACCAATAATGCCCATTTTTTCTAATGTTTTGAATAAGAATCTATGTTCAGCACGATCAAAAGCCTTGTCCGCATCGAGTGAGATCAAGGTAGCTGGAATCTTTTTTTTGTGAATTTGGTAAATTAAGTCAATTGTTTTTCTGATATTGTCCACGCCATACCTGGCGGGAATGAATCCTGTTTGATTCGGAGGTCATTAAACAATAATTTGTTTAATGACTGAGGCTAATCTGTTTGCCATTATTTTAGTAAAAATCTTGAAATCTGAATTTAGAAGGGCTATAGGTCTGTAGTTGGCGTTGCTTCTTTTTCCGGTTTGAGGCATAACATTATATTGGCCTGGTAATATGTAGGTGGGAGTGCTTGTTGTTCAATTATAGTATTATAAACCTTAACCAAAAGTGGAGTTAATGTATCCTTGTATATTTGGTAAAATTCAGTTATAAAGCCATCAGGGCCACTTGCTTTATTTTTGGGGAGTACCTTAATTGTTTCTTCTATCTCTTCTGCAGAGGTCTCTGCATATAATACTTGTTTTTCTTGAAATGCAAGTTTGGGCTGATTAATACCCTCTAAGAATGTTGTTGTTTCCTTCTCAGTGAGATTTGATGAGTTGTAAAGATTTTGATAGAATATTTTTAATTGTTCCCCTATTTGCTTAGTCTTTGTAATACGCTCTCCTTTAGAATTCACTAAGGCTGGGATGTTAGTTTTGTTCCTTTTTTTTTTTTACTAGCCATGCCAGTACTTTATCAGTTTTGTTTGATTTTTCATAATAATATTGTTTAGTTAAATGAATTTGTTTCACTGTATATTCTGTTTCCAATAAATGTATCCTTTGTCTAGTTTTTCTGATTTCTTTTATATACTTTTTAGAGGGGTGTTTTTTATTACTTCTAGTTCTTTTAATTTTGTGTACCATTCTAATAAGTGTGCTTTTTTTTCCCTTTTAGCTTTTGCCTCCAATGATATATAAGAACCTCGAATGACAGTTTTCATTGCCTCCCATAGCATCTGAGGGTTCATGTCTGGTGAATCATTAAATTTAATATATTCTATCAGCTGGTCTTGTATTTTTTCTACATTTATTTGATTTAATAAAATATTTTTGTGTTATTTCCAATAGTATTGTTTTTTTTCTTGTTGTATATCTGTTACTATGCTCAAAATAACAGCACTATGATCTGTAAATGTGTTTAGTGCTATATGGCTACATTTATAATTTTTAACCAGGCTTTTAGTAGTCAGTATGTAGTCTATTCGGGAGTATGTCTTATGGGGTTGTGAGACTGTGGGTGTTTTCAGACGTGACAGGGCCGGTCAGCCCCGTCACAAAAACAATAAATACATCCCCCGCCGGGACGACCCCGCCATGCCCTAACAGATGTGCCAGGGGATCCTGGCGGGGAATTGGGGAGGGGGCGGGGCCGCACGGTGCAACGTGTGGCTGCACGGCCCCACCCCCTCCACGCTCCCCGCTGCCAGCCCTCTGGGGAGACGGGCGGGTGGCGGGGCCAATGCCGCCGCAGCGTCTGGCCAAATCCGCCACAGCCCGGAATCCCGCTGGTGCTTCCGGGCCATGGTGACCGACCAGATGTTACTTTTCTTTGATCCCCGCCGGGGATCACTTTCACCACGATTCCTGGGGAATTGGTGTGGCTAGCCCGGGACGCATGGTTGAAACTGACCCCATGTGAGGATTGAGTGTGGCGAACATCTGGCAGCTGCCAAACAGACGTGCAAGTCACAGTGACCACAGGTGGGTATTCACCGTGGTTCACTGTAATCTCGTAACGTCTGAAAATACCCAAAGGTGTAGTCTCGAGTCTGTATTAAATCTTTTATTTTTCCCATTTGAGTTAAATTATAGGGCGGGCGAGATTTGTCTATTTCTGTGAAAGGCAGATTAAAATCTCCTAAGATTATGAGGTGACTATTCATACATTTTTGTACTATTTCTAATTTTTCTTGAAGGAATTGAGTTCCTTGGGTGTTGGGTCGATAGTCATTTACTATTGTATATAGCTGGTCATTTATCATGCCCTGCACTATCAAAAATTGACCCTCTGTATCTCGCTGTATAGTTTTAGGTTTAAAGTTAGCTTTCTTAGCTATTCCTATACATACTCCTGCTTTTTTTTTTCCTGGGTGAGTTGCATGATATATAATATATTCATATTTTTAATGGGAGAATCTATTTGTATCTTTCTGTAGAAAATGGGTTTCTTGCAATCCAAAAACATTTGCCCCCGCACCCCAAAGAAGACAAGCACGCATGGAATGGAATATAAAGGTCTCACTCTTTATTCAAATCAGCATTAAGGTCAGAGAGAGTTTCACACACCTGGTCCAGGTTTAAACCATTAACAAAGGGTGGCCCAATGTCCCTCGGTACCACCCTAACTTTAAACTGTCCTAGGTTGCTCTCTCCCCAGCTGCTCAGCTGGTTGATAAAGCTCTCGCCTTGTAGCAACCTGAAGCAGGCTGGAAGGCGAGGGTCCCGCCAGCCAGGCCTGGCCCTCTCCTTGGCTGAGTTGTTCCTCCCCCCTCCCATCCTGGGCCTTGCGCCGAACCTGGCTGCCCCTGCTCTTGGTTGGCTCTGGCCCTGCCTCTTAAGGAGATGTCTTCCTTCATACCCCTAAGAACTATTAAACCAACTACCTGGACCTCTGCCACAGCAAACTGCCAGCCTATGCTTGACTGGTTTCGCTCCCACCATCCTCCCTCTGATCCAACAGCTCTACTAATTTCCCTTTCAATACCCCCAGGTACATCTGGACCCCTACATTGGACAGGTGCACCCCATCATCCCAATAAAGCTCGGGTCTAGAAAAACAAATATCTTTATGCATGATGCAGTCACCACCCCCTGCCAACACCAGCTTACCTACCTCCCTGTTAATTTTCTTTCTAACCCTATCAACCTTCCCTTGTGAGACTGCATCACATCATCTAACCTCTTCAACATGTGGGTCCAGACAAACCTCTTGTGCGGCAAAATCCTTTGCACCTCCACCCAATCCCTCTTAATCTGCATAACTAACTGCAACCCTGGGGCTTGTGGTAGATTATTCTCCCACAGGTGAACCACAATAAACTGTGGATGTTGGCCCCCAGCAGTTCTGTGTATGAGAAGCATGAGCTGCTCCCAACGCATGCCACTCCTGACTCACCATACTATCTCTGCCTTTGCACCCAGCCCAAGCTGGGTGCCCCAATGTGATCTGCTTGCTGCTTTGGTGGCCCAACGCATAATGCTGTGGTCCATGATCCACACTCTAACCACCCTACTGCTGTAACGACCGGACATATGAATGGAAGACAGTGAACTGCCATCTACCGATGCCCTGAATGCAAGACTCGGGGAAACCCTCAGGTGCGGCTAAACTGGCTGCTCCAATTCTAAATGAGTGGGACCCTTATCTGTGACTTGGCAAGCAGTTCTGACCCAGGCACCTATGCATCACAGCCATAAACTGATGTCTGGTGAGCAAGAAGCTGTCGGCGTGTATTAAAAATTACCCCAGGATGCTCAGTTGTACCTGCAGGTACCTGTGGACAGCTGCAACAGGACAAAGAGATGGGGACCCAGCCTTACCGAGGGAAATAAGTTGGCCTTTGCCCCTCTGGTCAGTCTTGGAGTAACGAAGATTAATCCGAATTACTTCGTCCTGAACTTGAACATCCTGTGCTCTAACTACCCTATCAGATGGGGACCTCTGAGATTCAGCCACCAGCTCTCTCACCCTGAACGCACCATAGAAAGCCAGCTTAAATGAGACACCAAACAGACATGCATCGCCCTGGTTAAAACAAACCCGGGCTAGTGTGTCATCAAAGCTGCCAATGAAGGATGCCGATATGGGCAGCCGAGCGTCACAGACTAGACTTCTATTCCTGGATCAGCTCTCCAACAATCTGCATATTAAAAAAGCACTATCTGGGGAGGGGTAGCCCACTAACTTGCTAAAGAAAGCTATGGCCAACACCTTACTGGCAATGGTGCCCGGGGCCAAATCCCGCTGTCTAAGAGTGATAGCAAACTTGATGGCATGGTACTCAGGGATGGGAAAGATTTTGGGCCAACCATTAGTAGACCTCAATGCTTGTTATTCTTTAAATGCACTCCCATGGGCCATGCATGTAGACCTCGCTAACGGTCCTTGCACCATTTGGAATAGCTCTATCACCCAAGGATCCATGCATCTGGTGGCAATGCTTCCAGCTTGATGACTGCCTCTGGTGCCAACTGGTGGAAACGGTCCATCTGGAGATGAGAGAGCGCATTGGTTACACTGTTGTTAATTCCAGGGACATCCCGTTAAAAAATGGGAACATTAAATTTTTTGAAACCCAAATTTTTACTTGATTTGAACACTATAATATTTTTACATCCCATCTGGTTCAGTCCTATTTCATGTAAGGGGTATGGTGCTCAAATCAGGAATATATCTTTGGATGTATTTTTTTTAGATCCTCCTCTCTGGTAAAAATCCTCTTCTGACCTCTGTGGTCAAATACAAACTTAGCAAACTTGCTGCTGGGCTAAAACAAACAAATCCAAGACTTCCCCCTGCTATTGAAATTTTAAGAAGGAAGATCTCTGGTCATCGGACCATTTGATCCAGGAAGAAAAGGGACGTTCCCCCCAGGGAGTGTTTCTATAACCCTAGGGCGAGGTGGCCCACCTCCATACACAGGCACAGTAAGATGCAGCAACAAAGGCAAATGTTTTGTCTCCAGTTTTGAGAGGATACAAAAATCCTTAACGGTCAAGAATATAACCTCAGAAGCTAAGCAATAATCTATTATGCTAGATCCCTGAGCACAGTGGTGAGTAAAATTCCCTTCTAAATTGCCCGCTACTCAGCCATTAAGAATAGTCAAATCAAATTCGCTAATCAGCGAATGCATCAGAGGGGCACCTACATTAGTTACATGATCCTTGGAAACTCTACTGCAATTTGAGGGTAAAATAGAAAAATCCACAAAAGATGGAACAATCCAGGAGGGAACTTCATTCCCCAATCTAACATTGAAATCTCCTCCCCATAGCAGTGGAACCCCCAGGTACTGATCAAGGGCCTCGGTTAATCTTAAAGACAAAGCAGTCCAATGATTCGGAGAATAATACAAGGAAGAAAGCAGCGGAAAAAAATATTACCCACTATCAACTCAAACACCAATGGAAACCTACAGTAGAATAAAGTGAAATAAGACTGCAACAAACCCAAAGGTGTCACCTTGATACTAAGCCTCGGAGCCACCAAAAAAGCTAGGCCTCCACTGGGCCTGCCTCCTCTGTCTGAACGAGTAGCCCTTGAACAAACTACTTCAAAGCCCATTCAGGTAGAATCCTTTACCTTCCGAGATGCTTGCAGGAGGGGCGGGGTATAAATGTATTAAATAAATACAATTAAAAAATAAAATGTTTCCTGCAGAAGAATAAAATTATACTGGGCTATAAAGTTGGCGAAATCAGCATCCATCTGCCTGGAACTCGAGCCAGAAATAGTCCAACTTAAAAAAGAGAAATCCATAAACCCTACACGACCTCCTAGGACCAGTCAGTTGGATTCCCCAGGCTCGGTAAAAGTTCTCTAGGCTAATTCAGCTTCTAAGCCAGACTGGACTTCGGCAGATGCCTTATCAGAAGAGTAAGGGACAACCAGAGAGTTTATAACCTGGACATTTTGGAAAGGGGCAACACATGGAGAAAAAGACCCTAACTGACTCATAGGCCCAGCCCCCAGATTGAAGGAGGCTGAAACACCCCTGACCTCACTTGGCTGATCCTTACTCAGGGATAGCAGACCTTCAGCCAAAACTAGTCTCCAACGGTCACAAATACCCGAAGAGTGGTGTTGCGGGCTCACTGCAGTAGCCACTGGATCGCCTCCCCGTCGGGAGATTGAAAAGTGATATTGACCATCCACCTATTTTTTGACTGCATAAGGTGAACAATCGAGGTAATATCATGCCTAGTAACTGGCAATTTCAAAATTAACCTAAGGTGCTCCGCTGCGTCTAAAGGGGTATTCCAAAAGGGGAGAGTTCCACTTGGGAGGGGGAGAATGGCAGCAGAGTTTGGGGGAAAACCTTGAAAACATCAACGGTCCCCAATCCCTTTACTTTGCAGGTAATATCCTTCTCACCCTGTAATTTCGGATCTACCAACGCCCGAGGCTGTAATGAAATTTTATCAGGAGATCTAAGGGCAACCTGCTGGGCTTCCACTGGTCCTCCCGCAAGCATTCCGTGGAAACCATAAGTCCTTGATACCACTTTTTGACCCGAAGTTTGATGTGACAATAAATCGACCCTCTCAGTGAGATGGTTAATTTTGGCCACCAAAAAACGCAGCGTGTCGGCTATTAAAAGCACGTGATCTGCCAAAAGATTGGTCATCCTAGCACCCTCAGTCTCATCTCTAAATCTACCTTCAATAACAGTTTGAACACTAGACTCAGGAGATTTCTCTTGTGCTGAGACAACTTAGGGCTCCCCCCGGCGTGTTGCTAATCTTGTGGAGCCAAATATCACTCCCTTGTCCACAGAGGGCAGCGGCCCACCAACAGGCCCCAACAAAGGCAGCAACGCTCTCCCTCTCCCCAATGACCACGGTGCGGCTGAGGGCTGTGGCTTGTCTTTTGAAGGTACGGCTCGGGCAGGCTCAGTCACAGCGTTCCAATCACCTCCCGGCAGTGGCTCCAGCTGATGTCAATGTCCCCAGTGCTGAGACAGCTTAGGGCTCCCCCCAGCATGTTGCTAAACTCATGGAGCCAAATATCACTCCCTTGTCCACAGAGGGCAGTGGCCCAACAACAGACCCCCAAAAAAGGCAGCAACGTTCTCCCTCTCCCCAATGACCACCAGCTGGGAGACATTGGGGCCATTGCTGGCTGGAGTAGTCAATGCCTCCCTTTGGGAGGGCAGGCTTCCTGGCTGCCTCAAGGAGGCCTCTGTGCATGTGCAAAATGGCCTTTGGAGGCTGCACATATGTAGATATGGTCACAGTGGCCATTTTGCACATACACAAAGTGCATTTTGTGATTTTTGAAAATCTCATGAGATTCTCTAAAATCTTGTCAAGATCTCGCAAGCTCTTGTGCGGGGCTGAGAAAATCTCATCCATTCTCACGAGAATGTGTGGGGTTCTCGATTCAGCACTAGAATTACTCAGTCATGCAATATGATTAGCCAGAAGTCAATCTTCTCCATCAACGTGTTTGCCTGTATATGTTATATGTTTATTGTTTCATATGTGGTTTTCTTTGGGTTTTTATTAATTTATTTATATATTTATTTGGTTTGAAAGTATGCAGAGGTGGTTTTGGTAGTTTCAGTGGCAAACTGCCGGTATTTTTTTTTTATATATTATGTTTCTATTTGTTGAATAGCTAGGTGGTGTATGTTTGTGATATGTTTTTGAATGATGTGGTTTTTTTGTGTAATGGGTATAATTGGAGTGTGGGTTACTGGTATGTTTTTCAGGTTTTTAATTGCTGTTGCATTTTGTTCCTGTTCTATATGTTTTTCATGTTATGATTAATAGCTTTTGTTGGGTTTTTTTGCTCGTTAAAAAACAAAACATAAAGTGTTTCTTTGTATGTGTGTGTTCTCTTCTGAGTAGCAAAAGTTATCGTTTGTATGGCTGTTGGTTTCTTAAAGAACTCCTGTGGGATTATTTTTAAAAAAAAAAAAGAATTGGAGACGTTTGCATTTATTGATTTCTTACATGAAGACAAACATAGCAGAAATGAAACAAAACATATATTATTTACAGTAATTTACTGAAGATGAGTGAACATGAACATACAGAGAGCAATCCAACAGCTGACGTACACCAACCCCCACACACGCCGCATGGCCAAAACATGCGTGTTCAGGTGCACACACATGCCATCCATGCAGCACAGTCCCGGACGGCTGTGCTGCGTATTCAGCACGCATGCACACCTGAGCGTGTTCTAGCTGGAGCACGGCACCCACAATCAGCATACACCGGCCGTTGGATTGCTCTCATAGTGTTTAATTGTTAATATTCACACGATGGTTGTAACTGTGATATAATTATCAATAAAATCTCAGTAGTAAGACAGATATTGTTATTTGTTTCTAATCTGTGTAATGTGTGTAATTCTTTCCATGTCTCTGCTGCAGGACAACTCTCTCCAGCTCCCTTCTAATGTGCCTGAAGCTGCGCAACACTGGGGAGCTACTGTAGAACTCAAGTGATAAATGTTTGAATGTGTTGGGTTGTACACAAGGTCCATACAGTCCCACAACTTTCAGGTAACTCTTCTTCTTCCTTGTCCATGTCCCCTGCGAGTTTTGCAGGACAGTGTAGAAGTACTGTACAACTCCACACATTCAGACATTTACCACTTGAGTTCCCCACCCTGGGTTAGGTTGTACTGGCTTGGGAGAAGTTTCAGACAGCTCAGTCACCAGTCATTCAGCAGCTAGTAGCTCTTCTTCTTCCTTGGTCATTGATTTCTCCCTGCCCCCTGCAAGTTGCAGGACACTGGGGAGCTACTGTGCAACACTATTGGTAGGAATGAATGAATGGATTTATTTATTGTAGCATTGACTCTTGCCAATGGCCAAAACATAAATAGTAACAGAACATATAATACAAACAAAAACATACATCAAAGAAATACATATCAAATAATCTATACTGCGACGTTATCTGGGTTATTCATTACAGATTAATTAAAGGATATTTCGATCTAATCAGCTCAGCCCTGTAAGCAAACAAAACTAAGTTGGACAGAACAGACTGACGATCACTTTGGAACAGCTAAATCATTCTTTCACATCTGTCTAATAACAAAACAGTTGTTAAAAGGGGATAAAGCAGTGACTTCCCAATATCTACCAAGTAATTACATTTCATTACATAATGGAGGGTATCCTCCATTCCCCACAGGGGACAAATACACAACCTCTTGTCCCTAGAGATACCACAGTGTCTCCCAACTGTCATGGCAGACGGCATCTGCTCACATCTAAGTCTACAAAGGGATGTCTTTAATTAACTCTGTTGGTAAATATCTCAGTGGGTCGGGCTGTACGCTAGCTCTGCACTATCCCACAACTTGAAGGTTCCTCTTTGTTGCACGTACAACCACTGTCCCAAATGTCCCACAACTTCAAAAAAACCTGCTTGAACTTACTTTCAAGGTAGAGATTTCCACTGAACCCAGCTGCTGCAGGACATCTCTCTCCAGCTTCCCTCCAAGGTGCCCGACGACAGTGATAATTTCAGACAGTAACCATTCTCTACAAGTCCTGCAATTTCAAACATATCTCACACCATGTGCACCTTAGTGTGGTACATTCTTGGCTCACTGTCCCTACTGTCCCCCAACTTCGACTTCAAAGAACCTGCGTAAAAGTTCTGCCTTGATAAAACATGCACCTTGGTCAATCAGTCTTGTTTTCATGCATAAACACTCCAATCACTCCCAGATGTTGCTGTGGAGCTCTCTCCAGCTCAGTCACCAGTCATTAGGTCTTTCCTTGGTCATTGTTTTGTCCAGGTTCTCTGCAAATTGTAGGACACTGCGGAGCTACTGTGTAACACATTTGGTAAATGTCTCAGTATGTTGGGTTGTTCAGTAGCTCCGCCGTGTCCCACAACTTCCAGGTGGCTGCTCTACTCTTCTTCCTTTTGTCCATGTCCCCTGCAAGTTGGTGGACAATGCATAGCTACTGTACAATCTCAACACACTGAGACATTTACCAGTTGAGTTGCACAGTAGCTCAGCAGTGCCCCGCCACTTCTATGCATTCTCTCCCTCCCTTCCAGTTTTTCCCAATGGACTGTCTGGTTTTGTTTTATTGTTTATTTTTGGTGGGTGGGTGTGTTTTTCCAGTGTGTGTGTGTTTTTTGTTTTTCTTTCCATTCTGTGTGATTGTTATTGTTTAGTTTTTGGTGATCTGCACCTCCCCATCCACTGGCCCCGAACGTCGAAAAGCAAGTTGCTTACTCACCACCTCCCTATGACCTGCACTTCCCTTATGGAACTGAAGTCTGCAAACTGTACAATAGGAAGAATCTTTTGGACTCTGAGTCCAAGTCCTCTCGAATTGCAAGACCTTTACAAGATGGTGACTGCAGTGGCTGCAATTAAGAGTGTTCTGCAACTTGTGGCACCTTAGAGGGGAGCTAGAGACAGCTCCCCTGCAGCAGCTGGGTTCAGTGGAACTCTGCCTTGGAAGAATTTTCAAGCAATTTCTTTGAAGTTGTGGGACAGTAGGCACAGTGACTATGTACACTCTGGATTCTGAGTGCTCTTCTTCTTCCTCGGTCATTGTTTTGTCCATGTCCTATGCAAGTTGTGGGACAGTGTGGAGCTACTGTGGGACTCAATTGGTAAATGTCTCAATGTGTTGGGTTCTGCAGTAGCTTCCCAGTGTCTTGCAACTTCTACGCACTCTCTCCTTCCCTCCCCAGTTTTTCCCAAAGGACAGTCCAGCCTATTTTCTTGGGCAGAGAAGGGGGGTGATAGATGAGCTGTGACTTGTACTGAAGCTGGCTCAGGCCAATCCTTTCACTATTGCAAGGTACAACCCTGTCAGCCAATCAGATCAGATGGAATAATTACAATGGGACAGGACTGAACTGCTGGTGTGTGCCTGTGTGGCCAATGAGCATGTGTGAAGCTTTGGTTTTTTAAAACCTTAATAAAAACTCTCCAACAGCACCACACCAAACCAATCATTAAAAGACATCAGCATGGCTACCCAGGCTACATATATGTCAATTTCAAGCCTCAAATGTGAAAGTACAGCACCGAACAACATGAAATTAAACATAGGCCATATACCACCCCCCCTTACACACACTACAAAACCTGAACAAATCAGATAAAAACCACAATCCTAAAATCAGGTATGTAGTTTAAGTGCTTAGAATGAAAGTGGGGTTATAGCTTAACATATAGCTGCTGCCAGTCCTGTATAATATACAAGAACGTTGAATGAGAATGTGACTAAACAAACACTTTCCAGATGTTTGAAAAAAATGTTTTACACTGGCTTATCAAATAAGTTTTCATCAGTTACCTGAAGGCTTTTGTTCCTGTTCCTTAAGAAGTGTAGCTACTTCTATTGCTGCTCTACGATATGTTCCCCTGTTGGAGATTTGTAAAGCAGTGACTTTGAGTTCTGTCTGCACATTTACTAGGCATTATGCCATTGATTTGGTGGAAAGTGCTGATGCCCGATTTGGGCGTTCTGTTCTTCAATCTTTTTTCTAAACCAGGGTTGCACAAAGTACGGCCCGAGGGCCACGTGCAGCCCGCAAGGACCTTTCCTGCAGCCCAACTCCCCCTGGCCACAAAGAACTTTCCTGTGGACCGCCATACCTCCTCCTGCTCTGGCAATCACCTTTCCTCCAGCCCCCACATTGGCGTGAAACACTCCTTCCCCCAGCAGCAGGCCTATTAAAGGCGCTGGCCAGATCCCGCTTTCCTCCTCCTTGGCTCCAGCTTCCTGCTGCCCCCAATGTCTCCACCTGAGCCCCTCACTGCTGCTTCTGCCACCCAGATCTCCAGCCCCAGTTCCTTGCTTCCAGGGTGTGGGGCTATGCAAATTGGGGGTGGGGCTATGCAAATTGAGGTGGGGTCACATGCGGTCCAAGGTTGGGTTCACACCAAATTTTCCAGACCTCGACATGAACAGAGGTCTTTCCCTCCTTCAAGTGGCTGCTAATTAATCTACATCAGTTGTGTATGTGGAGAGACGCTTGGAATAGGGTGAGATACTTGCCTGTAACATACATTCTTCAAGATTAAGCCTCTCCACATTCACACCACCTTCCCATCCTCCTCTGAAAGAGTTTCAACTCTCCCCTGAAAGTATTTCAAATTACTATGTGTTTCTCTGCCTTGGGAGAAAGGACTGGAGGAGCGGGGAGCAGGAGTCCTATATATAATCACTGATATGATGTCATTTCTCCACTCCCTGCCTAGGAGCTGCTTGGAAGATCAGCCCTGTCTCAGTGCCAGAGGGTGCTATCTACATCAGTATAGGGGCTTAATCTTGAAGAACATACATTACAGGTAAGTAACTCACCTCTCTCAGCTACCACTGTACTTTCCAGCCTTAACAAAAATGGAAAAGAGGTGAGCTATACAGAGTGCCTAGATTATCTAATGAGTACATGTAAATATATAATAGGCTTTTCATTCATTCTCATGTTAAATGTGAATATAGATAGATATGGAAATGACGATTAGACTCTTTCCCTCCACCAAGTGACTGCTAATTATGTGTGGCTTGCAATACTTGTGGATTCTCTTTAGTGCTCTTACAGTGTGAAGGATTCTTATGTTCAAAGGCAGTCTTCAGTCTCTGATCATTTTTTCAAATACTGCTTGTGAAGGCAGCTGAACCTGTGCAAAATAGGTGTTAAACTTTGAGTGTTAACAGTTGAGAGATTAGCCCACTGGAGTCTGGGATCACTTAATGAAGCCCGCACACAGCTGCCACTCAGGTGTTCAGCATTGGGAGTCCAGCAAATAGCTCATCCCCTGCATGTTTTCCATGGGCATGTGGACAGTCACTAGGGATGTGCGAACGCGGTTCGGACGTTTGGAGTTCGGGCCAAACTCGGCCTGTTCAGATAACTAAACTGAATGTCCGAACCAAACATTCGAATGGCCGAGCAGGTCGGAAAAGTTCTGATGAGTTCGGGGGTAGGAAAAATGTGTCTGGAAGGGGGAGGCAGCTGAGGAGCAGACTTCCTGGAACCAGGGGTGGAGACCAGGGGTGGTTTCAGGGCCAAACGATACCGATACTGGAAAAAAATTCAATTTTGGTATCAATTTGGTATTTTCAGATGTTTGACCGAGTTCGGCTGAACCAAACAACCGAACCCGAACTTGGGTTTCGAATCGAACATCCAAACCGCGTTCTGTTTGCACATCCCTAACAGCAACTTGCACTGGTTTAGTCCAGGAAGCCCAGTGCATAGGGAGGTGTTCCTCAGTCTCTGACCCATCCCACCCATTCCAGCCAGCACCCTACCCTTCTCAGTATCCTGCCCCTTGCAATGATGCACAGTCTTGGGAAACTACATGAACGAAAGATCACACCAGTCATTGACCCCTCTCAGACCATGACTCTGGGAGGCAGTTCATCACCTGTCATCTGCACCCACCCAAAGAGATGCACACGAGACTGGACACCTGCCAGCACCCAGCTAGCCTCAGGAACCCTTTGCCACCGCCCACAGAATGCCAACTGTAGTAAGCAAAATGCATACTTTATTGAGTGTCTAGAATGAGAAGTAAAAGCAAAAATCAAAAGAAAAGCAGCAGCAATCTGTCCATGCAATCAGTCCTTGCATGTTATGAGCATGGTTCAGTGCATCCTCTGGAGGCAGCACAGTTCATGGATCAGTGGCAGTTAATAGCACACAATTCTAGTAGGGTCACACCCACTGTGGAACAGGGGAACACACACACCCCTGCGTAAATCTCCCATTCAAACATGCACCTCATGTAGCCCTTAACTGACATCTCCTGCATCAGCAGATAGTGGGGGATGAACACATCCATACTCAACAGGACACTCTGCACTTCTGGGAGTGTCTAAACCTCATATAGGTTTATACAAGAAGCTCTCCATCTGTGGGGGTCACCTTCCCTGTACTTCAAGTTACTGGGTTCCTCAAAGAGATCCAGCACCAGTATCTGATCCAGACACTCCTCATCACCCCACGGGTAACCTCACACAGTAATCTGGGCACTAAGGAGATGTGAAATGATCCCCCAACCTGATACCTAATATGTATCCCAGGAATTGGGTTTAAATTTTCCCAAGCAAGGATTTCTTGAGGTTTGCTGCTAGACAGGTGCTCCAAGTTGTTTCTAGGATGGCTTGTAGGTGGGACAAATGACTAGTCCAGGTTTTACTATGTACCACCACATCATCGAGGTATGCTGTGGCATAATAGCTTGTCCATTAGGCTCAGGAATGTGGAAGGGGCTCAGTGCAGTCTGAAGGGCATCCTCTTAAATTGAAATAACCCCTAGTGAGTGGCAAATGCTGTCAGGGTTTTGGAAGTATCTGAAATGGGAATCTGCCAGTACCCCTTTATAAGATTGAGGGTTGATATATATGAGACTTCCCCAAGTCCTTTGAGCAATTCCTCCATTAATGGCATAAAGGAGTCATCTACCGCTGACACTGAATTCAGTTAACAAAAGTCAGGTGGTCCCATCAAGTTTGGGTACCAACTCTAGCGAGCTGCACCATAGGCTGCTGTTAGGCTCTATGACATCCCATTTTGGCATCTCTTTTATAGGGATATGCAGAGGTGACCTCATTCATTTTCAGCTTTGTTTGAAATATTTCCCATAGTTTGGGGTTTTTTGTTAAAAACCCATTCATTTTTGTAACATGTTTCATATAAATACTATTAAAAAAAATAATTAATTAAAAAATAAAATCATTGCACATGCGCAAAATGGCCACAAGATCAATTTGGGAAAAAGGCAGCCAGTCTGCACATGTGCAGTGGCCATTTTGCAGAGACCAACTGTTAGGGTTGGGCCTTGAACCCCTGGTCTCAGGGCTTGGCTGGGGTGCTCACTGCCTCCTGTGCCACCGGCAGATTGCTGTAAAGAGTGGCTTCCTTCCCTACCTTGGTATTCTCCCTCTTTCCTCCCGCTCTATACCCCACTCACACCTGGTAGAGGGTGTGGACCCACCTGCCACAGCCTGATTGGCTCTCTGTATTATTTAAGACTGCTGAGGGCTGTGGCAAGTCTGGAGCCTCTAGTTACCTCTCCTTGACTCTAACTTGGTCCACTTCCCTTTTTACACTTCTCTTGCTTGTACTCTGCTTGCATTTCTGTTTATGTCTGTGTCTTTATGTTGGTAAGTCTCATTGTGCTGTTCCTCCTCAGTGTTCCTAGTGCGTGAAGCCCTCCCCTTCTTCTAGTGCCAGTACTTGCCCCTCCGGTATCCTGTGTGTATTGGGGCATTTCTTGCCCAGCTCCCTTACCCCTCTGTCTGTCTGCACGGGGTGTATGCTGTTTGTCTCCTACTCACACCTTGTCCTGTCTCCATTTTGGTTTTTCTCTCATACCCTGAATCCCTCCCAGTGTGTCTTGTTCCATTTGTCTGTTCCTCTGTCAGCAGGGGAGGCCCAGTCCTGTGGCCGCCACCTTGTCTCCCCCTGTAACCTAGCTGCAATCCCCCCTCTGGCCTTGGTTCCACAACGGCCTTGTCTCTGAATCCACAGCTCCATGTTGCTCTTCTGTCTTGGAGCCCCCTGTTCCCCTTGCTGGTCTTTCAGCCCCTTGCTGTCCTCTGAGCCTTGGTTCCTCAGTTTCCTTCTCTTGGATTCCCCAACTCCCTGTTGCTGGTTCCTCAGCTCCACACTCCTCCTCTCCCCCCCGGTCATGGTCTTCCCAGCTCCTTGTTGCTGGTTCACTAATTCTGTGTTGCTCCCTGGTCCCTGAGACCCCAGTTCCCTGTTGCTGGTTTTCCCGCTCTCTGGCTCCCTGCTCCCTACCTCTGGTTTCCCTCTCCTTAGTTCCCCATCCCTTGACCTCAGTGATGAACCATATGCCTTCTTAGACCGGTTTGTCTGGTCCTTATTCTGAGCACTTTGTCTCCCTGGTATTGGAGGGTGGCAGAGAGGTTTCCTTGTTACTCCCCTTGCTTCCTTCCCCTTTTCCCCTGCCTACCTACCTCCCCCTCTTATCCTTCCTTGGCTCCGGCTGTTGGAGCCTGACACCAACTCCTCTTTTCCAAAAGGGCAATGGTGCTGCTGCCACCATTTTGGAAAAGGGCGCACATGCACAGAACAATCTAGCAGCCATTTTGCATAAGCATATGATTTTAAACTATTTAAAAAATTTTTTATTGTTAACAAAAACAAATGAAAGCAAATTAACGCTGTTTGCTTATTTGTTTGTTTTGGGGTCTTTCATTACTAAACCAAATGAGGCTCCATTTGGTTTTAGTAACTTAAAAAATGAAAACTGATTGCATGCTCCTACTCTATAATTTCTTTGCAAACTGCTTCTTGTATAGAAGCAGGAGTATGAAAGGTCTGTCTCCAAGGTGTTGTCCCAGGATTCTCTATTGGCCCCTAATTGGTTGCCAATCAGAATTGTTCCCTTCCAGATTGTTGACCAAAAAATGAAGAATGTAAGGAATTACCAACTCAGAATTAGAACTTTATGTGAAAAAAGGTGTATGGTCACAAGGTATATGCTGATGGAAACTGGAATGATGGGATCCGGTAAGCAAATTATCAGTCCAATTAAGAATCAAAATCATGATCAAGAATTGCCCGAGTACTGCTATATTCTTGATACTGTTGAGCCAGTATCAAGAACCGGGATTTCAACAGGAACAAGAAAAATGCGAGCATGAGTTTCACCCATACTGAAAATACATCTGAGAGTACTGATGTATTAATTGTCCCAGATCCCGCCATTGGGCTGCCATTAATTCATCCCCGAGTTGTACAGGTTCATCAACCCCTGAGCTTGGTGGTTTCAGACCTCTCCCCTCCCCACCCCCCCAAAAAAATATTCTTCTGATGCTTCCAGGGCCACATATAGGATTTCACTCTCGTTCCATGGTTTTAGCAGGTTTATGTGTCTGAATTAGTTCTCTCTTCTCAACAATCGACTTCAAAGGCAATGGACCCAACCTGTTTTTTCACCTCATAAAGTCCTTGCCATTATGCCTAGAGGTTGCTGGCTGAACAAGCAGCATTGTACTCAATCTCCCAGTTGAAGGGTTCAAGTCTGGGCATTTAAATTATAATGTTCCTATTGCCTCTAATGTCATGTAATGGGTGGGGGTGTGTGTGGGTGAATGGCACCCTTTCATTTGCAATGTTTGCTGTGCTCATAGCAGCTACATGCTGAAGGGAGTGTTAGATGTCTATGGACTGTGCCATGAAATCCCACATCCTGACACTTGTTTTATTTTATTTTTCTGCCTTATTTGGTCGGGGGTGAGGGGGACAAGTATAGGTCATGTTTTGATAGCTTGCCGGGGCAAATAAAAGTCTGTGCCAGGCATTATTCAGTCTTTCATTGGTGACCTTCCTGTGTGTTTTGGTGACCTGACCCTGACCTCGTTGTGTGCTGCTAGCTTGTTGGTAAGTGACTGATTAGCATTTTCCCCACAAAATTTTAAACTGTGAGTGGGTGTTGGGCATAGGGTCAAACAGGATTAGTTTGGTGGAATCAATTCCTTGTCTCTTTCCAATTTTTGTTTTTTATGTGCGCATGCTTCTTTTGGGTGGCAGGGCAGGGCGGGTTGCAACATGGGTCAAAGCAATATGGGTTGGGGCTTTTTCTCCCACCCACCCCTCCCCAGGCTGTGCTACCCACTCCCCAAGGTCTTGAAGTTTAATGTTAGGTTGGCACTGAGCAGGCGTTTATTTTATGGCTCTTGCTGGAACCATGTGCTTTGAGCAGAGGGGTTCGCAACATGGGGCGAAACAATATGGATTTTTGCTTTTTCTCTCTCCCCTGAGCTGTGAAACTCCCTCTTCAAGGTCTTGCAGTTTAGTGTTGGGTTTTCACTTGGCATGCATTTATTTTATGGATCTCGCTGGAACCACATGCTTTGGGACAGGTGAGTTTGTAACATGGGGCAAAGCAATATGGGTTATGGCTTTTCTCTTCCCCCCACCCCCCCCGGGCTGTGAAACCCCTTCCCCAATGTCTTGAAGTTTAGTTTTGGGTCAGAACATGGCATGTGTTTGTTTTATGGACCTCAGTGGAACCATGTGCTGTGGGACAGGGGGGGTTTACAACATGGGGCAAATCAATATGGATTTTGGCTTTTTCTCTCCCCTCTGGGCTGTGTTGCCCACACCCCAAAGGCTTGCAGTTTAGTTTTGGGTTGGTACTTGGCATGGGTCTTTTTTATGGATCTTGCTGGAACCATATGCAACATGGGACAAAGTAATATGGATTTTGCCTTGTAAAAATGTTGGACTGTGATATTTTATATTAGCGGGTACAAAACGTTTTCTTGTTTCCTGTCAGGGTTCGCGCTGATAGGGGGATTGGAATCAGCAGGCATCCTAGGAAGAAGAGAGATTAGGGGGCGGGGCCTCTCCATGCTTGCAGGAGAACTCAGGCCCCGCCCAGGCTACAAGCATGCCGCTCGTAAGGGGAGGCTCAGAGGCAGATTGAGGCCCTGCCCTGAGCACGCTAATCCCTTTTGGGCTTCGGGCTAGAAGCAGCCGCCGGTAATCATTTTGAGAAGCTGGCCCCCTGGTATCTTGTATTGCTCCTTGTTGCCTGAAACCTTGATCAAGAGTGAGACCTGAGTGACTGTTCCTGGTGTTCTCCCCCTTCCTGGTGTAGAGTGAATGGTGGTAAGAGTGGTGATCTGTTTGTCTTGTTAAGTCTTAGTTTGTGCTCCTGTATACGTGGTTTAAGATTCTGGTGTTTGGTTCCCTAGCTCCTGTTGTTCCATATCCTCAAGTCCTCCCTTCTCTTCCCTTACCATATCCCTTTCCCTGAGCGCAAGTCCTACCCACCTTCACCTTCCTTACTCCCTGCCATCCCTTCCCGTCTGCTCCCTTCCCCAGGACCATTTCCCCCTACCTTCCTGCCACAGATCTTCACGGTGTCCAGGTTCCTGTATATCTCCCTGAACGACTGAGAAATTCCTTTTGTGCTTCTCCTACCCTGGGGCAATTGGCTTCCTCTCTACTATCCCAATGATGAGACGGGTTGCCCTCTGAGTAGGAGGGAAAGCCCACCCAACACCCTGAGGGATTATTATACTCGGATTGCTTGCGACAAGAGGAAGCCGCCCCTTTTTCCCTGCCCCCTTTCCCCTCTCACTTTCCTTTCTCTTTTCTTCCAAACCTTTTCCCCCAACCCTCGTGACATTTCCGCAGTATCTCCATTTTGCTTTCCTGCACATATTTTAAAAACATAAAACAATTTTAACACTTATTATTCTGGTAGTCTGTTGTTACAACTCATCTTACTAGAATTCCAACAAGCCTTGCTCCTCGCAAGCACTTGCTTCTTGAAGAAAACTGATTTGTGATTCCTAACAACTCAAGCAATTTTCAATTTCAGGGTAAGTTTAACAGTTCAGTTATCAGGCAGAATTGTGCTTGTGATGTGCAATGTCCTGGCATGTGAGAACTGAGAAGCAGTAGCCAACTTGGCCTGGATGCTGCAAAATAGTTTGGGCCAATGTCAAAAATCTTGTTTGTTTGCTCTCACTCTCTGATTTCCATGCTCTTTCTTTTTTGGTTATGAGTGGGAAAGATACATAGGGCCACAGGGAATGAAGCAATTGATCTCTCCCCTGTACTGTGTGTACCTCTATCCCCAATCCTTGGCTGTACTCCCCCTCCTCCCCCCCAAAAAAAACCCTGCCCAACCTGTAGTGGATTAATGAAAATGAGATATATTAGTTTTGCAGCAACTTTTGTTTGTTTTGTTGCATAAAGTTATTAAACAAACACAAATTTATTTTTTTCTGGTTGTCTCTTTAAAAAGACATCCCTGCAGCAACTGGAGCACACACTTCTTAAAGGACATTGATTCAGTCTCTGGAAGCCACACTCTGAACTTTGTGGTGAGTTACAGGGTTCAGTTTATCCTTATTAATTCCACTTTTGGATGGTGGAGGGTCTGCTGACTCCTCGCAGGTGATTCATGCTTCATGGAGCAGCTTAAGGAAACAATATTTGGAATGAGATTGGGTAGTACAGAGTTGCTAGTGAATAATAGATTAGAAAATTTGTGTGCTTAATTTCAGTGCAATACAGGTCAGCAATGGTTAATTGCTCACAATTAAATGATTGCTGCATCTCAGAAAGTAAGAGACATCATGGAAGGAAGAGGCATAGCAAAGATGGTGGGAGGGTGGCAGAAGTGCACTTTTTGTTGAAAAAAGCAGTATTGTTGTTGCTATAATTTTTTCTTTTGATTTAATTGACAGGTCACTTCTCAGAAATCATGAAGAGGACTAGCAAGAAATATGTTTCTTCTCCTCGTGTGACATGCCCGTGTCACGTGTTGTTGTCATTGCAAGATGTGCTAAATTGGTGACCAGCACTGACGGCGACAGGACATCACAGGAGATAATAAAGACAAAAGTCCATGGGATGAGGACTGTGAAACACCAGAAACATCAAAAGTCAGAGGAAATGAGGAACAACGGATTGGCATCTACAGGTAGAACAAGACGCTGGAAATGAGGAGCCTGTCACTGCTGCAGACGCAGATCATGATGCAGATCTTGAAATTGTCTCTGTCAGCAAGGCCTTTCTCTGTAGATTCAGAGGATAATTGCTGACAATCTAGTCCCAAACGACACCATACAAGTCTTGCGAACAGCAGCACTTCCTCACCATGCACCACTCCTTCCACATTCACTCCCCAAACTCACTCACCGTCGTCGGCACTGGTTGGAGGAATGGACAGGTATGTGCAAAAAAGATGTCCTCCTGGAGTATCTGCTGTGTCTCAGCACTGAAATTGAAATCCCTGCACCTCTTCCCATTCCCATCTCAGCAAACACTAAACAGAAATCGACTGTTGGATGGTGATGGGCGTGACCAAACTGTCGCTATTTGCATGTATTGCCAGAAACACTTAAGGTAGGGGAAAGACATGACAAAGTTGTGCACAACATCAGTGATTTCGCATTTGCGTATGAGACACTGCATAGATAAGAAAAGTTGGATACTGTTTTGCACCCAACCACAGCAAATCACTCAAAGACATCCACCCATGATGCTCAGAAACATCTTTTGAGGAGACAGGGACACCAATACATAAACCACCAATGCAGTTGATGCTTCAAGAGACGTTTGAACAAAAAACCCAGGATAAGGCATCCTTTTGTGCTTAATTTCAGTGCAATACAGGTCAGCAATGGTTAATTGCTCACAATTAAATGATTGCTGCATCTCAGAAAGTAAGAGACATCATTGAAGGAGGATCCCTGGTGGGAGGGCAGCAGAAGTGCACTTCTTGTTGAAAAAACAAAGGCCTGCCAACTTGTTGCTTGCAGCAACTGTGCAGTGGATTGTAAAGAACTTTCTCCCTTGTGGAGACAAAGGGAGTTCATTAAAAAGTTCATTAACACTATTGTTCCCCACTGAAAAGTACCAAGCAGGGGGTATTTTGCTACAAAAGCCATTCTAGAACTGTATAAAATGATAACCAGATGTGTGAAGGGAGCTTTGAGGCAATGTGAGGGAGGCAAAGTACATTTAACAATTGACTTGTAGATCAGTGCTGCACACTGATGATTTCTCTCTGTGACTACTCACTGGTTGTGCAGATGCCAGATATCAGAAGGGCCTACTGGCACAGAGGTAGGCCCTTATTCACCTTGTCCCATTTGATAAACATCACACTGCAGACAACATTTCTGTAGAAGTTTCTGATATCCTGAAAGAGAGGCTGGAGCCCCTTAAAATGAAAGTTAGCTTCATAGTAACAGACAATGCAAAAAAAAATTTGCTAATGAATTGAAGCAAACCAATCACACACAAGTGCCATGCATTCATGCACACTGCATAATTCTAGTGGTGCAGAGCTTCCTGGATGACAAGGAAGACAAAGCAGTGGAAGAACTACTACCAGATGCAGTCTCCTTTTCACCCATTTCCACCAATCTGCTACATCCAGACGAGCACTCTGGCCCATTCAAATACAGCTGTCCCTGCTACTTCAAAATGTGATTCAGGAGGTGATGACAAGGCGAAGTTCAAAATTTCTCATGCTGGAGAGGCTGGTGATACAAGCAAAGGCCCTCCAGCACCTTTACTCGAACAAGTCATACGCTCTAAGAATGGATCTGGAAACGCACCTAACAACTGCGCAGTAGATGCTCATACAGAACCTGGCACAGCATAGTTCAATGTCATAGCTGGGTTTCTGGAGTTACAAAGCTCTCAAGTAGCGTCTGAATTTGAGGAGGAAGGCAGCCATTATGCTGCACAGCTTGCGAAGTTGCTGAAAGCTGTCGGTGACAGCAGTTATTTCTTGGAAATGAAAGCTGCAAGTCACGGCCAAGTGTCCTGGCTCCTTAACCCTCGCTTCAAAAGAATGACATTACAAGGTGATGTAGCGAGCCTGAAAAAGGATGTTATCCGCCAACTGCAGGGGGTAGTTTTGGAACTGGAGGCATATGAGGAACGAATGTGAGAGGGGCTGGCTTTCTCATCGTCCCATCGTGTTGATCCTCCAAAAAAACAGACACAGACCAGTCCTAAGAAAACTTGGAAATCTGTGGCAATATACACCTGAACTGATCCCAGATAACAATGATACTGATGAAGATGACCCTATGGCCGTTAATGCAGGAGACTGCCATGCAGCTACAAAGAAAGAGGCAGAGGAGCTGTAGAAAAATTACACTGGGCATGCTTTGCTTGACAACTATGACTTTTGATCCATTAAAGTACTGGCAAGAAAAAAAAGGCTGACTTGCTTTAGTGCATCTTGGATGCCCACCTAGTTGTCTCCCATCCGAGAGAGTGTTCAGCTGTGCAGGAAACATTGTTAGGGGAAAACACACATGCCTTTCGAGCACCAACCTAGAGAGGCTTGTGTTCTTGCAGGTTAACAGCCATTTCGTGCATCAGGGAGAGATCTCCTTCTCTGTACCAGACAAGGAGGTATACCATGGAGATCCATCTACTGCAGCAGATCCAGAGGATGAGCAAGACTCTCATCAAGAATGTGAAAATCAGGAAGATGATGCACATGAGGGATGTAGTCTAGTCTCTGAAGCAGTGGTAAGAAATAAGTCAGTCAACTGGTCTTTTCCTTACAATATTATCTCTAGTTGTGGCATACTTCAAGGGGAAATGTTCTTGACAATTGTAATTGTCTGTTCTTCTCATTGTCCCCCCACCTAGGTTAGGAGCCAGAATTTGCTACATGTAGCCCGTTCTTGTTGTTGCTGGTGCAGGAAGGCCAAGATGGCTTGGTGGCAGGTGCTGGGTGGTGAACAAACCAATCCAACTGTGGAAACTGGAAGAATCCTCTAGAAGTCTATCATTAAATAAACTATCAAAGAAACAGTGTAAATAAATAAATAAAGGAGGGAAACAGCCATTTTTATGTGTGCATGTATTATTTTCTCAACCAAATCACTAAACTTGTATTGCAAGTCAAGGGTGGAAATTGAGGGAGGCATTGCCATTGACAGGCAGGCAGTGCAGGACACCCCAGTAAGAGGACTCTTCAACAGTGCAACTTGCAGCTAGATTCCCAGTGGCAGAGCTTCAGCTAGCCACACAGAGGTCCCCAGATTAACACTAGAGTCAACCCAATTATGGGAGAGAGATACACAGAGACTGACACTGGCAGCATCAGCACCAGGCAGAAGACATTGTCACTGGCAGGCAGGCAGCACAGGGCACCCCAGTAACATGGCTCTTCAACAATGCCACTTGCAGCTAGTGTCCCAGTAGCAGGGCTTCAGCTAGCAGCATGGAGTTCCCCAGGTTAACATTGGGCCCTTATGTGTGTGTGAGCGAGACTAATGCCAGCAACATCAGTTCAACTTGCAGCGTGTGCTCCAGTGACTGGACTTCAACTTGCCATGTGTGCTCCAGTTGCAGGGGTTGCAGTGCCCAAGAAGCCGGGCTTCAGGTGGCAAACGGTTCTGAATCTGATCATTCCTCCTGGAATCCTGGTCAGTCCATCTGGTCAATCCTCCTGGTCGTCATGACTTGAACCAGGAAGGTCCCTTGGAAACATGGGGGTATGGTGCCAGCCTTGGTGGGTGGCGTGGGAGATGGGCAGATGCCGCAAATCAACCCCTGCAGCTGTGGCAAGAAGCAGCAATACCATGGGCAAGCCCCCACTCCTGCTCTATCACACTGGTCCGGTAGGCCCTAATTGCCACCCGCTGCTGCCTAAGTGCCTATAGCTGTTGAAAGTGACAGGATCCAGCCTGAGCTGCTGAGGTCTGCCAGGGGCCTATCAGTTTCAAAGGCCAGGAGGTGCTCCCCACCCCCCAGCACCTCTCAGCTGAAAGTGACAGGATCTGGCCTGGACCAGTGCAGCCACACAAGGGGCCTGTCACTTTGAAAGGCCAGATGGTGTGATTGAACAGCTGATCATATCCTGTTTGGGCATTCATGGCACCTGAATGGGGCTGGGTCAATCCGGGCACCCCAGATTTGTCAGTAATGCCTGAATCTTTGGGTGCCCAGTTTCAGTTCTAGTGAGTACCTCTTCAGTGCAGTATGTTTTTTCTCTGTAGATTTACTCTGCTTTCCTTCTATTAACTACTTATGTATATCTTCTTTCCATCACTTTCTAAATTTCCCAGGAAATAGAAGCAAGGCAAGAGTTCAATAACTACACTACTACAGCAAGCCATAGTTACAGAGGAAAAACAAGGGAAACAAAAGGTATTTTTATAAGCCAACATCTTAACTCAAAGTTGCTTTATCTGCACTTCTGCATCTGTTGTAATAAAGAATCTCTAGGGCTGAAACGAGAAGCCTTTTTGTTCTTGCAAGATACTGTGCCAGGCCTGAGAACTCGCTGAGATCTTGGCCCCAGTATGAGATCTCGCAAGATATCTCACAAAGGAAGAATGGAAAAGAAGGAAGAAAGAGAGAAGGAAAGAAAAAAATCACTGCACATAGATAAATGGCTGCCTGGGCCATTCTGCACATGCACAGCATTTTTCCAAAATGGTGCTGGTAGCGTCAGTGCTATTTTGGAAAAGGGCAGTTCTGCACATGCGCAGCACAGTTTGCACATGCACAGACTAGCTGTCATTTTCCCAAATGTCACCAAAGCTGCTGGCACCATTTTGGAAAAGAAATGTGCATGTGCAGAATGGCTAGGCATCCATTTTGTGCACGTGTGGTGATTTTAAAATTATTTTTGTCTCCTCCTCATGTCCCCTGCAGAGAAGCGGAGCAGCGAGAGATCCAGTGGCTAGAACAGACAAGTGAGTAAATGGAGGGGGAAGGAAGGGGAACTGTGAGAGGCTCCCCCTTTTTTTGTTTTTCAAGTGCAGGGGCGGGGAGGGCTGTCTCAAGATTCTCGCTGTTCTCTGCAAGATTCCAGGCAATTTTGTGGCTCATTCTCATTTTCAAGAATGAAGCAAAAACCCTGATTCTCACTGAGAAAAGTGAGAAATGAGTTTCAGCACTAATAACGTCAAAACTCATTCTCTTGTAACCTAATAGGCCACAGAAGCATAGCTGGAGTGCCCACTTAACACGTACAGTTCAGAATCAAGTTCATTTCTGATTCCTATTCCTCACATGACTGTTTGGTGCAGTAGTTAACAAATATATCTCCTATACACTTGTTTTGTCCCATCTTCAACTTTGTGAAGTTTGTAAATAACTTACCTTAACATATTTTTCAATCCACTGGCATTAAAATGGTCTTTCTTAACTGTATATATTTAGGGTAATGGCTTTGTTTTTTTCTTACATAGAGTGAGAGGTTCTGGAGCTCTATTTTTAAAGCTTATTTAATGTATCCAATGAATAGTCTCAAGAGTAAGGCTCTTGCTTTGCGCTAGGTCAGTGCTTGTGTATACCTCCTTGACTTTTCCCACAGAGGCCCTGAAATAACTGTTTCATGTCAGGGACTGACAATGACATAAAGTTTTTTTGAAGGATAAATAACAGTGAAGTGGGTGTGCATATGTAAACTATCATTTTAAAAATAGATGCACTTGAGTTTGTTTGGTATCGATCTTTCTGCTCTGTTATAAGTCATTCTTCATGCTGCTTGCTAGAGTGCAGTCCCAGTTCTCCTGTCATTGAAATCAATAGCAGTTCTGCCATCACTGACTACAATGAATGCATGACTGGATGGCAAGAGTTTCTTAGCTAGATGTGGTAGCACAGCTTTGCTGTTTGAAATAAAATGAAGCATGAAAGGAAGCATTGTATAGTAGGTGGAAACACTAGGCATAACACATTTCACGCTTGCACAGCAGCCTTGTCTGCAATTTAATAATATCAGCCATTGGATGGATGGCCATCAAATCAATTGGCATTGTGGTCAGGTGGTGAACCTGCAGCACAAGAAGTGTAACTTTAGTCCAATCCTTCCAAGGCCATGATCACAGATACATCATTCACCTAAAATCTCAGCCCCTGGCCCCAAGAGACTCAACTCATCCTCAGCAACTCCATCACAGTTGCACTAGGGCCCTTTTCACACAGACACTCTAACACTGATAAAATGGGCATTACAAGTGTCTGTGTGAAAAGGACCTATCTTCCTGTACCTAGGGCTGAAATGAGAAGCAATTTTTTTCTTGCGAAAATATCACAAGAATCAAGAATTATCACCGAGATCTCAGTACAATCTTGATAAGAGACCGAGATTTCAGTTGAGTATTTTATCTTGAAATACTGTTTACCATTTACCATTACCATTTACCACAATTTGCCATTTACCTTATACCGATTTACCATGTACTGCTGTGTACCGCGTTCATCCCAGTATTGTGCATGCGCGAAATGCAAAATGCCACTTTGTGCATTCACATTACCAGGATGAATGCAGTACACAGTAAGCTGCGGTAAACAGTAAACGGTATTTTGAGAACAATTTCGAATCTCAACCGAGAAATGTCGAGCATCGGTATTTTTCTCAATTATAGTTACTTGCTTAAAACAAGATGAGAACCGTGATTCTCGATGATAAACAAGAAAAAATTGAGATCGAGTTTCAGCCCCACCTGTACGCACATTCAAATAAACTTTGAATGTTTGGGTTTGTTTTGCTGTGTCATGGTGTGTTATTTCAAGTTCAATTGTGCTTATGTGCATTTAGTCATTTGTGTGTGTTTGGTCATCATGATCTCCCCCCATCTCATTCCTGACAAGGTGTTGTGGCTAAAACCCCAACCTTCCTTCCATGGCCACGCCTCCACACCCTTTGCAAGAAGGTCAGAGCACTCCCATCTCCCCAGCCAACCTTCCATGTTTGCCCCCGATGTGCTGAAGCCTTAAAATCAAAACAATCACAAAATATGGAATAACAGAAGGGAAAGGAGGATTTTCGAGGGAGGTCTTTTATATGCCAGTAATTGCTGCCACAAAATGCATTGGCCATGATCCCAGGCTTGTGTGTGGCACAATGCCCCTGCAGTGGGTGCGCATGCAGTTTGTGTGCACATACCACGCAGCACACATGGAGCCTGGGATTGACCCCATTGTGTCTGGCTCCATGCCCCAAATGGCTGGCTGGTGTTCAGCACCCTTAGGTGCTGCCCTTCAGTAGTCACCTAAAACATCTGCAACCCTGTTGTCCCGATTATAGAGGACATACAAGCAGAGGGTGTGGTTCAGCACCTGAAAGTGTCACATAATTCCTCTTTTCTCCTAGCCGCATAGTCCATGCCCCAACAATTTATACAATCCTGAGGGATATTGCCAAATATTCATAAGAGCTGGGTTGTTTAAATCACTTCTAGGGCTGGGACTTCAGATGGAATTTTATTTATTTATTTATTTTATTTTAATAATTTTTATCCCATCCCTCTCGATTAAAGGCGACTTGGAACGGCTAACAGTAAAATGAAAATACAAAAATAAATAACATCAATATAAATACATAAACAACCACCATAAAAACAAAGCATCAAAATCCACAGTAATTTGTACAAAACCCCAGCTAATCCCCTAACCCATCCCCCCCCCCCCCCCCCCCCCCCACCAAACTCCTGATGAACGGGCCAGGTTTTACAGCTTCATCAGAAGGCAAGGCAGATCTCCACCAGGAGGGCATTCCAAAGTGATGATGCAGCCGCTGAGAATGCCCGCCTGTCTGTATGGACCCGCCAGAAATGCAGGACCTCCAGGAGACCGCTCCCAGATGACTGCAGGCGTCGCCCAGGTGGTGAGATGATCTTTCAGATAAGCAGGACCCGGACCGGTTAGGGCTTTAATGGTTAAAACAAGCACCTTGAATAAGGCCTGGAAGACAATAGGCAGCCAGTACAATGCTTGGAACACTGGTGTAATGCTCTCCCTGCAGTCTGTCCCAGTCAAGGGACAGGCCAAAGCATTTTGCACCAGCTGCAGCTTCCAAACCATCACCAGGGACAGCCCTACGTAAAGCGCATTGCAATAGTACAGTCTCGAGGTGATAAATGCATGGAAGATGGTGGCGATGTCCGAGTCTGAGACATATGGGCAGAGCCTTATCACCAGATGTAATTGGCAGAAGGCACCCCTAGTCACAGCTGACACCTGGGAATCCAAGTGCAGATGTAAATCCAGGAGCACTGCCAGACTCTGTACAGGTGGAACCAATGGAGGGTGAACACCCCCAATAATGGGGGTATTCCCCTCCCCTAGATGATCGCCACCACCTACCAGCATCACCTCCATCTTATCAGGATTGAGCTTCAGTCAGCTCGATCTCATCCAGTCCCCCCCAGTGGCCAGACACCGAGACAGCAAGGTGACTGTTTTCAAGTCATTTCAGTCACTTTTTTGTTGTTCTTTTGAAAACCTGGATCTTCTTATGGATTCAGGTTTTGTATTTTTCTCATTGAAGTCAATGGGAGGCCAAACTGGAAGCAAATGTACTCTCATCCATCCTGACTCCTGGGGCAGTGAGTCCAACCTCCCCAGCTCCCATTTCCCAGGGCCTGAGAGTGGCACTTACTGGCCTTGAGGGGCTTGATTAAAGCACCATAGCTGCTGTGGGGGCTGCGTCAAGCTCCCTCACTGCAGCATCCTCCCTGCTTATCGCACATGAGCAAAATGGCTGACAGGGCCATTTTGCACATGACCCCTAGCAGCCATTTTGCACATGTGCAATAGGGGGCAGGGAGGACGCTGCAGCAAGGAAACTGGATGGAGCCCCCACAGAAGCTGTGGTGCTTCAATCAAGCCCTCCAAGGCTGGTAAGAATCTAGCCCCCCCAATCCCAGGCTGGTGTCTCAAACCAGGGAAATTTAAGCAGGAAGGGAGGAGGTAACCTTTCCTCCCTGCCCAGCTTTCTTATCTTGTTTGGGGCTGGCAGCTGTCTCTGTGGGGAAAGTTTTCCAATGGCAATGTTCAGGAATGGGAGGGGGAGAGCAGGAGGGATGGGACAGACTCAGCTGATACATTAGCATTCTATTGGCTAGCAGGAGTCAGCAGCCAATAGAATGCTGAAAAACTGTGTTGAGCCTGCCTCTTCTCTTCAGCTCTCCCCCCTCCAATCTGGAAGTCCTTTCCTGATGGGAGGGGGAAGAGCAGGATAGAGGGGCCAAATCTTGAGCATTCTATTAGCTAGCAGGAGTCTAAGCACCCAATAGAATGCTGAAATGCTGTGCTGAGACCGGCTTTTCCCTTCAGCTCCCCCCTCCAATCTATTTCCAGCCCCACAGAAGGTAATCACATGGGTAAACATGTGCAAATCAACTACATTACTCCTCCCTGTTTCCAGATGGGAGTGGAGAACTGAAGGGAAGAGGCAGCATTCTATTCTATTTCAGCATTCTATTGGCTGTACATTCCTGCTAGCCAATAGAATGCTAAGATATCCGTTGAGTCTCCCCCCACCCCACTTCCTCCTGCTCTTCCCCACCCATTCCTGAAAATTGTCCATTGGGAATCTTTCCCCACCAAGAGAGCTGCCAGCCCCATGCAAGGTAAGAAAGCTGGGCAGGGAACAGCGTGGCTACTTCCTCCCTCTCTCCCTACCCCCATCAGCAGGGCATTCTCTGTTTTTTGAAATTCTAATTTTCGCAGAGTGAATCCAGCTGATTCTTATCTTGTCCTCATTTGCAAGGATGAGACAAGAATTGTGATTCTCACCAGGAAACACGAAAAATTGAGAATTGCGTTTCAGTCCTAAGTTTTAGGTGCTCAACTTTATTGAACTTGAGCCTGTTTTCCAGAGGTATTGAGTACACATCGGCCACTGAGTTTAGTTGAAATACTCAGCAGTACTTGAGTCTGGACGCAATGTACTTCAAGTTGGGCACTCAAGGAATGTGGCATCAAAAGTAGTGACTAAGGGTATTTTCAGACGTTACGGGCGGCCGGTTCACCACAGTGAACCACCAGGGGGGGTGAACAGCGCAACCACGGCCGGGGGTGGGAAAACGACCCCAACAGACGTGCAGGGAACGGGACCATGGGCCGGAACCGGGCCGCACCATCGCGGGCCGCGGCAGCACAACAGACGTGCAGCCGAACCCCCGCCGGGTGCTAAACCCCCACAAGGCACCGGGCAGGGGCAGGACACAGACATGGCCGCCTGAGGGCAAACGAAGCCACAAGGCACACAAGGGAACGCCCACACAAGGGAAACGGGAAGGGAGGGGGGAAGAGCGAGAACAGGCTGACAGCCGGCTCACACAGCGGTCCCGCAGCGGGGCACAATGCACGGCCACACGCCCGGGCACACACACACACACACACACACACACACACACAC
>QEPC01014254.1:4074923-4114762 GCA_003113815.1 Sphenodon punctatus | reverse complement strand
CCCCCCCCCCCCCCTCTGTTCTGTGAGAGCTCTCTGCTTGTCAGGTTGCATTTTACAGAATTAGTGCTTGCACCCAAAATATCCTCCCTAGCCCTCATTGTATTACCAATTCCTTTCCTTCCTCATATACCCTAACTTTTACTTTATCCCTTTCCCTGCCCTTCTCCCCCCTGTACATTATTTAGATAGATAGGAATAGATTAGATTAGATTAGATATAGATATAGATTATAGACATTTAGATAGATATTAGTTGTGTACACATAGAGAGAGAGTAGATATTATATGGGTATTTAGGCTAGTCTGTTCTATTATATATATTAGAATTATAGGATAGTAGGATAGGTTAGGTTTTGTGTATATATAATTAGATCATGCAGTACTTCTTAAACTGTATGTGCACTTGTGTGTACAACGAGGAAGGGAAGGACTACTAGTGCAGCCTCTGTGGCAGGTAGCCCTGGTAGAGGCCAAGGCCGTGGGCATGGACGTGCACCTGGGGGAGCTGGCAAGCCCACTTCCACTTCTGCCATTGCTGGCAGCCCACCGCCCAAACTGAAGAGACCTGATTTTCCCCCTCATGGTGGCAGGTCTTATCAGGGGAACAGGCTGCAGCGGAGATCTTGGGAGTGGCATCTAGTGTGGAAGGCAGGGAGCTCCATCTTTCCACTAGATCCATGGCACTGGAGAAGGGAGCCAAGGACAAGAGGTGTGTGTGCAGCAGCAGCACTATAGACACACATCCCCCTCCTGAAGCACCACCAGCAGATGGCACTGACAGCAGTGATTTTTCACTGGGAGCAGCAGCAGATATTAATATGGGGAGCTCCAGCAATGATGATGATGTGGGTGCTGTTGCTGGGAGTGGTGCAGGGGCAACCACCTCTCCTGGGCAGGCTTCTCCCTCTGACACCACCCCCGAGGGATTTGGAGGAGGATGTATTTGAGGGCATCCTTCCTCACCTTGGCATCAGCAGCCCAGCTTCAGCAAGTAGCAGCAGGGCATTCTCTCCTCCCATGCTGCAAGGTGGAAGCAGCAGCAGTTTCAGCATGGACGGTGTTATGGAGCTGGGCAGCAATGAGGGGAGCGAGGAGGTGGTGGTGGAGACTCCTGTTGATGCTGATCTCACTGTGGCCACATTGGGGACAAAGGCAGAGGCATGAGGGGTTCAGGACTGCACCCCAGAGGGCTTGTGTGGGATCACTTCCTTGAAGTGATCCCAGGTGACAACAGCTGGGTGGCCTGCTTCACTATGGGAAGATAGTGTGCCATGGGAATAAGAGATAATTTAAGTAATAATGGCATGAGTTCCCACATGAGGACCTGACATAGGGCTTTGCTGCTGCAAGAGACATTAGAGAGTGTGGACAGGAGTGGGTTCGCATCTGCAGCAAGCACGAGCAGCAGCAGAGCTTCCTCCTCTGCTCATGGCAAGGGGAAAGAGGGACAGCAGCAGCAGGTCCCATCTTGAACCCCCTGTCAGAAGCCACAGCATCGGGTCACAATGGAGGATCTGGGGCTTGGGCAGTTGCGGCGTGGTGGAGTGCATCATCCAGCAGTAATCAAGATCACCAGGTGGGTGGGGGAGATGATTGCCCTGGATGATCAGTCCTTTAGCAATGTTAAGGACCAGGGATTCCACTGGCTGCTGGCACTGTTGGCACCCCAGTACCAGCTTCCCTCAAGCACCACCTTCAGCAGGCAGGTGGTGCCCTCCCTATACCAGGCAGCCAGGGAGTGGCTGAGGGAGCAACTGGCCAGGGCAGGTGGGTCAGTTGTGCATTTCACCACAGACATTTGGAGCAGCCAAAATGCCCAACATGCCTACCTGGCCCTAACTGCTCGCTGGTGGCAGGAGGAGGAGTAGCAGGCAGCAGGTGTTAGGGGGCAGGACTCAGGTGGGCCCTGCTTCATGCTCAGGTCTTTGACAAGAGCCACACTGCCGTCAACACAAGGGGGAGCCTTGGACACAATGATAGACAGGTGGCTAAGGGAGGAAGTCCCATTCATCAGGGGTTTCATTGTCACAGATAATGCTGTGAACATGAAGAAGGCAGTGCTGGAGGACGGGTTCCAGCACATCCCCTGTGCTGCCCACACCCTTCACCTGTTGGTGAGGGATGCCCTGGGCCTGGAGGAGAAGGCAGCAGAGCGTAGCAGCAGCCCCCTTATGCTGTTAACTGACAAAGGCAGGAAGATTACAGGGTACTTTAACAAGAGAGTGAAGGGTGATCACCTCTTGAGGGAGAAGCAGGTGGAACTGGGGGCACAGGAGCACTGCCTCGTGCAGGATGTCAGCACCAGGTGGAACTCCACCTATAGTTTTAAATTGTTTTTAGATGTTTTATGTGTGTTTGTTGTTGTATGCTGCCCTGAGCAGCCTGTGGCAGGAGGGGGCGGCATGAAAGCTGAATAAAATAAATAAATAAATAAATAGCATGGTGGAGCATCTGGTAGAGTAGAGGCAGGTCCTGCATGAGGTAACCTCAAAGGGGGAGATTGGGGTGGAAAGGCCACTAGGGCAGGAGGAGTGGAAAATGATGGCCCAGGCCGTGCATGTCCTTAAGCCCTTTAAGGACATGACGGAGAGCCTGAGTGTGGTGATGGCCACCCTGAGCCAGGTAACCCTCCTGGTCCGAAGTCTCATCAGGAGATGGAAGACTTCCTGAGGGACCAAAATGGGGGGGGGGAGGAGCGGCCGCTTGTACTAAAGTTGAAGAAGCCCTGGTACAAAAGTTGAAGGAGGGGCTGGTCAGGTGGCTTGACCCTGTTGTACACAAGGAGGTTTATGTACTCTCCACCATGCTAGACCCCAGGGTGAAGGTGAGCATGGCAGCTCGCATGGCAGACTTCACCCTGAAGAGCATGCTCTGGTGGAGAGGGTGTGGGCAGTCAAGAGGGTCATATAGTGGTGGCAGCAGCAGGGCAGCCAGGAGGGGCAAAGCAGCAGCAGAAGGGTGGAGATGCAGAGCACTCCCAGGAGAAGCAGCAGCAACTCCTCGGCTATCAGCCACCCTGAGTGGTCCACCCCAGGGCAGGCAGCATGCGCACATGCAATTGGAGAGGAGGTTGGCAGAAGCAGCAGGCAGAGGGAGCAGGAGCCTGACACTGTGGAATGAGCAGTGGCAAAATATCTCAAGGAGCCGGTGGTGGATCCCAGCAGCAATCCCCTTCGGTACTGGGCAGAGAAGGGGAAAATATGGCAGGCTCTGACCAGGGTGGCACAGGAACTACTGTCCTGCCCACCAACCAGCATGCCCAGCGAATAGGTATTTTCTGTGGCAGGGGACATTGTGAGTCCCCATTGTTCAACGCTGGCTGCTGGGTTGGTAGAGCAGCTTCCTGAAGGTCAACCTGCCACTTCTGGATTTCCCTGACTGACTATGGACCAATAGTGAGGGTGTGGGCAAACCTGAGAGAGGGAGAAGCTCCCTGATAATAGAACGAGAGGGGAGGAGACATGCTCCTGCCCATGCTGTCACCCATCGTGCATGACCAGAGAGAGAGAGACAGAGAAGCTCCTCACTGCTAGAATGAGAGAGGGGGGGACTCCCCGCTGCTAGACTGAGAGAGAGAGAGAGAGAGAGAGAGAGAGAGAGAGAGAACCTCCCTGCTGATAGAATGAGAAAGAGAGAGAGAAAGAGAGAGAGGTGCATCCTGCTCAAGTTATCATCTGCCAGAACCAGAGAGCTCATCTCATTTGAGCTCATGCTCAGTGCCCACATCCAGCAGCAAACCAACCAGAATGAGATGGAAACGTGTGCCTGTTTCCCTGCACCACCACCTATTGCAATGATTGAAGAAGTGTGCCCAATCATGCACTAATTCTCTATCTTTCTTTCTCTTATGCCCTGCTCTCCATGGGGCAATCAGTTGGGGGCTTCCCAACAAGGCTCCCCTGTCTGATTCTTCATCCCTAGGGGGCTTCCAAATGACTACCACCAACAGTAAGTGAAACCAGTATCCAAGTATCATATGTCACCTCAGCTTCCCAAGGCGGCCCCCCATGGGGCAATCTATTTGTGACTTGAAGAAGATGCCCCACCACTTGGGGGCTTCCCAAGGTGGCCCCCCATGGGGCAATCTCTGTGTGACCTGAAGACAATTTCCTGCTGCTCGTGGGGGCTTCCAAATGACTTCAGTGCTGCCAGAGATCCTCTCTCTCTCTGGCACCCCCACACAGAAACATGCCCCGCTGCTGCTGCTGCCTGTGTTCCTGACAAACTGCCACATGTCTGACTGCCTGCTCCTTCCATGCCTCCTGCTGCCACCGCCTGCTGCCAGACAGTCTCTCTCTCTGGCACCCCCACACAGAAACTTGCCCTGATGATGCTGCCTCCACTGCTCATGCCAAGCTACCACATGTCCCAACTGCCTGCTCCTCTGATGCCACCAGCCACTGACTCCTGCTGCCAGTCTCTCTCTCACCCCCTCACATAAAAATGCCCAACCCCTGGCTGCTCCACCTGCAGTGCTACAAACAGATATAAGTTACCGTTCCAGTCCCAAGAACTATCATCAGGGTTCTGGGGCCTTCGTTCCAGTCACGAGGGTCTGTCATTCCACAGTATCCAGAAGCAGCCATTCCAGTCCCAAGAACCATCATCAGGGTTCTGGGGCCGTGATTCCAGTCATGAGAGGATGTCATTCCACTGCATCCAGAAGCAGCCATTCCAGTCCCAGTAACCATCATCAAGATTCTGGGGACTTCATTCCAGTCACGGGGGGCTGTCATTCCACTGTGTCCAGAAGCAGCCACTGCAGTCCCAAGAACCATCATCAGGGTTCTGAGGCCTTCGTTCCAGTCACAGGGCGCTGACATTCCACTGTATCCAGAAGCAACCATTCCAGTCCCAGGAACCATCATCAACTTCTCAAGCTCCTCTAGTATAGAAGGCACCCACTGCTGCCCGCTGCCAGAGAGCGCATATCTCTTTCTCGCTCTCTGGCACCCCCTCACAGAAACATGCCCTGCTGCTGCCGCCATCACTGCTGCTCCTGCAAAGCTGCCACTTGCCTGCCTAGTACCCACTCCTCTGATGCCGCTCGCTGCCGCTTGCTGCCAGAGAGTGTCTCTCTCTCTCTCTCTATTGCACCCCCCTACAGTTCCATCTAACTCTTTCTAGGACTATGAGACAATTCCATGTGGGGATGGAAGTGCGGGAGACATAGCGAGAATTATCAGTGCCAGCGCGAATAACCTTGTTTATGAGGTAGCAACCTGCTTCTCATGCCCAACTGCTCGCCGTGGCATGCCTAATGGCTTCGAGCTCCTCTCTAGGATAAAAATCACCCTCCCCTTCAGAATGATAGTTCCTTCCTGCCCTCTCTAGGACTATGAGACAATTCCATGCGGGAATGGATGTGCGGGAGACTTGGCGAGAATGATCAGGGCCCGTCAAGCAGCCATACACAGACACCACACAGCCGACTGAACTACCGTTTCCAATTTTTGGTCTCGTGAAATCACAATACCAAATATCAATATCGATAACGAAAATGTTACCAAAAACAAAAGTTTCATTTGAAACCGGTACTGATATCGATAACGATAAAATGACATGGGGCCCTGGTGCACATCCCTACTACATGCCATTTAATGCAGAGATATACACACACATGCAGATGTACATACAAATGCACACATGTGCATGTGCTGGCTGTGGCTTCTTTGCAACTAGGACATGTGTATTAAAGCCATTCCTGGTCCTGGTCTTCTTGGAATAGTGCCAAGGGTTCACACAGTTCATCTCAAGGCACTGAGGATCACCAGAACCCTGATTAATTCCAAGAATCCATATGGACTGATCAATGCTCCCCTCATCCCCACCCCCAGAAGGCTGCCAAACGAACAACTTATGCAATAGGTTGGCTGGGGATGGTATTTTGAAAAGTGTTGCAAAGAGATCTTAGACCTGTGCTCTAGCATGGTGGAGAAAAGGGTCGTGTAATAGAAATGGCACACAGTATTTGTGCTGAAAAGAGATTGCTACAATATTGATCCTGAGCAGCCCTACATTGGTTGTTGTCCTGACACTACTTCAATTAACTTACTTTGCAGTTGACATATCCTTTGTATGGACTTTGATATCCTGTGCAGATGACAAATGTCTCTGTCAGTTTTACTAGTTTTTACCTTTCTGCCATGATAGGATATCTGATGATTGTAGCCTGCAACTTAGAAATCTTGGGGGGCCTTTCTCCATCATTAAATTCAACGGGAGCTAAGTCACTGACTTGAGCAGATGGAAGTTTATGCTCCTAAAGAGATTATATGAGGTAAAATCCAAAGTAGCTCCAACTAAATAAAGTGGAATTATTTCACATTTAGTCTTTGCCTCACTTAAACCACTGTCAGACAAGCATATCTCACTTTAGATGTTCATACGCCCACTTGTTCTACAGGATAACTTTTCTGGTTTACACCGCGCAGGTCAGAATCTGTTTATCTTAAGTCTAAATAGGCCTAACATCTCACATAGCACATCAGTAATACATTTTCACTCTCTTAAATAACTAGCGAAAGATTTATTTTACTACTGCAAGTTTTTGTTCCGCTTCAGTTTCCTCATCTGTAAAATATGAATGAGTATACTTCACACAGAGCTGTTAAAAATTAGTTATGGCTAGACCACATGCTTCTCTGAGTCACAATTTCTAATGGGAATCCTATGGAGGTGGGGCTGCTTTATGGCACTATCATGATCCACCCTCCTCACCACCACAATCTGTCCCTGTTTAATTGTATGGTCAGCACCTCAGCCCATCCCGGTCGTGGTGGCAGCTTTGACAGCAGCCCGGCTTCCTAGTGTGTGAGGGGGGTGGGGGCGGGCGACCATCTGTCTTGCTCACGGTGTGGCGGCTGTGCTTCCCCACTATGGGGCTGCACAGAGATTGGCCCACCACAGCTTGTGTGGCTGCACTCTTAGAGGAATTGTTTGTCCTCTTATTTGTTGTACATTATTCAGGAGCAATACTAGTTTATTTGGTAGAGTAGAAATATGGACAGGGAACATGTATGTTCAGTGTCTAGCCTTTCAAATCTTGCCAGTAAATCCATACTTGTTTTCATCAGGCTAGATTGTGCCTTTACAAGGGAAAGCCTACAAGAGGAATCGGCTTCTCTTTGCAGAGTTTCCTTCATATTTTCCCGTGTTGAGAGTGCAGGATTTGGTCCCCATTCAAGTCACTGACAAAAACAATAGGTCGAAACTCTCAGATGCCAGGGGATCTGCCTGAGTTACAGACTCAAATGTTGAAGGCACATAAAGTCCTTGGGCTGGACAGCTGTTCCAGAAACACAGCCTATAAAGTCTTACATGGTGTTTCACATAATAGTTTGGGGGATTGCAGTGTATTCCCTATGTACTTTCCCAATGTATTGACTTGGGGCATTGCAGTGTATTTCCCTGTGTACTTTTCCAGTGTATTACCTTGTCCCTCCTAATTCGTAGATCCCTAGACCAGGGGAGTCCTCCGTGTGCACTACTGGAAAGGAAAGGAAAAAACACCACCATTCCCGCTCTCCTGATCAGGTCTGGGGAAATCTGTGCATCGATTTCAGGGGCATGGGCTGATTCATTATTCCATTTCCAAGTTCCAACAAGCACTTTCTAACTTTCATCAGTGTCCTGGTCCTAATCCTAAACCATGTGTCCAGTTTAATTATATGTTGAGTTAGAGGCTTCTACCTAAGAAAAATAATTCAGTTGTTTTCATTATATTTGCCATCTGCAAACAATTCAGTTGTTTTCATTATATTAGCCATCTGCAAACTATTTATTCTCAAAGAACATGAGAGGAAATAATTCCTACAATTTCAGAACTGCACATTTGTGCTATTGTGAATCATGCCTCCCTTTTTGGTGTTTGACAGCGTGTTAAATAGATGGACTGTATTTTGCCGATATTCACTACATATCTACTTCCTTCTGACAATACAATTTTGGCTTCATAATAAATCTTTGCTGCAATTCACTTTAAGAATTCTAGTCTCATAATTTGCCAAAAGCTTTTTGACCCTGTTAACTGCACATTTTAGAGTAGAATTTAGAAATAAATGTCAGTCCAGCTGATAGTCTTATTGTTTTCTTCCATGAAGATAACTTAATAGGCTTAGACCAATGGAATTGAAGAGCCTTCATAAATTCTAAGAGCCATCATTAATTTACTTTAATAATGAAAAGGAAAACAGAGCATGAAAACAATTGTGTCGTCTCTGTGTATACTAATGAAGTACCAAACTCTCTAATAAAACATTGCTGAAGATTAAAAGAATAACCAAAATATCTTCTTGTTAATATGTATTAGGATTGGTGGCCTCTGCCCAGATCCCCACTGCCTTCAATGCAGCTCCTTTCAAGAAATAGAGTCTTAATGTGCAGAACTAATTACAGACTTGATGTTGTTGTCTAGTGTTCACTGAGTAACCTTTGGATTATGGTGGCATTTTTAGGACAGGATACATTGTAAGCGGCTAAATTCCTTTGACAACGTGGCTTGCAGTCCTGTTGCATCAGATCAGCTCTGCTGAGAATCCCATTTGGGTTTCAGTTTTTCATTGTCAAGGATAGAGTGCCTCAAAGATTTTTAAATTTCTCAAAGATGAGTTTAATAATTCCGAATGAACGAATGCCTGCTAAGGCATTTTGCTGCTCTTGGGCATCAATTTCATGCAGTTCTGAGCTGTCTCACTTCACAATGCATTTAAATGGAAAATTCAAATTTTTAACAAACTGTGAGTGAACTTAGAGTCCATGAAAGTAATGACTAATAACTGTGCCTTAAACTCAGATGCAATGCAAGTACAATATGCAAAATGCCCTAGCCAATGCTCCCTTATCTTGAGTTGAAAAACACCTCCTACCTAAATACTAGCCTAAGTGCTCCTAAGCAAACACAGCTAACGAGCCAATATTTTGCCAACCTGCAATTTGTATGTTTATGAAAGAGATGTAAATAAATAGAATTATAATGAAGGTGGCATATGTTTTTACTTGAGACCCACTCTAGCCAGACTATTAAAAACCATTGTTCTTCATAGCTGAAATGAGAATTTTCATTCTCACTTAGCATTAAATTAGCATTTTGGTTAGGGCTTCTTCTCATGAGCATGTTTTGGGAGGTAAGCATTTCCTAATTCACTTTAACCTTCTCTGTGTTCCCATGAGTATGAGGATTAAAGTGAGAATAAAGGAAAAGATATTTGCCTTTCCAAACAAGTGAGGCTAAAGTAGGAACGCAGGGTCCTACTCCAGGAAGGGAGGTCTTCTGTATCGGAGGCAACTACACCCTGCTCTCTAATTCCCCAAAAGTCAGCATTTCCTGTTTTTGTGGTTCCTGTGCAGCATCTGTGCAGTTATCAACACTTGGGGTTTGACCCTGACTCTGACATCATATCCAGGCTCAGGGTTCAGCTGATAATTATTGCTGAAACTCAGTATTCAAAAATACTTGGTTTTTACTAAATATCTTGGCATTCCACTCAGTTTTATGAGTAACCAAGGAATCGGTCCGATACTTCTCAGATGGGCAACATATGGGGCTTTTCCTGGCTTTAGATAAGAGAACATGGTACTCAGAAAACACTCAGTACTCAGCTTTATTTTAGCAAGTATTTTACCGAGTACTGAGTGTCGAGTATTTGGCTGCATTGAGGAGGGTTGGCTGGACACTCTAAGCCGATTCCTAGAAACTCAGAAATACTCATTAAGTGCTTGCAACTGTTCATCAGTATTTCCTCAATATTAATGGATTCCACACTCCACTATTGTTGAGATTGGCACATGCCAATTTCCCTCATTTTTTGGTCAATTTTCATAGTTTCCTGTTGATTTCGGGTATTTTGCATCAATTTATGGCACTTTCCATCATTTTAGGCAGTTTCTGTAATTTTCTGTCAATTTTACATCACTTAATGTTAGCAGTTCAGTTCATTTTGTAAGACATTTCAAAATTACATATTAAAGACAGACCTTTTTATTTGGCCAGGATTTTAGTGGGATGGAATAGGGTTTGGAATGCTGGGGTGGAGATGGTTTTAATAGGATTTTATTTGGTTTTACTGGATTTTATATATTTTTATTGAACACCACCCTGAGCCTACAGGAAAGGCTATATAGGGCTGAAACAAGAATAAAACTCATTCTCTTGAGAATCTCGCAAGAAACTCACAACCCTGGTGAGATCTCATGAGATTCTAGCACAGTTCTCAAGAATCTCACGAGATTCTGTGCATGCACAAATGGCTGTGCATGCACAGAATGGCCCTGGCAGCCATTTTTCACATGCACAGACCATTTTTTTGCTATTTTGAGGTTTTTGAGAATCTTGAGAGAATCTCGCAAGAACGCCCAATTCTCATCAGATTCTTGAGACAAGAAAATCTTGAAAATCTCTTCGAGGATAGGCTTCTTGACAAGAAGGGTGAAATCTTGTTTCAGCCCTAATTATAAACCTAAATAAATAAATAAATAATTGTGTTAGGGCAGCACACTCCTGAAGAACTACTGGAAGTACCGAACAATTATGATTCCTAAATGGGAAGTAACAAAAACTGTAGCCAGTAAGTTTCATTATTGTGTGAGTGAAGCAGAATGACCTGTTTCTGACAATCATTCACTGTGATAGTTCATTTCAGTCTATTCTGCACCCTCAATTCAGGCCATGTTAATGGCAGGACTACCGTCTAGTCTGTTTTCAAGGGCAGCTCAGTCCCAACTATATTGTTGAGGTCAATTAGAAGGGGAATATTATTTATTTATTTAAATGTATATGCCACCCTTTCCCGACGGCTCAAGGTGAGTCACAAATAATAAAAACATTAAAAGCAATACAAAAACCCCCCTATAAAACCCCAACCCTACCACAAACTCCCTGCAAGACCCCAATACCATTTCCCACACTCAACACCCCCTACCCCAAAACCACCCCAGTGCCCTATCCCCACCCACCAAATGCCTTTTCAAACAAAAACATTTTAGACTACCTCCAGAAGATGTCTAGGCTCAGGCTCAAATGAACCTCCGGGGGAAGGGAGTTCCATAGCAACAGGGCAACAACCGAGAATGCCCCCCAGAGAACTCATGTATGAAGCAGGCTAACAGGCGTTACCCACAAAGAGGCACTCCAGGCCAATTGCAGGGGCCACAGTGCGACACAGAAGGACAGGCGGTCTTTTAGGGCTTTAAAGGTCAAAACCAGAACCTTGAATTGTGCCTGGAAAGCTACTGGAAGCCAGTGCAAATTGTTCTTGAGGGTCCCTGCCCACTGACTGGAAGAGCCAGAGAGCCTCACCTCCTGCCTAAATGTTAAGTAGTACCACCCCATGGTGGACAAGCATTGAGCGGTACTAGCCCATCCACTCTCATTTTCCCCGGCATCTTACTCTGCCATCCAACTCATCCAGGCCATCATGATTGGGTTACTGATCCAGGACACCACAACCACTCTGCTGGGGTAAGAAAAATTTCTTACCAGCCCCTAATAAGGCAACCAGCTAAGGCCACAGCAAATCCATGGACAGTCCATTGACTAGCTGACTACCAATCAGGGCACAGAGGGAGCTGTTTTTCCCTGAACCCCACTATACTGCTTCTGCCAGATGAGGATGGAGGGTTAAATATGGCATGCGCCACCCTGGTCATGTAGAGAAAAAGTCCTATGAAACCAGGAGTGCACCCAGCTGCCAAACACCTGGACTTGCCTGTTACTTCCTCCTTTGATGACTACATTAGTAAGGGGGAGGAATGGGAAGCATGCTGTAAACCCCTCTCCCCTTTCATTGGGGAGAAGCCTTTACTAAATGTCAGGCATGTTGTCAGTCCTAGGACGCCTGGGGCACTGCCCTACTGACCTCCTCTGCACCCCAAATCAAACTGAGAGCAATTTACCTTTAAATCCCGGGTTCCCCGGGCTTCCAGCAGCACTGCGGTGGAGTTCAGAGCCCCGGTGCGGCTGTCTCAGCCACGCCAGATCTCCAAACTTCTGGGTTGGATGATAGCGCATGCGCTAACATGTTGCTTGGCTCTGCACATGCGCAATCATCATTTCAATGCAGCTGAGGTGGACGTCGCGTGAAGGGAGGGACTGGGAGGTGGGGCCGTGGGGGAAGGGGGGATTACACTGCACCACCAATGAAAACAATCCCAAGAGAGCCACACACAGCCGATGGAGCCCTGCAAGGGCAAACTTTTAAATAACGCGTACTGGGCAGCTAGGGGTTCTGTCCAGCGCGCATACTGGCAACGCGTGCCAGCTGCTGGGGGCAGGCTTTCATGGAGGCTAATGGATCACAAGACCCACATGGCAGATTGTAATTGGGGCTGTAATCCTTGGTGCCCGGGGGGACGGGAGTGGACTCAGATTTGGGGGAGTATTAGCATACCTCTATGTGTTGTGTGTATGACATGCGTGGAGTGGACGTGATTGGCCAGTTGAACGGGGGGGGAGGGGGAGATAGTGCTTGTGTGACTGTTGATTTTTAAATTTCTTCAGAGTGTCTCTGCGTGGGCTTTTCTTCTCACGTGGTGATGAGAGAGTGAGAGAACATATATAAGGTGATTCCAGGTGCCATTTTATCTCTCTTTGATTCTTTCTGAGAGTATGACTCAGTTGCTCTTCTGAGAGAGAGTTTTGCAGTTGGCCATCCCGGCTGAAACTGAATCTTTTTCAATTCACTGACACCACTGTTAGTGTTAGATTAGATTTATTTAGTATTTTATTTTTTAAAATAATATTCATCATCTCAAGGAAGCTAGTTAGGTAGTGTAGTGTGCCACGCCACTCACTTGGCAGTGCCAAGTGGGTCCATCATCGTTGAAGCCCAGGGCAGCATCATCTTGCTCTCGCTTGAGTGGGGAAGACGACACTGCTCAACCTGCCCTGTGGACTCAGTCCTGCTGCTGGTAAGTTCATTGGGGAGTCGGGGACCTATCTGGGGCTTGGACTTTGCTTTTTTGGGGAGGAAACTGTGGGAGGGGGGAGGAGGGACTTGTCTTGGGAGGAGGGAGGGGGGATGTTATAATAGTGATTTGTTTTAATTATGAATTGTGAATTTAATTGTGATTTTATTATGATTTACTTATGAATTATGGGGTGCACTGGGAGTGGGGGGCATTTGAGTCTGGCTGGGCAATGGAGTATGTGTAGGGTTGCCAACTTGCCACAAATGCAAATTCTAAGAGGGTACTTATGAGATATGCAGGTTTCAGGGCTGTATTGGAACCAATGCAACCCTGAAACCTGCATATCTCATAAGTGCCCTCTTAGAACTTGCATCTGTGGCAACCTGAAGTGGGGGGAGTGGGTGCACTGAGGGACACAGGGGAGGGGGACATATGGAGTCTTGCTGGGGCTGGGAATGGACTGGAGGGGCCTGTGTGAGCTTGGACAACAGGCATTTTGTTGGTGCTGATGCTGGTCTGCTGGAGGGGCCTGGTTTGGTGGCATGGAGCCCCAAAGGGTGCCAACCAACTGTTAAAAACAGGCCTGCTCTGAGCATGGGCAGGCATTTGGAGTTGTGGGCAGTAGGAATGGTGGTCGTTAGGGGCCAAGGTAGCTTGAAATGGTGCACCCAAAGGATCCAAACTGTTAAAAACAGGCCTGCTCTGAGCATGGGGAGGCATTTGGTGCTGTGGTTGTTAGGAATGGTGGTCTTCAGGGGCCTACATTTCTTGAAATGGTGTCCTGAAAGGATCCAAACTGTTAAAAACAGGCCTGCTGTGTGTGTGCATGGGCTTTGCTGGCAGTGGAGTCCCTGGCCCATGGGGCCAAACAGAGATTGTGTTTGGCAAGGCATTTTGTAACATGGAGCTCAAGATACTAGTTTGCTGGAGGGTCAAGGGGGCTTTGCTGGCAGTGGAGTCCCTGGCCCATGGGGCCAAACTGATAGATTGTGTTTGGCAAGGCATTTTGTAACTTGGAGCTCAAGATACTGGTTTGCTGGAGGGTGGGGGCCTGCTATGCCACTGTGCCTTAGTACAGTACTTCACAAAGCACCCCTCCCCAATAAAATCGCAGACACAAGACATCTAGCGCTGCATTGGACCTAGTAGCAGCAAGCAGTGCCCTTCTCCAAAAGCTCAGACTTGGGAAACTAAGAGAGGCAAGAGCCCCAGCCTGTTTCCCCCAAATCCCGGTCCCCCCTGTGATTTGTGATCTCAGGTGTGTTCAAAAAGCTGGAAATGTGACAAAGTTGGGGTTTTGAGATCCTGAGATGCAACTGGTAGTCCTGTGATCTCGGGTGTGTTACTAGCAATGCTGGTCTGTAGCGGCCTGGTTTAGTACTGTAACACCTGCAATTCTGTACCATTTCTCTGCAGTACCTTGGAGTTAGAGGACAGACCCCTGTGCCTATCTCTTGTGTCTGTGCTACTCTTGCAGATTACAGTTTCATCGTGTTTGTATCCTGATACAAAGTATGGCAGAAGGTATCTGGATTATTGGCGATACCTACATTCACCATTTGGAGCAGTTTGTCTGTGAAGAGGGGCTTACCTTTTCCTCAGGCAACCAGAATTATGACATCTGGTGGTTCGGAAGAGGAGGCATGAGATGGCACAAGATCATTCCAATGTTGGATAGGATTCAGAGGAGACGTGATGTTCCACCTCCAACAGGAATCATGATCCACTGTGGTGGAAATGATGTTGGCGACCTCACCAGTGTACAGTTGGCGATTGCCATGAGACGTGATCTGCACCGTATCATCGACTCCTTTCCAAGGAGCAACATCTTGGTGTCAGATTTAATTGAAAGAGCAGTCAATAGGAATGCAAGGCCAAGCCCGACTGATTCTGCTGCACTTCATCGGTTGAGGAAATCAATGAGAAATGTGAACAGACTAGTGGATGCTTTTCTGCGTCATGAAAGGAGGACTACTACAATCTGGCATAGGTTCTCAAGACATCAGCTATCCCTGTACGATGTAGACAGAGTGCATCTATCAATAGCAGGACAGTTAAATTTCTTTCAAGCACTCCGAGAAAGCCTTAGTCAACACATTTGAAGACTTTGGCACTGTACACATGCTATATAAGTTAATGGAGACTCGAATTGATTGTCTCTGGTCATTTTCTCTTGTCCCCAAAAAGACCAAGTGTAGGGTAAATATTTTTTTAAATGTTTCTAAATAAAGTATTCAATAAATTAGGGTTTTTTACTGTCTTGGTTAACTTTTGCATGGGACAGTGGATTACATAGAATGGATCGGTTTGCATATGTGAAATCAACTATTTTTTTTCTTTACACATTAAGACATCACTTTAAGGTGAGGGACAAAAGGCAAGGTTGGGGAGGAATTTTAATATCTTTGAGAGAGTGCTGCTAGTGCTAAATCCCCATCGTTATTTATTTTTTTCAGAGCCTACACTTCAAAAATGAATACCGTGGACACTCTTCTCGTGAAGCCATTCACCACGCTGACTTATGAAGAGAAACTGCAGATCAAAGACATGGGACCTCACCATCCAGAACTGCAAATCGAGCAAGCTGCACAGGACAGAGGGAAAGGCTTATACACACAGGCTCCACACATCCTGGTACAAGAAGTTCTGGTGGCTATGTGGCAGTGTTTCCAAGAAGTTGTTCTGTTTCCTTGTCTGCTGTTTGGTGGTGACACAGCATGGACAAAGACGGATGTCAAGGACATTAAGCACCTGTCTGAGAAGACAAAGAAACATGACTCTTGTAAAAGCCACCTTGACAACTGCTTAAACCTGTCACAGTTGGGAAAAACAAACATCGCTGAGAGACTCAATTAAGGCTACCATGTGGCTGTAAGGAACACAATGAGGACATTGATCAAAATAGATACATCCTCTTCAGAATAATAGACTGCATAAAGTTCTGTGGTGCACATGAATTGTTGCTACGTGGACATGACAAAAGCGAGGGACCTGTCAATTCAGGGGTTTTTCGAGGTGTGATAGATCTACTTGCCACAGCTGACAGTATGCAATGGCACCATTTGAAAACTGCAGCTTTCTTCAAGGGAACTTTGAAAACCATGCAGAACAAACTCCTGGACTGCATGCTGCAAATTGCTCGTGACCACGTAATTACCAAAATAAAAAATGCAGATTTTGTGGCTATCGAAGCTGATGACACCACATATGTCTCAACCGTCTGACAGTCTGTCATGTTTTTCTACTACATCAATGGCAGGGGTTCAACCGTGGAACTTTTTTTCAGATTCACACACTTGACAGACTCCTGTGCAGAAACAATCACTGAGTTCTTGCTTGAAAACCTCAGTGCTGCTCTCCCAAGGGACTCTGACAAACGAAAACTCATAGCTCGGAGCTACGATGGAGTGAGCGTGATGCGTGGAGAGCATGGTGGAGTCCAGAGGAAGAAGGCTCCCCAAAGTAGCTAAAACACACTGGAACTTCAGTGTACAGACAGTCAAGGTCATCTATGAGCACAGAGAGGACCTGGTCGAGTGCTTTGAACAAATACAACTAGATAGTCATGATTCCAAGACTGGTATCGAGGTCAGGTCATACATGACCATGTTGGAATCTGACAGGGAGTTCCTCTACTTCTTGTCCTTGTTCCACAAAATCATGCCGCACGTGGACATACTTTACAAGGAGCTCCAAAAAAACCACATTGACTCTGTTGGTAATCAAAGATATACTACTGACTTTGTAAGAGCCATCGATAAAGTGAGGGACTTTAGAGCTGCCGGAGAACGCTCGGATGCACAGAAGTGCGCCTAGTATGGACATGCTAGAGCAGATCACTGTAGAAGTGTGTGATATTATAATCTCACATGCACGTGACATATTTCAATTCACAAAACATCTAGAGACTGCAACTTTGGTGCAGGGCACTTTGTTTCAAAGGCACAGTGAATACTTTCCCATCCAAGCATTTAATGCGACAACGCAAACCTACCCAATGCTGGAGTGAGACCGACTGAGGAGTGAACTGGGGACTTTGTATGACAGGTCAGAATTCCATTCTGTCAAAGATGCCTCTGTGCTACTTGCTGTGTTGATCGAGGACAACTTAGACAAATCTTTCTCAGAGGTGGTTAAACTGCTGAAGATTGCCATGACAATGCCTCTCACAATTGTTGAAGCAGAATGAAGCTTCTCAGCTATAAAAAGAATTAAAACCTTTCTGAGAAGTACCATGACAGAGGACCATCTGAATGTTCTAGCAAATGCAAGCCATGGTCAGTGTCAGTGGGAGGGGGTAGGAAGGGAAGGAAACACAAGGGTAAGGATGCCCACACGCTCCGAGGGGGCTCAAATAGCTCTGTTTCGACACTCGAGGCTCCCAGTTGCCCGTCAGGATAGTATGTGGGCCGCTCAGTATGCTTTCGCACCAAGAGCTTCGGCCCCTATCATCATAGGGCACAGAGCAATTCAAAGGGAAAAGGCTCACACATGCATCACATTCAAAAGCCACAAGGGGGAGCACTGGTGAGGTGGAGGTGAAGGGAGCAAGGTTAAGGAACCCTGGGAAGGAGGGAAATGGAACCAGGACTCTCACACTGAGGGGGAAAGGGATAGGGAAATTGACCCAGGAGGGGAGAGGGGCAGAAGCACCCTGGCCCGCAGGCCCTCGCACCCGTTCTTGCTTACCAGGGACAAAAGGGGTAAGGGTCCTATCAACACACAATTGCTCAGGGCTATACACAATCAACAAGGGGGTATACAGGAAGACACAGTACAGGGAGAGGGGAATACAAACGGAAACACGAAAGGCAAGGCAATAGCAACACACGCAAAGGCAAGGACTTAGCTTTCAGGCAAGGGGCCAGTCTCCACAGACACACAAGCTCTGTTCACCGGCACAGAGCTCAGCAAACTGCCAGCTTATAAAGGTCTAGCCCCGCCCCCTGCACGCGCCTGCAGGCGCTCAGATCGACGAGGAGGGGGGCGTGGTCTCATTGCATGCTCCACAGGCCCCTGCTGAGGTGTGGCTTGCAAAGGGGGCGGAGCCACAGGCGGCGTCGGTGCGATGCTTGGCTGTAGCTGGGGCTGTGGCCCCAGCGGGATGGGGCTTCCATGCCACGGAGTGAGTCGGGGTGCGGGGAGGCGAACCCGACTGCTGACAGTCAGGGACATTCCAGACTTCAACAACAAAACAATAGATCTGTTTGCACAACGCCAGGAACAGCGAGCAAATTTCCAGTACAGGCGCTGAACACACCTGAAGGTGATCTAATCTGGACAGTGGCCCACACAATCAGAAGACCTGTGTTGCATCCATCATGCTCCAGCCTGCATGGTCTTTGTCTTGATTAGGGAGACCCATGCCAATGTGGATGCTGCACCCAAGCGGATGATCTGGACTCTCCATTGCATGAAGACTAGAAGGAGGGGAGACCCGCACAATGAGAAGACCTGTGCTGCATCCATCATGCTCCAGCCTGCATGGTCTTTGTCCTGATTAGGGAGACCCATGCCTATGTGGATGATGCACCCAGGTAATGCTTCTCGGGCTTCTTCAAGGACAGAGCACAGAGAGGAAGACCAATTGCGCTGCAGAACTGCCACCATGAATAAACCCAGCACCCAAAGGGCACCACGTGATGGCGATGGCACCCAAGGCAGAGGGAGGCATTTCTGGCAGCTGTGAGTGTGAGGCTGAGAGCCATCAGAGAACATCCCACGGTAAAGATAAGTATGCTTCCTTCTTAAGTTTAAAAAGTTGAGTTAAAAAGTTAGGTCTTACGTTACAGTTAAACTGTAAACAGTTTAGAGTTTAACACTAGTGAGCGTTCTTAAGAATTGTTGGTCCTAATGTAGTTTAGAAATGTGTTAGAATTTAGAAAATTTTGGGTCCTAATTAGTTTAGAAGTAGAAGTAGTATGCACTAGCACTTTGTTGTTCGCTCTGTGTCCCTGCCATGGTTATGGGCCCGCCCCTGCCCCCAAGAAGAGATACAGTGGGCATTCATTGGGAGAGGGTGGAACCTCTTCTTGGGGGCAGGGGCAGGCCCATGGCCAGAGCAGGGACACAGAGCAAGCAACAAAGTGCTAGTGCATAACAAAAAAAAGGATAAATAGGTAGACACTTGTTAGAGTTCTTTTAAATTGTTTAGTTTACGTAGTGTAAACATAGTTCTTTAAAAAAATTTAGTTGATGTATTTTAGAAGTAGTTAAGAGTAGACGGCTTTGGACCTGCCTCTACCCCCAAGGAGAGGTACAGTGGGCATTCATTGGGAGGGTGGAACCTCTCCTTGGGGGCAGGGACACCGAGCCTCAAAGTCCATAGGAAAAAAAGGATAAATAGTTAAACAGTTGTTAGAGTTCCTTAAAATTGTTATTGCTAATGTAGTTTAGAAGTAGTTAGTTATTAAGAGTAGGCGGCTTTGGACCTGCCCCTGCCCCCAAAGAGAAGTACAGTGGGCATTCATTGGGAGGGTGGAACCTCTCCTTGGGGACAGGGGCATGTCCATGGCCGAGGGACACCCTAAAGTCTTGGGGCAACCCCAACAAATCATGTGGGCTCCAGAACCCCAGCCATAGGGTGCCTCTACACCAACTGACCCCACCACCACTGTGTTTCCAGATGCAGTGTCTGACTTTAGGAGTTACAGGGCTTCTATAGGTCCAATGAAGCCTGAAGTGTCACTGTGTCTGGTGGCCTCAAGAAGACCAGCTGTGGGACCTGAACAGTGAATGGACTGGGAGCCTACCCTAGAAAACTACAGGCAGCCAAGGACAGCATGAAAATGAAGAGTGTTCAGGATAATGGTAAGTGATGGCATGGGGACTGGGAGGGTCCTTGACCTTTTCTTTATTATTATTATTATTATTATTATTATTATTATTAAACATTTATAAAGCACCAGTTGCAACCTGGTGCTGTACAGAACATACAATCAGATGCGGTCCCTACCTGTGGCTTACAATCTAAAAGACAAGGAGGGGGAGACAAGGAGAGGGGACAGCGGGAGAGACATGGGAGAAGACAAACAAACATTCAGGCGGATGCGAAGTCTCAGGTGCGTGTACTTGGCTTGGTTACAAGGTGGTCGGTAGCAGCAGTCAGCAGAGGAGGGCTGACAGTAAGAGCAAGGGGAAAGACTAGAGGGCATTGGGAAAGGCAGCATGGAAAAGGTGGGTCTTGAGGAGGGATTTGAAGGAGCGGAGGGAGGAGGCGAGGCGGACGTCGGCAGGGAGGGAGTTCCAGGCATGCGGGGCAGCGAGGGAGAAGGGACGAAGGCGGTTGGGCGAGCAGGAGAAGCGAGGGAGAGCGAGGGAGGGGACAGCGGAAGAGCGGAGAGCGCGCGCAGGAGCGCGTAGGGCGATTAGGTCCGAGAGGTAAGGGGGAGCTTGGTCATGGAGCGATTTGAACGTGAAAACCAGGAGTTTGAACAGGATACGTTCAGGAAGGGGGAGCCAGTGAAGGGAGAGGAGGAGAGGCGTCACATGGTCGAAGCGACGGGCAGAGTGAATGACCTTGGCGGCAGAGTTTTGGATCGCCACAAGGGGGGACAGGTGGGAGCGAGGGAGGCCAGCAAGGAGGAGGTTGCAGTAGTCGAGGCGAGAGATAACCATGGCATGAACAAGGATTTTGGCCGAGGAGACAGATAGAAAGGGGCGAATGCGGGCAATGTTGAGGAGAGCGAATCGGCAGGATTTGGCCACAGAGTCAATGTAAGGTTTAAAGGAGAGGTGCGTGTCAAAAATGAAGCCCAAGCTGCGGGCACGGAGAACAGGACGGATGGTGACCCCATCAATGCAGACGGTCAGGTCAGAGGGAGAGGAGGGGGAGGGAGGAAAAATGAGGAGTTCAGTCTTGGCCATGTTCAGTTTGAGTTGGCGTCGGGACATCCAGGCGGAGATATCAGAGAGGCAGTCGACGAGGCGTGAGCGGACAGAGGAGGAGAGAGAGGGGGTAGAGAGATAGAGTTGGGTGTCATCAGCATAGAGATGGTATTGGAACCCGTGGGAGGCAATAATTTCACCAAGGGACCGGGTGTAGATAGAGAAGAGGAGAGGGCCAAGGACAGAACCTTGGGGAACCCCAACCGAGAGGGGAAGGGAGGGGGAGGTCGACTCGGGGAGGGAGACATTAAAGGAGCGGTCAGAGAGGTAGGAGGAGAACCAGTCAAAGACAGAGCCACGGAAGCCCAAAGAATAAAGGGAGTCCAAGAGGAGCGAGTGGTCGACAGTGTCAAAGGCGGCAGAGAGGTCAAGGAGGACAAGAACGGAGTAGTGGCGCTTCGATTTAGCGACAAGTAGATCATTGGTGATCTTGGCCAGGGCAGTTTCAGTAGAGTGGAGGGGGCGGAAGCCGGACTGGAGAGGGTCGAGGGAGGAGTTGGCAGAGAGGAGGTTCAGGCAGCGGGAGTAGACGACACGTTCCAGGAGCTTCGAAGCAAAGGGAAGGAGGGAGACCGGCCGGTAACTAGAGGGATCGAAAGGGTCCAGGGTAGGCTTTTTGAGGATGGGGGAGACAGTGGCATGTTTGAAGGCAGAGGGGAAGGAGCCTGTGGAAAGGGAGAGATTGACAACATGCAGAAGGGGGGGAGCGACAGTGGGAGCAATAGAGGTCAGGAGGCGGGAGGGGATCGGGTCAAGGGGGCAGGTGGAGGGGTTGGATGAAGAGAGAAGAGCAGAGATTTCCTGGAGAGAGGCAGGAGGGAAGGATGCGAGGAGGGAGGGGGGCGGGGGAGGGGGCGGGAGGGGAGCGGGGGGCGGAGGGGGGCGGGAGGCAATATCCCGACGGATCTTGTCAATCTTGGAGGTGAAGAACGACGCAAGATCCCGAGCAGCAAGGGAAGAGGGCGGGGGAGGGCAGGGGGGTTTGAGAAGGGAGTCGAAAGTAGAGAAAAGGCGGCGAGGGTCGCGGGAGAAAGATTCGATCCTAGAGGCATAATAGCGATGCCTAGCTAGGGAGATAGCCGAGGAGAGGGAGGAGAGGGAGAATTTGTAATGGAGGAAGTCAGGGAGGGAGCGGGATTTGCGCCAGAGGCATTCGGCAGCCCGGGTGCAGGAGCGGAGGTAGCGGATGGTAGGGGTAAGCCAGGGGCGGGGGTTGAGAGGGCGTACGGGGCGAGCAGAGGGGGGGGCAAGAGAGTCAAGGGTCCACAAAGAAGCAAAATTAAAAATGTCATTCAAAATGCAACATCTAAATTAATGTGCTTCTTTTTTCTATCTAGTTTGTCTGAGATCTGGCATGATTCCACACTTTGCCTCACTCTCCTTGTGAATAGAGGAGAAAGTAGGTAGGAGCACAGCAGAAGAGAAGATTTCAGCCAACAAGAAAACCCTTTCCCCCCTGTTCCCACTGAACCCATCTATTCCCTCTTCCTCTTCTCGTGCTCCAAAACCAAACCCTTTCCCTCCTACTTCTCCTCTGACCTGTCCTTCTCTTCCCTTTCATTCTCTTCTGATTTGGCTTGTTGCAGAACAGGGAGCTAACTCAGTCCTCCCAAGTTCTCCAAGCCAGAAGGAAGGCTTGTCCCAAAGCCTACACTTTCAGAAGACTACAGGTAGTCAAGCGTGCCATGAAAATCGAGGATTCGAGGGTTCAGGATAAAGGTAGGCGATGGCAACGTGATCTATTTTTTTAACCTACTATGGTTAATTTGGACTCAGTGGGAAAGAGAGTGTACAGGACCACCAGTAAGAGGGTTCTCTATCCCCTGGTGGCAGTGCTTCACACAGCAGCATTCCCAGCATTAAGTAATGTAATGTCCATCCAATGTTAACCCTGGGAACTCCTTGCTGCTGGGTTATGCCACGCCACTGGCCCATCATTGCCCTGGCTCCGCCCACCGTGCCCTGCCTCTGACCCTAAACTTGCCGGCCGGTTTTACTGCCCCTCCAACCTCAGAACCCACCAGCCGCCCCTGCTAAATGTGGTGAAACATAAGCAGTTTTCAGATAGCTATGATATTAAATTCCACCTTTAACTTAATGGACTAGAAGGCCTTGTCCATCTTTAAAGTGCAATGCTTTGAAAGTAGGATGCTCTCTTTTATCTGGAGACCTGAACATCATGTATTCTCATACCAACCTACCCTCTTCCTAGCATGGAGGTATATATTATAGTGATTCTAGTTACTCTGAGAGTAATCCTCCAAGAAACTTAGTTACTGCAGCATCAATGCATCCTACTTTGATGCTTTTAATATTCTACCGTTCTGTTTAACTTTACAATGCCTATGAAGTAGGTTGGATATTATGTGATGCTTGAATGTGCCTCACTTTCATACCATAAAATATTGATATCTAACATGTGCCAGGCCCATAATACTATTTAGAGGGAAGATCTATGGGTAAAAAACATACGTGCAGCTACTGCTGCATCTGCACATCTGGGGGTGGGATGGCCACCCCCATAATAATCCCTGCTTGGGTCAGGTTGAGGGACGGACCTGGCATGGGGGGTGAGGGGTCTAGGAGCAATGCACAGCCAGCAGGCTCTGCCCCTGCGCTGTGCCCAGTGCCCCGCATCCACCATGATGGGCATCCATGGCTGCCAATAACAGGCAGCCATAGCTGACTGTCATGGCAACTCCCCCAAGTCATGCTGTGTGGGCGAAAAAACAGATGCAACCATCCAGTTTGCCCAGCTCTGGCCCACCTGGGAAGCTCACAGGGCTGGATCATGGGCCCAGTTCATTCTGGGCCCATGTTTCTGGCCCAGCCACTAACCCCACCAGGGTCCGAACCATGCCCACATGTGGTCCAGATTAAGAATAGACATGTGGGTTTGGCACTGGCCCAGGTGGGCCAGTATCTTATTTGTTAACACCCTAAGTGACAGGCAAAAAAGTATAGGAAGGTATATTTCATTAATTGTGGACGATTTGAGCCAAATTATTTAGTGGGTCACAAGTAAAGGAAAAAGAAAGCTCATAATGGAAGTTAGTCTTTCAGTTTCTCCTTGATGTGGAAAAAAATACCTTTTTCTTGCCATTATGAAATGTTTAACACCTGATGGCAGACTCATTCCTTTGAACCTGGTACAGTGAGCATGGGAAAATACAACTTACCTCTAAGTGCAACATAAATGGGGAAAAAATCTAGTGAGGACTACAAAGAATAAAATTACATGTTGTCATCAATTTAGGCAATAGAATATTATTTTAATAAAACTATTTCCATTAATTTTGTCTTCCACTTGTCACTTATGTCTTATTATTGGATGACTAAACATTATAATTGCTTAGAAAAGCTTGGATTAAAACTTTTGTGCATAAAGATTTCCCAACCATTCTTAAAAGACTTAGTTTTAGATTAGAATTAATTTTACATTCTGTGCATTTAAGTTTTAAAGATCAAGAATAGAATTCTTGCTCAAAATGTAGTCAATTATTAATTTTGACATTGTTGGTGCAATCTGGACCCCACTGAACTCCAATCCAATAAACAAGACAAAAATTAGCCTCTCCAATCATTACTCTGTGCCCAAGTCACACATACACATATTAATTTTGTGTGTGTGTGTGTGTGTGAGACAGACAGACAGAGAGAGAGAGAGAGTTGGGTGCAGTCATGATTGGGGAGGCTCCGTCTTGTGTTTATTTTGATCAGTTTCAGTTGGTGTCAGGCACCAATGCTGAGGGTGGTTAATACTAACTGAAACTGACAGCATGCCTGAAAAGCTGCAGGGAACCAGTTTTGAATTGGATCCATGCCCGTCCTGGCTGGTGAAAGCCAACTGGGGGACATCGGGACCATTGATGGTTGCGGTTCTCAACACCTCCTTTGGGAAGGCAGGTTACTAGATGGTCGCAAAATTACAGTAGTTCATATGGTAGGGGAGTAAATGTCCATCCACTCAGTAACTAAAAAAATCCAATGTGGAAACAGAATACTGTTATCTATTTCATCAGTGTTATAATTGCAAGGCAATAGAATATGCAGCATTGCTTGCCAATATATTAAAAAAGTCAATTGTGATCAAGATTCTTGGGGTTACCTTTATCAGATGGTCAGTTTCAAGTGTCCCCAGATCAGCCATGACAGAATTTACTCACTGATAAGACTTTGGTGGCCATCCCTCAATCCAGCCAGTGTCCTGGGGTGTTGATTCACACCACCACGCCTTCCAGTGGGTGCAGAGAGAAGGCTGACTAAGGGTAGAACTTCCTGTTCCTTCTCCCCCAGTATGGGTGGGAATATCGGTATCGGATAAATCCGATACACCCAATAATCAGGTATATCGGATTAATCCGATAATCATAGGTATTGGCATACCAGATTTTTAACATTGGCCGCTTTACCTGGTTTTTTACATTGCGGCCATTGAAGTAAATGGCCACAATGTAAAAAAAAGGTAAACCCAGTATGCCGATACCAGTAAATCTGATACCGGGGAGATCCGATACCAACAAATCCAGTATTCACCCCAGTGTCCCATCCCTATCCCCCAGACTGTTCCCACCCAGTTTCAATTAGCAGAGCCTAGAGTCAGTGCTGCACCCTCTCCTCCTGCGCTAGCAAGTAAGAGTGTGTGTGCGTGTGTGTCCGTGTCCCCTCTTTCTGTGGCTCCCTTACACCCTCTGGGTTTTCTATAGCAGGGGCTTAGGAGCTAGGACTCTTGTGTTCTCTGGAGGGCACACAAACACTCTTACATTCCCTGGGAGGGGCGGGGAGGGGAGGCTGGAAGGGGGACATCTAGGAGGGGATAGGAGGCTAGTGGGTTAGAGCAGGGGGTCTGGGACTTATGACATGACCCCCCACCCCACTCCATGTAGCACAGCACCTTCTACTGAACCACCCTTTGGTATTTGGTAGAAGTTCTCCCAGGCACCCGCAAAGATGGGGAACCCTGTCAAATCTGAGGTGCTCAACTCGATCTGACAGGCTACCTAAAATCTTGGAAGTGCACTTTCCTGGATATTTCTGGGATGCCACGATAAGATGATCCTGGCTCCTGGCAGAACCTGCGTGCTCTTTGGGCTGGCACACCTGCCTGGCTGCTCCATCAGGCTGCTGTTCCTCCCAGACACTGCTCATCTGAGCCATGCTCTCTCTTGGCTTTTCTGAGTGGGTGGGTGGGAGGAAGCAAGGAGGATTCTCCCAGGGTGCCCATTTGATTAAAAGCATTGTGTGAATGACCCGTGTGCAACCTATGTGCGCTCCTGCCATGGAGACTGTGGTATGCCACATGCCCATTGATTTTCCAGCCAGAAGCCAGGGCTTGGTGCATTGGGAAAGGTCTCTTCACTCTCCCCTACTCAGAAAAGTGGAGCAAGAAAAACCTGGCTCAGCCTAGTAGCCAGGTGGGTGAGTCAGGCTGTGGAGTGCGCAGGTGCAGGCAGGAACTAGGATCAGTGTCCTGGAAAGTTCTGGAAAATCTAGGAAAGTCCACTTCCAGGACAGATTTCTTTCCAGGTATCTGGGCACCTGATGGGTGGCTGGGTAACCCATAGAGTGCCCAATAGGGTGCTCCCAAAATGCAGGTATTATTACCAATGAGTACTGATTGAAGTACTTGCTGCACCCCTAGTATGTGGCCCTTTTATTCACTAACTTGAATTTCCTTTGCCCATCATGTGGTACCTGGGTGAAAAAGTAAAACAACTGTTGGCTGTTTAAAGGCTACTGGTGCTGCTATAGTGCTAGTCCCCTGTATTGCTCATGTAACAAGCTTTTGAAGGAGCCACTGCAGTAGAGGTTGGGAGAGAACAGATGAGCATGTGTCTTCAAAGTTGCTTTTGGATGCTTTCCCTGCTCCTCTTCTGCACTTAGGGTGGGATTTGGCAGTTTTCTTGCTCACTCCACTCTCATCTCTGTGCTGCTGTTTCCCTGGTTTTCATTTTTCTAGAGATTATTTCTTGACTCCTTTTCTTTAAAAAAATCCTTTACTCCTTTCTCCACATGCCACAATATTGTTTTCCTTTTCTCTTGCTGTCTCATTTCTGTCCATTTTCTTACCCTTATCATTTTTCTCTCCTTCTTTATATGTGTTTTATTTTCCCTTTCCTCCCATTTTTTCTATGTTTTCTCCTAAACGTTTCTCTTTTCTTTCCTCCATTATCCATTATTCTGTGTCTTTCTTTCCCCACATGTAGAATGTAGTTCCATAGCAGGAAAAATACTCTTGACAAAACTTGACTTTGTTCATCAGTCTCTCCTGACCACTGTGCATTGGTTAAATGTCTCTGTAATGCATCTTGCCTCTGTCACAAAGATTCTCAAGCAATGTGACCCCATGTACGGTCATAGCATCTGTGGATGGGGTCACAATCACCTTGATGTACTGATTGTGATATACTGAATTGATATACTTTGCTTGTCTTTGTTACTGCACTCATGAAATCATATTTAAGTCTCAAAATGGGATCATTCAAGCAAACAATTTGAGGACCACTCCTCTATGCTATTGTGAAGCACAAGATGATACAGTAGCCTATGAGGGAGTAATCAGTAAAAATCTCCACTTCCTTGCTGCCTAAAGTCAGCTGGGAGTGCCCTTCTGTGGGTTTGTACCTGTTGCTTTTGTCCATAGGATGAGGGTGCGCAAGGAGGTGTTCTGGGTCACTGCCCCCATGTTGTGGAACTCCCTTCCCCCGGAGGTTCACTTGAGCCTGAGTCTGAGCATCTTCCGGAGGCGGTGCAAAACATTTTTGTTTGGTAAGGCATTTGGTTGGTAGTGATAGGGATTGGGGTTGGTTGGGAGGTTGTATGCGGTTGGGGGAAGGAGTGAGAGAAGTTTTGGGCAGTTTCGGGTAAGGTTTGGGGGAATATGGGGGGTTTGTATCTTGGGGGGGGCGTGATTGTAAGCGGCCCCGAGGCATCATTCGAAGGGCAGCACATAAGACTGGTTAAATAAAATTAATTAATTAAATAAATAAAGACACAGACGGTTGCTCCATCAAACATGATGGCTGAAGACAGCCTTCATATACAAAGTCTAGCATGAGATGCTGGAAATTGGTCAGCTACGTTCTTGCTGTGTTATGGTGTTTCTTGCTTTGGGGCATGCCTGCTGCAATAAAATGTTTGCAATTAGTAACGTTTTGGTATAAGTGCCAGCAAAAGCTCCATTCATGTCACTGTCCAACAGGCATTTCCCAAAAGAGTAGAGTTCTTTTTAAGGTCAGTCAAGTGTTGGAATTGAATAGCATGAGAGAATCTCTTTAAATATGCCTGCTGCAAAAGGTTTTCTCTGAAGAGTTCGCATCTAATGAAAGTATGCTGGTTATTAGGCAACTATAGGGTGAAATCAGACATAACACATAACTCCACTTTAATATTTCTTATGCATGTTGCAGGGCTGCACAGGGTGCTATATGCAGTCCTGCAACATACATAAGAAATGTTAAAGCAGCGTTAAAGTGGAGTTATGTGTTATGTCTGTTTTCACACATAGTAAGCTTTTAACAATAAAGCACACTGGGTCATGAATGTCCATTTTGCAGCTAAACTGATAAGGCTGAAAAACTGTTCTATGGAAAGCATTAATTTATGTGTACATGAAGACTAAAAAGAAATGGAAGTGAGGCTTCCAGATGCTGTTAAATACAAAGACAGTCAATAGCAAGATAATGACACGAGCCAGAAAAGAAAGATTGATTTTGTCTTTCCATGCTGAGACGTACAATTTATAGTTTGCTAACATAGTGATTAGACACCAGGAAGAATCTAGCCAGCATGATTAATTCAAAAATAGTAATTTCATGGAAACATGCTATACATCTTAAAAACACAATGCAAAAAACAGTATGTGTTTATGTACAGATTCATCTGCTGTGACTGTCTAGGTACTTATGTGGACACAATTGCTTTAGTGTCTGCATATGACAAATATATCTATTACTGTACTAAAAGCAGGAAAAAACTATAACTACTTGCACACAAGGCAAGTGTGTGTGTCGAGGGGGAACTGCCATGAGCTGAAATCACATCAGGGTGATTATGTGAAGTTCCCTTCATATGTGGGGCGTTTTTCATGTGATTAGTCCATTTCTGTCATGATTTCAGTGATGAGAGATGGGGCTGACAATCAAGATCTGTCTCCCATCACTGAAATCACAGCAGAAATGGACTAAATGCCACTACACACAAGCGGAACCTCACGTTATGCTCCTGAGGTGATTTTGGTTGACTGCAATCCCTCCACCCCCACCTGTCTTGTGCGCAAACAGCCTACATTTGTTAACTCTATTTTACATTATTAGTAATTGTCAAGTGACAAATGGAATAAACTATGGCAGACTTAGAATGGCACATGGGAGGTTTTCCCTGAAAGCTTAATTGAAATAGCTCCTTCTTCAGAGCTCCTTTGAAAAGAATGAAGTCACTGTTATGAGTTGTTTCAATAAAAGTTAGGCCTCTTCCTTATTATCAAGAACTTGGTAGCAATGCTTAAATCTCAACTCTCTATGTGGGCAGAAAGAAAAATATGTAAGGTACTTTGTTGGATAAGTTGACTTTTCAGAAAAAGACTTTCAACAAAATTTCACCTACAAGTCTTTATACTTGAGACTCCAACTGCATACTCAAGGAGGGACAATAGCAACAAAAATGGTTCCAGGTAGACCCAAAACCAAAAGAAGTCAGCCTGAGGCACAAGACTGCCATCTGATGATTGCCGGTGGTCTAAGTTGAGTATGTTTCAAGTATTTTAGTTCAGCAACAAAAACGAAGATAAGCGTTTTTGCTATTGTGTGACAAATTCAGCAACCCATAAAAACTATTGCATATATTTATTCATTTATTGAAGCAGAGGCTTCTCAGTAAATGTGATGGAACAGTCTTCCCTCATCTCTGTTCAAAACTCTGCTGCCAGGATCTTCCTCCTAGCTCGTTTCTTTGACCAAGTGCAGTCTCTCCTCTCCTCTCTCTCCACTGTCTCCCTCTTCCTGAGTGCATTCTGCCTTGCCCCCTCCCTTTGTGCCTTCAAATCCCTCCTCAAAACCCACCTCTTCTGCTCTACCCTTCCTAACTCCTGCTAAGCATCCCCACCCAGGTTTATCCCCCACCTGTTATCTGCAAACTCCCAACTTACTGAAATAAAGCCAAGAATGGGTACCTGAGTTCTCGCATCCTCAAGAATGTTGCATCCCTTGTCTCTCCCTCTGTTCCCCCTTCCCTGTCTCCCCTCCCCCTGCCTTTAGATTGTAAGCTCTCGGGCAGGGCCCGTGTCTATTTTATTCTTTGTAAAGTGCTGGGTACATCTCTAGCACTGTATAAATGCTTATAATAATAATAATAATAATAATTAATTTTTAAAAAGCCAACCAAAATGTTTTGGCAACTTGAGCCCTCATGCAAAACTGGTTGTCTTTCCTAATAGGAAAGAATCATAATATACTAAATAGATGTGTATTGTTTCTGAAGGTATGGAATTGTGGGAAAGAAATGAAAGTTGTAGAATTTGTTAATCTATTTAAACAGATCAAAGAGAAAATACTTATTTGCCTGGCTGCAGTTTGACTTTTGTGTTGGGGGCAACAGGGCTGAAGCCTGTGCTCTCGACTAATGGCAGACCCACCTCCCATGCCTCTATCTCTGCATGGGTCATGCCTTGGCCATATTGAAAATACATGCATTTGAAATATATTTATTTATTATTATTGATTTAGAGTTTTATCCTGCCCCTCCCTCAAAAAGGCTCAGGGCAGCTATTTAAACTTGTATTTCAAATATTATTATTATTAATAATAATTATAAGGTGTGGAGGGTGGGGGCAAGGCAGATGAGGGCAGGGAGGGAGTTCCAGGTGCGTGGGGCAGCGAGGGAGAAGGGATGAAGGAGGTTGGCAGGGCAGGGGAGGCGTGGGAGGGTGAGGGTGAGGATGGAGGACAGAGGAGCAGAGTGCTTGAGTAGGGCTTTGCAAGGAGATCAAGGCAGAGAGGTAGCAGGGAACGAGGTTGTGAAGGGCTTTGTAGGTGAAAACAAGGAGCTTGTGCAGAATATGCTCAGGAAGAGGGAGTCAGTGGAGAGAGGAGAGGAGAGGCTGCATTTGGTCAAAGCAACGGGTTTCACATGGTCAGAGCGATGGATTAGGTGGATGATTCTGGCAGCAGAGTTTTGAACAGATTAGGGAAGAAAGGTGGGAGTGGGGAAGGCCAGTGAGGAGGAGGCTACAATAGTCAAGGCATGAGATGACTAGGGCATGGATGAGAGTTTTGGCAGAGGAGACAGACAGAAAAGGGTGGATCTTGGTAATGTTGTGGAGGGAGAAGCAGCAGAATTTGGCAATGGAGTCAATGCAGGGTTTGAAGGTGAGGTGTGAGTCAAAGATGAAGCCTAAGCTGCGAGCTTGGGGGACAGGGAGGATGGAGACCCTGTCAATGGCAATTGACAGGGAAGAGGGAGAGGAAGGACTAGGAGGGTAGATAATGAGTTCAGTTTTTGCCATGTTCCATTTGAGTTGGCGTTGAGACATCCAGGCGGAGGTACCGGAGAAACAGTTGGTGAGACAAGCTTGAACAGAGGGGAAGAGGAAAGGAGCGGACAGATAGAGTTGAGTGTCGTCAGTGTATAGGTGGTATTGGAATCCATGGGAGGCAATGAGTTTGCCTACGGATTGGGTGTAGATAGAGAAAAGGAGAGGGCCAAGGACGGAGCCTTGGGGAACCCTGACCAAGAGGGGAGGGAGGAGGTGGGGGAGGAGTTAGGAAGAGATACATTGAAGGTGCGGTCAGAGAGGAAGGAGGAGAACCAGTCAAGGACAGAGTCCCGGAATCCAAGGGAGTGGAGCGAATCAAGCAGGAGAGAGTGGTCAACAGTGTAAAAGGCAGCAGAGAGGTCAAGGAAGACAAGAATAGAGTAAAGGCAGCTGGATTTAGCCACAAGAAGATCGTTGGTGATCTTAGTCAGAGCGGTTTCAGTGGAGTGAAGGGGGTGGAAGCCAGATTGGAGGGGGTCAAGAGAGGAGTTGGCAGAGAGGCGGTCAAGGCAACGGGAGTAGACAACCCATTCAAGGAGCTTGGAAGCAAAAGGGAGGAGCAAGACAAGACAGTAATTAGAGGGTTCAGAAGAATACAGAGTGGACATTTTGAGGATGGGGGAGACAGTGGCATGTTTAAAGGCAGAGGGGATGTAGCTGGTAGAGAGGGGAAGGTTGATGATGTGCAGGAGGGGAGAGGCGACAGTGGGGGCAATGGAGGTCAGGAGGCAGGAAGGAATGGGGTCCAGGGGGCAAATGGAGGGGTTGGAGGAGGAGATTTTCTCAAGGGAGGTGGGAGGGAAGGAGGATTGGAAAGAGATGTGGGGTAGAGCTGTAGCAGAATGTTGCAGCGGTAGCTATTTCCGCCAGAAACAGCATTTCCGCAATTAGTGGTACGGCGTGGCAGAGGCTTTCATTCCGCTACTTCCGCAGTTCCACTAATTTCATTCCGCTACTTCCATAGGCTTCGCAAAATAGTGGAAACATGACATTTTTGCGACTTCCGCCATTCCGTCAGTGCCACAAAATAGCGGAACAGCAGTTTTCCAACAGTTTCTGCAATTTTTTCACAATTCTGCAATTTGCTGAATGTCCGTGGAATTAGCGGAATGTCCACAGAAAAGCTGCAGTGTGGCGTGGGCAGTTCCGAAATGGTGGAATGGAATCACGGTGCGGTAACAGCTGCTGCCGCATCAGCCCTAGTGTGGGGAGGAGGGAAGGACTTGGAAGCGATATCCAGGTAAATCTTCTCAATCTTAGAGGTGAAAAAGAGAGCAAGATCCTGAGCGGAGAGAGAAGAAAAAGGAGGACGATGGGGGGGGGGGTTGAGAAGGGAGTCAAAGGTGGAAAAGAGGTGGCAAGGGTCCTGAGAGCAGGACTCAATGCGGGAGGCATAGTACTGCTGTCTAGTGAGGAAGATAGCAGAATTGAGCAATGAGAAGCAGAATTTAAAGTGGAGTAAGTCAGCGTGGTAGTAGGGTTTGCGCCAAAGGCATTCTGCAGCGCAGGAGCGGAGATGGCAAATGGTGGGGGTAAGCCAAGGGCGATGATTTAAAGAGCAAATGGGGCGGAAGGAGAGGGGGGCAAGGGAGTCGAGGGTGGAGGCGAGAGAAGAGTTGAAGGCAGAGATAGCAGAATCGGGGGAGGAGGAGAGGACTGAGGGGAGAAGAGGAGAGAGGGAGGAAGTGAAGTCCTGGGGCACAATGGCCTGCAGATCGCGGAAGGCATGGGGAGATGGGGGAGAGGAGGGGGAGCAGTGGGAGAGGTTGAAGGAGGCAAGGAAATGGTCAGAGACGGGATGGTGTTCAAAGGAAAGATCGGAGACAGAACAGTTCCTAGAGAACACGAGATCAAGAGAGTGACCATCAGCGTGGGTGGGGGAGCTAGTCCAGAGGTGGAGATTAAAGGAGGAGACTAAGGCGAGGAAGCGAGGGATGCAAGGCTGAGGGTGCATCAACATGAATATTGAAGTCACCAAGGATGAGTGTGGGGATGTCGTCAGAGAGGAATAAGGTGAGCCAGGACTCGAACTCGGAGAGAAAGGAGGAGAGGGAGCCGGGGGTGGGGGGTAGATGACAGCAACACGGTGGTGGAGAGGGGAGTAGACGTTGGCCCAAATTGAGACTGGTAATATGTGAGAGATGTACTCCCTGTCAATGGTAGACTATTATTAAACTGTATTGCTCTCCTGGGCAATGACTCGGGTTACGCACGTATAAATTATTAATATTATGGAGATTTTTTATGGAGTGGAGTCTCAAAGGAGGGGAAGGAGAGGGAGGGGGGAGGGTTGAAAGTGGCAGGAAGAGGCGAGGAGGAGGCCCACGCCACCACCCCGACCTTCAGAGCGGGGTTGGTGGGAGAAAGAGAGACCTCTGTAGGAGAGGGTGGCAGGGGTTACAGAGTCAATGGGGGAGATCCAGGTTTCAATGAGGGTGAGAAGGTGAAGGGAGCGATAGAAGAAAAGATCATGGGTATAGGGGGCTTTATTAGCAGAGGAGCGACAGTTCCAGAGGGAGCAGGAGAATGGGAGTTGATCAGGGGGGAGACAGGGAATAGGGATAAGATTAGGGGAAGTGGGGCAATGGGATCAGCAGGAGATGGGCATTGGGGCAGACAATTTCAGTTGCATTTTCAATTTGAAATACACTCAAAAAAATGTCAAGGTATTTTATCAAATTTTATTCCGCGTGGCCAAAGGCCATTACGTAAAGATACATACAAACAGACAGCCCCATGAAGGGAACGTATAAATAAATTGTCTAAACCATAAGTCATGACATATAAAGTTCAACTACATAGACTTACAACTAAGGATCATAAAAAACAAAACCAACTAATGATCCGAAAGCTGATACCATCACCCTCCATATAAAATTACAATTATAATAAGATAATTTAAATGCTTTAAAAATGAACATAGGATAACCAATAAGGGTAACTGTGTTTAAACCCTAGTTTTGGGCCTAGTTCCCCCATATTGAACCCTATAACATTGGCCCAAATCGACCCAGGGGCTAAGTAGGAAACTCTTAACCCCTTAACTCTTAACGAAGTAACGAAGTAATAAAATAAAAATAAGAAGTAAAAACATACCTTACCCTTCCTGGGGCTTATGGCAGCAACCCTTGGGCCCTGAAAAAGGCACGCGTCAGATAATAGAAGCCATGCCCTTCTCAGGGCATGTGACAGTGGCACTTGACCCCTGATAAGTAGGGGTGGGAAGTTCGGATTATCCGGTATCTGATACTGCCAGTATTTTGCTGTACCGGCAGTATCGGATTAATCCAGATATTGGGGGTACCGGTCGTGCCAGATTGTTTTACATTGCAGCCATTGAATGAATGGCCGCAATGTAAAAAACAAAAACAAAAAAAACCCAACCGCTTTTCCCTCCCCTGTCCAGGCTGCGCGGGTGGAAGAGGGGACACCCCCCACCCACCCTGCCCAGCCTGGATTTTTTTTTAAAAAAAAATTTCCCCGAAGTCCCTGGCTCCAGGCCGCCGCCGGCGACCCGGAGCCCGCACCAGCAGGTAGGTAGTAGGTACTAGGGTGATCCCTGGGGTGGGGGGTGGTTTAACACCCTGCCCACACCCCAGGGATCAGCCTACCACCCCACCCAGGGATCGCCTACCTTTGGCGCTCTGGGCAGCGATGGCGGCAGCACGGCGGTCCGGAGGCTTCAGCGCTGGTTGTGGCTGCTGGCTTCAGCGCTTACTAGGCCTTCCGGAGAAACCTGCTGGTGCAGGCTCTGGGTCGCCGGTGGTGGCCCGGAGCCAGGGACTTCAGGGATTTTATTTTATTTTTAAATCCAGGCTGGGCAGGGTGGGTGGGTGGTGTCCCCTCTTCCACTCACACAGCCTGGGAGGGGAAGGGATTGGTTTTTCCCCCCATTGATGTCAATGGGGACACTGACAGTTCCCCATTGATATAAATGCAATAGATCCGGCACCAGTAAACCGGTTTTAATCCGGTAAACCGGATTTTTGCAATCCGGTAACCGGTAAAACCAGTAGCGGTTTTTTGTCTGATGTCCCATCCCTACTGATAAGTATTTGGTGGTAGAAAAAGGGCATGGGATAAGTACAAAATACAAATTCGCTAAGAAAAGGGGCAAGTAAAAAACTAGGTAAATATGCACAATTATAAGGTATATATAAAACTAAATACTAATACATAAAAAATCTCCATAATATTAATAATTTATACGTGCGTAACCCGAGTCATTGCCCAGGAGAGCAATACAGCTTAATAATAGTCTACCATTGACAGGGAGTACATCTCTCACATATTACCAGTCTCAATTGGGGCAACGTTGGTGACCCTATTTCCTCCACTTAATCCGGGGGTAATCCAGAACAAAGTTTGAATTTCAAAAAGGATTCCCTTTGAACAAAGGCATTAGTTAAGAATGACATGACACTATGCGTAAGCTCCTGATGAGTGTCCATCAGAAAAATGGTGGTTAATTCTGAGTTAGATCTACCAGGAAATTTAGCCAGCCAGGAGACTAGATATAGCTCCCTTAGCGAGTTGTACAAGGGACAGTCAAATAGGATATGGGCAACTGTCTCAGCTTCGAGATAGTCGAATGGGCAAATCTGAGGACATAAGGGATAGCCAGACAATGCCCCTCCAAAATTTTGGAGGGTAGTGCATTCATCTTGGCTAGGCAGAAATATTTCACCTGGACAGGAGAGCACTGATAATCCCAGTATAAGGCCTTTTTCCTTTGTAAGGGGGCCAACATATAATATGGGCCCAATGGGGCTGAGACAGATACAACCGCCTTATCCTGCTGGTAAACAATATCATTGATTCTGGTTGTTAATTCCAATCTGGCTACTCTAACCCCCTTCTGTTGGCAGTAAGGAAGCGAAAAACCAAGCTCGTGTATGTTACGCTTAACCACTGTCTGCCATGATGACTTAAAGGAATCCTCCCTTAGATAACTTAAAAGGCCTGGATTCTCAGCCAGCTCAAGTTTCAGCCAAAGATGGACTGCAAATCTAAGTACGATCTTGTTCCAGCTAATCTGAGTTAGTTCGAGGTGCAAAGCTGCCAAGGGAATACCAATCGGTACTTAAAGGACTTTCCTAAGGAAGTCTGACTGCATACTCTCTAAGTTATAAGGTCTCTCTACAGCCCACAACGCTGCCCCATATAACAGTTGTGACCAAATCTTGGCATTGAAAATACAAATGATGAGAGGAATCCTATTTTTCCCCTTCCCATACGAATATTTCAAAATAGCACCTTTCACCCGGGCAGATTGGGAGTAAGACACCCGGTATTGGCTCATCCACGTCCCCGTGCTCTGCAGGAGTAGTCCCAGGTACTTAGATTGAAAAACATGCTGGATATAATTATTACCCATTTGTAGATATGCCGCTCTTTCCCAAATATCATGATTTTGGTTTTATCATACTTGATCAATAGATCATTCCTCTCACAATAGTTCACCAGCGCTACTAATTGCTGTTTAAGTCCCTGGCATGTCTGGGAAAGTATCACAGCATCATCTGCGTACAGGAGAATCCCCAAAAAATGGGATGCTAATTTTGGGGGTGAAAATCTAGGACTAGGTACTATAGGGACCAGATCATTGATAAAAAAATTGAAAAGAAAGGGAGCCAATGAGCACCCTTGGTGGATGCCAGAATGAGTAGAGATCCAGCGGGTCAAATGCCCATCTTTGCTATATTTGACTGCCAGTGTAGTATTGGTATGAAGAGACTGGATCAGATACAATAGGCGTCTATCTATTGAGGAACAACCAAGGCTTGTCCCACAGGAGAGTTCTGTTGATCATATCAAATGCTGCCCTCATATCGATGAAGGCAGCAAAAAGCCTCCTATTTTTTCCTGCCAAGTTACCTTGGGTTAATACCAAAACATGGTCTATTGTAGATCTAGCTTTCTGAAATCCTACCTGTTCAAGATGGATTATTTTGGATTTTTCTGCCCATTCCATAAGCAAGCTCAACAGGAGCTTGGAGTATAGTTTTCCAACTACGCTAAGTAGACTTAGGATGGTAATTTGCTGGTAAGTCTCTTGTTCCTTTCTTATATATAGGTATTACTACTGCTTCTGTCCAGGCTTTGGGAATCAGACCAGTCTTATTGATCCAAGTAAAAAAGGAAGCCAAAAAGGGTACCCACCAATCTTTAAAGGTTTTCAAAAATTCTCCAGGAATTAGATCTCTACCAGGAGCTTTACCATTATTGAGTTGTTCAATTAGGATGGCCACTTACAGATTCCTCTACCGGAGACCAATCCGAAATGTCATCAATGGGAGGCAAATGGGTATTTGAGTGGGGATTCTGGAACACGTTCTCAAAATACTGGGTCCACGATTCCTTTGAAATTAAAGGTAGCCCACCCTCCTTCGGCTGTCTTATCCTGCCGCTGACAATACGCCAAAAGTCAGCCGAATTGACCGAGTCAGCAGCTTTTAACAGTCTTTCCCATTGCTGGGCCTCATAGTCAGCTTTCTTTGTTCTTAACGATTTCTTGTAATGTTTTTTCATTGTAAAAAACTCAGGAGGCAGTATGCCCCTCCCCACCACATCCCTGTAGTTTTTATAGCAATCCATCATCTCCTTCTTCAGTAACCTGCACTCTGCATCATACCAAGGCTTGCGGGGAGAATGTAAATTAATATGCTTGATATGCTTATCGATCTTGATGCATTTAGACTTTGGAGTCAGCTGTGTTCTAAATACCTCCTGGCAAGCATCTATAATTTTCTCATAGCATTGTAAGGGATGTCCCTGAACAGACTGAGATATAACCACATCACAAAGCCCTCTACAGCCTTGAGATTCCAGGACCTGTTCCAGACTCCACGCTAAGGAATCAGACCACTGTTGTCTAACATATCTCTGGGCATCTAATTTTGTCTGGTCAGTTGACCCCACCCTAACACTCTGCGAAGTTGATGTAGAGAGTGTTATTAATAGAGGTAAATGGTCCTCTAACAAATAGTGACCCACCCTAAAATAGTTGGCCAGATAACCAGCTCTGGGGAGGTCGCTACATAATCAACTATGCTTGAGCCTTGATGCCCTATAAAGGTAAATTCTCCCTCCTTGTCACTTGAAGATGGACCCGTTCAATATATATAGATCTAGCTTAAATAGCAGATGCGAAACAAACCCCAGAGCTGTTAATCAGATGACCCTTGACCTGCCGACTAATAAGGGGGAAAATTGGGGGTCTGTAAGCTAAGTCGTCATCACTTGCCCCATATCGTGCGTTAAAATCTCCCAACAAGATGGTTGATGCCCCAGAGTTAATTATTTGATCTCCCAAGAAATCCTCTAACTGGGCCCAGTAGGACTTAACAAAAGATTTAGAGTTGGCCGGGGGGATATACACCAAGATGATATTATAAATATCTTGCTCAATTTGCAGCCTAAGGCATAAAGCTATTGGTCTTAGATGAAACACTTTGAGAACCTTGATCGTAGAGATATCCTCAACCAGGCAAGTAATTCCTCCACTGGGACAGCCTCTAGAAGCTAATGGGATAGCAGGGAGATCATAACCCTTATAGCCTGGCAGAGTTATTGGGGTTATTGACCAAGTTTCTTCAAGAGAAATTATTTCATATTGGCCAATATAATCTGTGAATGAGGGGTCATTATCATGGGCTTGCCAACCGGCGATATTCCATGAGCAAATACCCATTGGCTTAGGGCTATCACATTGTCAAGCAGATATAGGAAAAATGGGACCAATGGGCAAAGAGGACTCTTGTAGGATACAGGGCTGGAAAAGATTTGACTCCCCTAATGCAACCATATCTTCCTTCGACTATTCCTCAAGAAGAGTACTTGAGCAGGGCTCTGGACTGTCCACCAGCACCAGGAGTAGGGTTTCCCTTCGAGTGGACTTGTGAGTCGGAAGTCTCTTTGATACCTGATTGATGGAACTGAAGTGTCGTATTCAGGTTAGCTTTACCCAGTTTAGAATTGAGGGATGATGATAAATTTGCTGGGTTGATAAATGTTCTTTTCTTGGGGATAGCACCCTGATCGGGGGCTCTAGAGTCAGCCAATGCAATCGCATTTAAGCGATCATTAATTGGCTTAGGTGGTTGATTGTGTCACGGCCAGGCCATGAACCTCTGGCCTTGGGGGCTTCTGGGAGGTACTCTCGGCAGCCTGAACTATTGGCAATGGGCTGCAGGGGGTGGCTCTCTTCCTGTTCATGGCACTCTCCCTTTTCTCTCCTGTATTGCTTATCACTCACACCTGGCCACACTCTGATTGGCACTGGGGAGTACTTAAGGACTGCTGAGGGCAGTGGCAGGTGTGGAGCTTTGAGTCACTTCCCCTTAGACTTGTGCTTGGCCCACTCACCTTGTTCTTTTTCTAGATGCACCTTATTATTAATTATTATTATTATTATTATTATTATTAACAAACATTTATCTAGCGCCAGCAGTGTACCTGGCACTTTACAAAGTAATAAAATAGACACGGTCCCTGCCCCTAGGGCTTACAATCTG
>QEPC01014254.1:4049465-4065573 GCA_003113815.1 Sphenodon punctatus | reverse complement strand
CCCCCCCCCGGTCGCTCAGATTGTAAGCCCTAGGGCAGGGACCGTGTCTATTCCATTAATTTGTAAAGCGCCAGGTAGATTGCTGGTGCTATATAAATGCCGATAAATAATAAATAATTAATAATTAATAACATTTAAGCAGTTCATGAACTGCTTGTTTAAATTCAATAAGCAGTTCATGAATCTTTGGGTTCAGGAAGTGTAAAGGAAAAAACAAAACACCAGGGACTGCTAAATATTTTGTGTCAAGTATAAATACCATAGAATTTATTTCAAAGCAAGTATAATATTATAAGGTAGTTTCAGAATGAGCTCAGGTATTTAGACTGTAATCCTGAAACCACTTACTTGAAAGTGTCCTCTTGGGATTACTCATACGTAAATAGTGTCAGGATTATATTTTTAAGTACTCGAGCTCATTTTGAGTCCATCTAGAAATTTTTTATCATGATCAAATAAGAATGGTGTTCATAACTCTCCACTGAAATATTAAGAAACCATTTTGGCCTATAATATATGAGATGCTGAGAATAGCAGAAATTCACTGGAATTTGAAAATAAATTGCAAAGAAGCAAGTAGGCTGTTTACAAATATGGGAATAAAATTTAAGACTGTGGTTGCCATGTGTGCTACAATCTGGCTGTTGTTCTCAGGAAAATGTTTTTAACGGCTTTTATGAGATGTACAGCCCCAAAACTGGAGAAGGAAGATGTTTTCCACCATTTTCCTCATGTTCTTTATGTGTGGAAACACTTGAGATTCTGCACTGATATTCCAGTAAAAACTCTTAGACGTGCTTCTGAGGTAAGGCCTATTCCACTAATGTTTCCACAGGGTGATCTTAGTAGCCTATTAAACACTTGTAATCAACCAATGCTTAAAATAAGCAAATGCAGGACTAAGATTTGCATTGCATATAAGCTCATTGTGAAGAAAATACCAGACAGCCACACAGCATGCTGATTTCCAGAACAGTGGTAGTGACTCCCCAGGGAACTGAAGCTACTGGTCCACCTTTCTTCATTGCTGCATTGCCACATCTTCTTCTCCCATCTAATCAGGCTAAAAGGAAAAGGAAGGAACTGTGTGGATGAGGGGCAGGAAGGAACACAATAATCTGCTGGAACAAATGGCTCAGCTTGAATTCTAGTGGCGCTCTATTCTTATTTTTAGACTGATGATGTGCAAAGCTTTCTTCAGTTAAAACGATGTAATTGTTACTGCTTTGCTGTTAAGTAGCATCAGTTTTCTGTTCCCTTCCATTTGCCATTTTTATTCTAAGTATAACTACAGTTTCATTGCTTTAATTGGCAGAAAAGGAATTATAACAATGTTTCAACATGACAAAAAATATATATTAAAAAACCTCCCAACAATAGCCTTTCCCTGCTACTGCTCACATTGTGTATATATCATCCTGATATAGCAATATGCATATATATTTGCTCCTTTTCAGTACATTTCCCTCTGTGGTTAGGCTAATCCCAGAGCATTGTATCATTCTGCTAATATTTATTTATAGCTCATTCGAGTGTGCTCTCCTGGGTAGTGATTAAATACTGTTTCCCTTGTCTACATAGATTCAGTATATATATTATACTAATCCTATAATATTAGTATATATACTAATACTACTATATACTAGTGTATATCTACTAATACTATATACTATACTAATCATATATATTAAATAATTTATATATATAATATATATTAAAAATTGCATGTCTGTAGTACTTGTTTTACAAATGCTAATATTTGTATATTAGTATTACAGATACTAATGAATTAATCCCTGCAACACCAATGAAATAATTATTTCTCTTGATTTACAGAAGAGGAAATGGACATACAGAAAAGTTGTCAATTGCCCATTTGAAATGGATCAGGACTTTTCAGTTCTGTAATGAACTGGGTAGTAATTAAAATACTGTTTCCCTTTATTACATAGATTCAGTATGATTTAATTGAGTGTTTTAGTCTCTTCACTACTAACAAAACCAAACCTCTCCTTTAGTTTCTGTCGTAAGCGCTCATGGTTTTGTAACTAGAAAACTTGAGTTCTCTCCCAGTTGCTACAGTGGATCCTCTATTGGTACAATTCATGACCTAAGGCTTCACAGTTGTCTCTTGGCCCAATACTTGTTACAGTATAAAGAAACAACTAATCCGAGAGAAACATATCCGAGATATGTATCATAGGGCTTATTCACATGAACATTTACCTTCCCTGCAATAAGCTGTAACAGGGGAATACCCCGATCCTACCCCCCCTCTGGGGTCCCTTACTACCTTTGTCTTGTGTTGCCTATGCAGGTGACATTCCAATACCTCATGAGATGAGCCCCCTGGCTCCCAGCCTGACTTCAGCCGTGCAGCTTCTCCCCCTCCAACCTTCACTGCTGGGGATCCAGGACAGCATTCCTCCATCTAGCCCAAGCTCCAGCCTTGCCAGGCAAGCCTCCTGGATATCCTTTGCGTCTTCACTACAGGTGAAGTTTAGGATTCAGCCTCCCTGGAGCTGTCCCAAGCTCGGCTTATCTGAGAGCCTCCCACAGTGGGCCTGCCCTCTCTCTCTCTCTCTCTCTCTTCACTGCTGCTCCGGCTGTTTCACTACCTCCTACATCCCCACTACAGTCTACTTTCCTTGGCCAGACCTGACAGCCTCTCAGCCCACCAGCCATACCACAGGTATACCACACCCTCCACACCTATGTTTAGATGTTACCTGGCATGCCCCAATCACCTGTGGTGACACTTCTTAAAGGAGCGGTAACACTCACCCTACTTCTACCCTTCAAGAGAAAGGTGGGCCCCAAGCCATCCTGCTGCAAAGACCTTAAATTGTCTATACTCTTGGTGTTCACACAATCAGTGTGTTTACTGGGAGCACAAAGACGTATTTCCTCTAATAAAAATAGGAGTACATATGCTGATCCTCTGTCCTGTTTGTAGTAGCTGCTCATGTGAACATTGTTATATGAAAGAGAAATCAACAGTCAGTCTCCTGTGAAGGTTCCCTTCACAACGTGCACTGTGTTTCCGCAGAGAGTCCCTCCCCATTGCCTCTTTCTGCTCCCCTTCAAATTCCCCAGTTGCTTTCAGGGAGAATATTGCAATGTGCTGAAACACTGAATGTGGGACATGCTCCTAGTGTGTCAAGCAAAAGCTCTTTCTCTGGGGAGTAACTGTAGAATTGTTACTTTATTCCAACAGTGTGTATGAGAACACTACCAGAGTGAATGAATAGTTCTCAAAGAATTTCACCTGAGTAACAGACACAGGCACTTTGTGTTCAGCCATAATTATTATATTTGTGTTAAACGTTCCAAATAATATTCCTTTTAATTATTTATTCTGTGATTTTCTCCCTGATATTAAAGTGTTTGTTTTTGTTTTTAAAAAAAACAAAAAAAACACAAAAAACTGGAGTTGACAGTGGCATACTGGAAGTTGTAGTTCATAGTTGTGCATTCACTCACACTGTCTCCTTTTGCCCAGATGTGGATCTATAGAAACCTGTCCTTCTCTGAGAAGCTCACTGTATGGGTGTTAACAGATGAGATTTTCTCTCCCTTTTGCCCAGATTTACCCATGCATGTAATGGGTGACCACAAGATGTTCGCCCCGGTTTGGGCCAGGGTAGCTCCATATGGTATCATCCCCAGAAAGGCAGGACATGCCATGAGGGGTAACCCAGCCTGAATCAGGGCAATGTGCTGTCCTGTGGCTACCTCCTATCTGAGGAGGGGCACGGGGTGGGCCAAGTTCTCCACCACAGAGTTTCGATTGCAGCCTAGTGTGGTTGTTGGAGTGACTACAGCTCCATAGTGTAAAGGGGGTGTAGGCAGACTTTGGCCAAGGAAACCGCTTGCCTTTCTGCGGGTGTCCCTGCAGAGCCTGTGTGAAACGGCTGCAGGGGAAGACCACGGAGAAGGCCACAGGGTCTGGCGGGCTCCCAGCCTGTGTGGTAACACCACACAAATGACCTGTTCTCCGTTTTCCACTATTAGGGTGAAGAGAGCAGCCAAGAGCAGGTAAGAAAATAATCATAGGGAAAAGATGATGCTATGCAGCTCCACTCTGTGCCTTAACTATTTCTTTGTGTCATAATGCTACATTGCTATTTCAGAAGTTGTGTTAATTTGTCGGTTTAGGTTGCATGGCTTCCTGAAAGACACCATAGAGAGGGAGATGACTTCTTGCTTTTTCACCATCTGGCTGACATTCCCCAGTTTGTTACTCTGAAGCTGATTTCCACTCCCGGCCATCTGTTCCCCTCCCACATCTATTTCCTCTTATTGGGTAATATGATTTCTTCAATCCCTTCCCCCAACCTCATCCCAAGGATTATAAGGAGGCAAAAAAGAGATGATAGACTATTCTTTCCTTTTCCTCATTAAGCTGTTGTTTTATTTTATTTTATTTTTAAAAGAAAAGACTGGTGGTGAAGAAAGTATTTTTCCAGAGTAGATCTTGAAAAATGTCAACTCCCTAAATTGTTTGTATTTCTTTGTATTTTTCCCCACATTGTTTACTCTTTAAGTTAGTTTTATTGTACTTTACTGTTGCACAAGCAGAAAGACAACAGATACCACACTCTTTGTCACTGCATCACAAAAGGAGACAAGAGATTAGCTATCACAACAGAGGAAAAAAGGAGATTAGCTATCACAACAGAGAAATGGTTGGGGAGCCTGTCTGCCCTTCCTTCCCCACCCCCAACTAAGGTCCAACTAGATAACCTGTTTAATTAGCTTAAACCTTGGCATGAGTTTCACCAGGTGGTTCTCAGGTAGCTGTCTCCTGCCTGCATCACTTAACTTACCCCCTACCCATTTTCCAGAGTTCACCCTGGTGAGATTGAAATGCTCATGCATAACTTCCCTCTGTGGGTCATGAACAAGGGGGAGGATCACTAGCGATCTTCTGGGACTGTACTTGTGCTCAAGTGAACTGGATGCTCACCTCAGCCACTCCAGGATGACTGAAATGCGGGGCTGCCCACTGCCCATATGTCTAGTTCTACTCCCATATCATAAGAAGGTGCTTCTGCTTCACTTCTATTCTCACCCCCCCCCCCAAAACCTGAAACTAACCTCTGGACCCCCACCACATGAACTTACAGGTTCACTTGGCTGGTTCACCACCAACTCCTGCCTGGCCTTCATACCTGCTCCAGCTTTTCTTTAGAACTCCTAAATACAGATCATATCCCTCTCTTCATAGGTGGACCCCATCATCCTGATACAGGTCATGTCTTGAAAAATGAAGTTTTTTATGCATAATAGTCTCACCTCCTTGTGAGAAAAGCCACTGGCTAATCTCTCTGTTGACTTTCTTTCATGCCTTATCTACCCTGCCATGGCTGTGAGTGCCTCTCTAAACCCTATGCTCTGTCATGTTAGTCCAAACTTCCAACACTCCTTGGAGCATTCCCTCAACCATTCTAAGGTCAGACTTTAACTGCCTTGTATGTTGCAGGCCCATGTCTTGGGGCAAATTATTCTCTCCCAAGTGTATGACCAGTACACTGGGGGAGGAGGGGAGGATCCCAGGCTGAAAGCATGTAAGACTGGCAACAGATGCTCTCAGCGCATACCACTCTTGCCTTTCCATACATTCCCCACCCACTGCTTCTGGCCATCCTTGCTGTCAAAATGAACTCTAGGATCACAGCAGAAGGTGCTAGGTATCACAGGAAGGACCCCACCACCCCAACCTGAAGTCAGCCATTGGCAGGGAACATGCGGTTTGCAATATGGGATAGTATGACTATGGGAGGTCACGACTATGGGGGAAAACTAAAAAGGTAAGATCGTTCATTATCCACCACTATGCCCAATCATCCAGTCATGGTGCAGTGCACCAATGTCCCTGGAAATATAACTCAAAACCAAGCCCTCCTGGCCATTGTATTGAACTTGAATTTGGACTCAGATTCGAGGAGGAGGTGCTGCCTTCAAAAACTAACTCTTTTGTCCTATTTAGAAGCTTGTTCCATATTACTAAATCCTCCTGAATTTATCTTGTAATCCGCATGTGATAGTATGGTGGAAGATTGCCCTTAACTCATGAGCCAAGAACCCTGATTTTCACTGAAGAAGGTGCCACAATTTGCCATGCAAAGTTGAAACTCCCCAATAGGGATTGCAACTGTCAAACTGTTACTTTTGCAGCACGCATACAGGTAGTCACGTGTCCCTGAAGGGCAGCGAGCTTGTCAACTGGGAGGCACAGATGGAAGTTAACTGAGTCCAGTTCAATCCACAGATAGGTTGTTACCACATGACCCTTTCTCCACGCGTGAAGGGGGAAGATCACAGTGCCCAGGCAAGAGCTCAAATTTTAGGGAATTAGTCTTTTCAGTCACCTAGGGTCTCTGCGTGCTAGGGATTCAGTCTGAGGTCATGGCACGCGACAACTCGTTAGCCTACCCTCTTCTCCTCCCAAATGATGTGACAGAAACAAGGAACATTCCAAAGAAAAAGGGGATGTTTATTTGTCAGGGCTAACAGGATACAGTACGACAAGACACATACAAACAGCCCTGCCTAGTCTAGACTTGTGATTACAGGATTAAACTAAGCGGTGTGGAGAGTCACTCCAGGTCATGGATAACAGAAAGTAGGCTAGTCTGCCCAAGGCCAGCTTGACCTATTTTTGCTCTCCTTCTGCCTTTCCACATGGGGTCCCACCGCTTCTTTCTATGCACCCCTTCTGAGTGAGGGGAGGGGTATTTTTGACTCATAGCAAGGTTAATTTGGTTGCCAGGCCTTCAAGTTTTTTTTGACAGTCAAGGGAACACCAAGCTCCATGGTCACCTCCTGCAAAGTGTCAAGCAGGCGGGTGCACTTGGGTATTGCCACCTTCCCAATGAAGAGGAAATCATCCAGATAATGCATGCTCTGGCTCCACACTGTTTCCACCCACTTGATTATCAAACTTAATTTCTTGAAGGTTGCACAAGATATGGAATAACCCATTGGCATGGCCTTGTTGAAATAAAGTTGTCCTTGAAATTTGATACCTAACAGTTCCAAATCCATTGGGTGGACCAGGAGTAGGCAAAAGAAATATTTTATTTCACTCTTCACCAGAAGGGCCCCAGACCCAGACACCCACATCATTTTGACTGCTGAGTCGAATGATACGAACCTGACTGAGTATACATCATGGGTTATGGCATCATTCATTGACACTCTTTTGGGGAAGAATAGGTGGTGGATGAGGTGGAATTCCCCAGGGGTTTCTTTGGCACCACCCCAAAGGGGAAAACCAATGTGTTTGGGGCCATTGGGAGGAAATCAAAGGGGCCTGCAATCCGACCTCCTGTATTTTCTTATCCAGTTTGGCGCAAACTACATTTTCACTGCCCATGACTGATTTCAGATTGGGGGGGTGTCTTCCTGACACCTTCTGCTGCGATCCTAAAGCCCACTTTGAAGCCCTCGATGACATATGCTGCTGTGGCTTGGTCAGAGTAGTCATACAGGGCTTTTTCTAAGGCTTAACTCAGGATGAACTAGGTTAGGGTTCAGCTGAACTTAGCCTGGAGTCAAGCCCCTGCAGATATGTTTTTACCCGGCCCCCTGTCTTGGGCTCTGTTCCTGATGCATAGTACTTCAACTTACAAAGTTTGAGGCTACATGGAACCCTGCTCATGGGGTGCAGGTGTCTCTGAATCTGAAATAGGGTTGAAAACACCTCCCTTCTTTGTTAAAATTGCAGCATGAAATTGAACTCCTTATCTTCCCTCCCAATCCTTCCTCTCTCTCTTCCCTGTCAATTGCCATTGACGGGGTCTCCATCCTCCCTGTCCCCCAAGCCTGTAGCTTGGGCTTCATTTTTGACTCGCACCTCACCTTCAAACCCTACATTGACTCCGTGGCCAAATCCTGCTGCTTCTCCCTCCACAACATTGCTAAGATCCGCCCTTTTCTGTCTGTCTCCTCTGCCAAAACTCATCCATGCCCTAATCATCTCACGCCTTCACTATTTTAATCTTCTCCTTGCTGGCCTTCCCTGCTCACACCTTTCTTCCCTCATCTCTGTTCAAAACTCTGCTGCCAGGATCATCCACCTAGCCCGTCGCTTTGACCATGTGCAGCCTCTCCTCTCCTCCCTCAACTGGCTTCCCCTTCCTAAGCATATTCTGCACAAGCTCCTTGTCTTCACCTACAAAGCCCTTCACAACCTTGCTTCCCCCTACCTCTCTGCTCTGATCTCCCTCTGAACCCCTGTTCGAACACTATGCTCCTCTCCCATTCCCTCCCTCACCCTCCCACACCTCCCCTGCTCCCCCACCTGCCGTTGTCCTTTTTCCCTTGCTGCCCCACACACCTAGTACTCCCTCCCTGCCCTCGTCTGCCTTGTCCCCACCCTCCACACCTAAAAGTCCCTCCTCAAAACCCACCTCTTCCACTCTGCCCTTCCGAACTCCTGCTAATCATCCCCACCCAGGATTATCCCCTACCTGTTAACTGCAAACTCCTATTTACTGTAACCAAGCCAAGAACGTGTACCTGAGTTCTCGCATCCTCGTGAATGTTCCATCCCTTGTCTCTCCCTCTGTTGCCCCTTCCCTGTCTCCCCTCCTCCTGTCTTTAGATTGTAAGCTCTCGGGCAGGGACCATGTCCATTTTATTCTCTGTAAAGCACCAGGTACATTTCTGGCACAATATATAAATGCTTATAATAATAATAATAGCAGCCCAGCACCCCCTTTAGACCACTTGTTCCTGGTTGCACCAACCAAGAAGATCCCACCCCCTTTCGCAAGCATGTGGCTGCTATCTGACCAAGGTGTATTCCTAGAATTGTTTATATATTCCAAATCAGGTGCACGCATGTCCTAAAGTATGCCTGGGTTGATTTCTGCCCACCGTCAAAAGGCCTTATCATAGTGCAGCAACTAGGGTGTGCAGAATGGACCTCATCCTTTTTTGTTTTCATTTTCAAAAATGCATTTGTTTTCATTTATCATTTAAAAACACATTTGTTTTACATTTGTTTCCCATTGAAATCAGTGGTAATCTCTTAGCAGGGCTTGTGTGCCTTTAAATAGCAGTTTTACTTTGCTTCTACAACACTTTATTTTCTTTCAAACTTGCACAGGCTGCCCCAGGGGGGCATAAATATCAAGAGACAAACTGGCATACAGCAAGTAGGAAGAGCACAGAGCAGACACTGGCAGGCAGGAGGATGGTGGCAGCACAAGTATAGGAGACAGTGATGCCCCAAGGCTTTAAGTTGCACAGAATGCCCCCAGGAGGCAGAATATCAAACTAGTGCTCAATCAAGAAGTCCCTTTGTTCTCGCAAGATATCTTCCATGATTTTGAGCCAGAGCTTGAGAACTCACCAAGATGTCAGCCCTGGTATGAGATCTCATGAGATATCTAGCCAAAAAAGACCTCACTGTGCATGCACAAAGCCGTTGCTAGTGTCATTCCCTGCATGCACATGCACACTCCTTTTCCAAAATGGAACCAGCAGCGTCGACTTGCAGATCACCCCATGGGGCAGCTTTGGCACCCCAAAGTGTGGCAGGGTGTAAACTTGCAGAGAGTACCCTAGGGGGGACAGGAGGCATGTTAGTGAGAGAGACAGACTGGCAGCAGCAACAAGAGGCAGTAAGAGGAGAAGACTTTTGTTCTTGCAAAGGTCTATGCCAAAGTCTGCAACAGGCATTGGAAGGCTTTAGCATAGGCACCCCAAAGTGTGGCAGGGCTTCAATTTGCAGAGAGTACCCTAGGAGGCAGCATTGCCTCCCAAAGTGTGACAGGGTGTCCAACTTGAAGAGAGCGCCACGGGGGGGGTGCAGATGCAGACGCATATGAAAGAGAGACACAGATCAACAGCAGTGGTGGCATTCACGCTCTGGAAATGGCACCCCAAAATGTGATAGGGGGGTAAACTTGCAATGAGTGACCCGACATGGCAGATTATGAGAGACAGGGGGTGCAGGCAAGTACAGGAACATCAGCAGCAGGTAGAGGCATTGGCTTCACACCCTAAGTATGATAGGGCTTCAGTTTGCAGAGAGAGACCCAGGGTGGATGGATGACATGTGAGGTAGAGATAATGGAAGGCAGGCCCTGGGCAGTTGGCAGCATCCCAGATGTAACAGGACATTAACTTACAGAGAGCACCCCAGGGGGTTGGTATATGAGAGAGAGAGGGAGACAAAGAGGGCAGGGGGAGTGGAAGGTGACACTGGCATTGACAATCCAAATGATGGTGGGGCTTCAACTTGCAGAGGATGCCCCAGGGTGGTCTGACACCATAAATTGTAGGTAAAATAGCAGGTGGGTGCTGGGTAGTTGGCAGCACCCCAGATGTTACATGGCATCAGCATGCAGTGATTACCCCAGGATAATGACAACAGACGAAAATGAAGAAAAAGGTTTTCATCTTTGTTACCAAAATAAAAATATATTTTTTTAAAAGAATCACTCTGCATGCACAAAATGGCCACCAGGGCCATTATGCATATGTACACCCTTTCTCAAAATGGTGCTAGCACTGTTGGCAACATTTTGGAAAAGGGCAGCCAGTCTGCGAATGCGCCAGAAGATTCTGCCCCAGGGCAATCTCTGCCATTCAGCTTGGCCAATACTGCCAGCACCATTTTCGGAAAGAGCACGCATGTGCAGAACAGCCCCAGTGGCCATTTTGTGCATCCTGATGGCTCCCCCCACTAGGGCTGATGAGGCAGCAGCTGTTACTGCACCGCAATTCCATTCCTAAACCTTGGCATCACATGTTGCACCTTGAAGAATTCCACCCAGTACCCTGCAATTCTGCAATTCTTCCACTACAAGAATCCGCAGATGTGGCATGTATGTGTTTCACCGGTTTGCTGATCATTACCGTTGCCGCATAAAATCAGCTGTCTTTTCCCATGTTCTGCCAATTTTATATATGAGAGACAGTCATGAGCATTTATCACGGTTCCGCGAAGGGAGTATGATGCAGCCGCTGCTGCGTTGTGCTGTGCTGTCGTGCTGTCACGCTGACTGCTGGTGCTGTGTGTCTCTCTGTGCCGCAATAACTGCCCATTCTTCTCACTACATACATGCATGGACAACATGTTCTGGTTGGGAGTTCAAGGAACGGTGTTTTTATTCTATGGCAAATTGATCTTTTATGTAAACGTAAATTGATCTCCAAACTCAAGTTTTTTGACCAAAACTCCTGGTGGGAGTTTAAAGTGACCTGTCTATTGCCTGACCGAGTCATTTTTTACATCATAGGACCGACTCAGAAAGTTGAAGGAATGAAGTGTGAAGTCCATGCAGAAGAGTTTCTTACAATCCTCATTCCGCACTTTCTCAGTCTAGAAGAAGTGAGCTGAGGAACAGAACTCTGTTGGCATAATTGTTAAGGTCCCCGCTTGCTATGCAATTTGTTGCTGTCATTCAGCTGGTTCAAATCCCCACTATTAAATGTAAATATATATATATATATATATATATATATATGCATACACAAATTTGCATTGTTGGATGTATTGGAAAAAGAAAAGTGAAAAATATTTTTATTCATTAACAAGTAATTTTTATTTTAATTAAAGATTCACAACCAGGTATAAAACTAAACACAAGTTAGATACTAATACAAAATTGACTAAAAATAAATATTACTCTATAAAGAAATTATTTTTTAAAACCAGTATAAAAATATAACGTTGTAATAAAATAAATATAATAAACTCAAATGTTTCAATTTTTTTTCAATTTTACATTTTAAGAAAAGAGTTCTCTCCCACTTCCCTGTTTAATCCGGGATGAAAAACAGAACTCTGTTGGCATAGTTGTTAAGGTCCCCGCTTGCTATACAATTTGTAGCTGTCATTCCACAGGTTCAAATCCCTGTTGTTCTGTTTAACTTAATTTTTTTTATTTTTTTTTATTTTTACATTAGTGTTATTGTTTTGTAATAATACAATTATTGCTGTGTTGTGTTGCTCACGGCATACTTTCTATGCCCCAAAATATGCTTTATTATTACATTAACCAATAGCCAAGATTCACATAGCCGGGGTCGGGACAAAGCACGCAGCGTCGCTGCTAGGCAACAAGCAACAACGCCAGCCGGGGAGGGAGATTTAAACTGTGTGGGCACACAGCACAGCACCGGGACGTGGCGTGATAGAGCCAGGCGGGAGGGAGAGGCGAGCGGATGCCGAGAGAGGAATGGAGGAGGAGGAGGAGGAGGAGGAGGAGGCGGGCTCAGCACTGTCAGCCGCTCTGACTCCTGCCTAGGCAGGGCAGCGCGGATGCGCTTAGCGGCACCAGTCCCACAGCGTTCACATAGAGTGGCACCGTGTCTGACTCCAAGTCCGGCCTGCGCCCGGGCCTGTGCGGGCAACCTCTGTGTTGGCTGCCGGTTGGGTTGGGTCATGCGTCCTCCTCGCCTCGTGTCCCTGGTCTGTGTGTTGAATGCCCTGTGTGTGCTCTGCTAGTTCCAGGCAGCAGCTGCGCTTTCCACATCCCACGCCTAGAGTCGCTTGTTCTCATTACAATGTTGCGGCCGCTGGCCGGTGGGCTTATCTCCTGTCCTTGGAGCTCCCCCATCCCCTCCTCCATGATGTACACTCCATGGCTTCCTGCAGTGCTTCCCTACTACAGCTGTGATTCCTCCTGTGCCGTGCCGGTGCCACCCCCCACCAACCACCCGTGGGTAACTCTGTGACCATGGTCCCTTATCATGATCCCCCCCCCGGATGCAACTCGGAGATTTATTTGATTTCAAGCTTGCGCTCCAGTGCAGTGTGCAGTGGTGCACTGTGTGCAGTAGGTTGGCTGAACTTGGGAGGGAGTCGGGAGGGACCTAAAGCCTGACTGTTGTGCAGGGTGAACCTTAGAAGCAGAGAATTTGCCCTGAAATTAGAAGCACAAAATCTGCCCACCTTAAGAATAATAATGTATGCTGTAACTGTCTGTATCCCAGTTTAACCACACAGATCCAGCTTCTTCTTCTTATCTAAGCCATGCAGCCAGTCCTCCTCATTCAAGAACCATAGCATCCAATAAATAATGAATAGTATACATTATTTTCAGAGTGTTTTCCAAGTTGCCATGCCATTCCAGTGCATTAACTAGGGTTGGGTAAATGTGAAGATTTTCCCCACCCCCACCTCATTGGGACTTGGGTGGGAAAGACTAGTACTTCTTAATATGCACCAGGTCCTGATTACATTATACATGAAATCCCCCTCCCCCACCTCCAAGAGTTAGGATGGATTGGAAAGAAACTACAATTTACTCAACGTCCCCTCCCCCCACCCCACCCCTGCCGAGAGAGTGACTTGATTTAAAACTCGCGCTGCAGTGCAGCAGAGTGAAGTCAGTGGGTTGAACTTGGGAGGGAGTCAGGACTCAGTCAGGAGGACTCGGGAGGGAAGGTATTGGGAAGTGCATGGAGGGAGATCAATGTAACACAATGAAAGGGCGATTATATTTCCCGCCCCTCCCCCCCCCCGCCGGGACTGTTTTACAAATAACGTGAAGTTGAACTTGCCAAGACATCCATTGCTGCAGTACCATCGATCCCTGAACAAAGTTAGAAACAACAATTGACTCCTTGCCCCCTCCCCTCAGCCCCGTCCACTCCCCTGACTTGAGTGAATGACTCACAGTCACAGACACATAAGTGAGCCTAAAAAGGTCAGCCCAGGGGAGTAGCTCAGCTGCATTGTATGTTATCTCAACACATCTCTGACTTTGAGTGTGTGGGGGAAGGTATGTTTCAGAATGAGGAGTGACCCTCAGTCATTCCTGTGAGTGGAATGGGCCTTCGTAAGTGTGGCCATGTGGAGGAATTCAAAGTCCTCCACACTCACCTACCTAAGGTGGGCACTGGCAGTCCTCCAGAGAGAACACTTCCAAAATCCATCACAAAGGTCAACATGTCCTCTTTTTTTTAGTTTTAGCTTGCTGTAGTGGAATGTCAGTGTTAAACTCAGTGCTTAGTTTTCTGTTTTACTTTTACAGTACTGTTTTTGTTTGTTGATCATAACATTCTTGCCGTGTTGTGTTGCTCATGGCATACTTTCTATGAAAAAAAAAATATGCTTACTTATTACATTAACCAATAGCCAAGATTCACATAACCGGGGTTCGGGGCAAAGCACGCAGCGTCGCTGCTAGGCAACAAACAACAACGCCAGCCGGGGAGGGAGATTTAAACTGTGTGGGCACACAGCACAGCACAGCACTGGGACGTGGCATGATAGAGCCAGGTGGGAGGGAGAGGCGAGCGAATGCCGAGATGAGGAGGAGGAGGCGGCGGGCTCAGCACTGTCAGCCGCTCTGACTCCTGCCTAGGCAGGGCAGCGCAGATGCACTTAGCGGCACCGGTCCCACAGCGTTCACATAGAGTGGCACTGAGTCTGACTCCTGCCTGAGCCCGGGCGTGTGATGGCACAGCACTCAAGCAGCTTCATTCCTGCTGTCTCTCTGTCAGCACCTCTCCCACCCCTCTGTGTTGGCTGCCGGTTGGGTTGGGTGTACTCCCTCACCTTGGGTGTCGTGTCCCTGGTCTGTGTGTTGAATGCCTCCTGTATGTGTGCTCTGCTCGGTTCCAGCAGGTGCGCTTTCCGCATCCCACACCTCGCTTGTTCTTATCACCTGTCCTTGGAGCTGCACCATCCTCTCCCATCCCTCCAGGGCTTGCAGAGTGGAGCCCTGCTTTCCTTGCAGTTAGTATTGGGCGCGTGCTGCTGCTGGACCATCCATGGCTGGATGCTGCTCTTCCCCAGGGCTAGCGGGCATAGCAACCCATAGCTGGAGCTTCTGTGAGACAATGGCCCTGTGTGACCTTTGGCATTCCCTGACGGTGCAATTGCTCGCCAACTGCCCTGACAGCCACACAGGTGCCATCTATGCAAGTCTGAGTTCTGGGCTCTGCTACTTTGGGTATGAGTTGAGCGCCCACGATTGCCAGCTGCATGCGGAGATGCTGGGCCTCTGTCCCTTTCCCGATGGTCGCATCCCGGTGACCAGGTGCTCTCATGTGGTGTGGTCTGCGGTGGAGACTGTCCACTCTGTATGTGTGCAGTCTGTCTGCCTTCACTGCCTCTCTGGTGGAGGGGGACCCTGTCCTGGCCGTGTCCTTCCTTGGATCTGTCCACGGGGCCCGTGGGTACCAGCGTTTGCGTGGTGTGGCATATCACCGCCTATTGGAGCTGGGTCACCTTCCGTGGCCCCCAGCTGCCAACTATGGCTTGCCGGAGCCCACTGCAGTGGAGCTGATGGTGCTGGCTGGTGTGTGGCCCCAATCTGATGTGCAGTTGGGGCTGGGCGTGCTGGATCCCTTCGAGGCGTATTACCTGGTTGCACACCACATGTCTGCACTGGGATACCATCGGGGCATGCTGCAGTGGCCCCACTATGTGCACCTGGTGGGCCACCTGGCCCCTGGACCCTTCTTGGCCCCCTGCAGCTGGCTGTGCCTGTGAGTCGCCCTGTGCCTTCCGTGCCCTGGATGCAGCTGTCCCCGGTGTGAGCTCCCGCCTCTGCCCTGGCTGTGGGTCGCTGCCCGGCACCCGCCTGCTCCACGATCGCCTTAATCTACACTTCATGGCTTCCTCCAGTGCTGTCTGGTCACTGGGGTTCTTCTGCTGCCCCTGCCCACCCCTGACCACAGGTGCAGCTGTGCTGATGCTGAGCTCCTACTACAGCTATCTGAGATTCCTCTTGTGCCTGTGACACCCCCCACCAACCACACGTGGGTGACTTCGTGACCGTGGGGTAACACTGTGAATGTTAGTGAGAGAGATCAATGTAACACAATGTACGGCAGCTTATATTCAGGGCCCCGATTCTTCTGCGAAAAAATTTCTGAAATTCTGCGACCCAAAATGGAAAATTCTGCGACCCAAAATGGAAAACTCTGCGACCCAAAATGGAAAATTCTGCAACCCAATAAAGTTACAAAACCGGTCTAGTAAAATTAAAAATGAGTTCTTTAATAGCAGTAATGACATCTTTATAATTAAAAACAAACATTTATTTACATATTTGCATTAATTAACACATTTTACAGTCAAGCAAATAAAGACATTTATTTATTTGCATTAAAACACATGAAAACAGATCGC
>QEPC01014254.1:4019020-4036924 GCA_003113815.1 Sphenodon punctatus | reverse complement strand
GCCCATAACCCTGTTGGAAATGCAAGGACTGTGAGATCATTGCATCCATTTGCCCAATGCAGAGTTTACAGAGGAGTATGAGTAGCTAATCATCAATAAGCAGGCAGGAAGGAAGCATACTTAAGCTTAAGTAGCTTTATTAGGAAATACATGTAGGATAGGAAAGGCCTACATCTATACTAAGTCCTAAGACTAGGTGTGTTCAGGAGGGAAGAAAGAAGCTCACTTAGACACAAAGAGATGAGAAACCTCCTGGGGGAGGAGATTGACCAAAGAGATGAGAAACCTCCTGGGGGAGGAGATTGACTAATCAGGTCCTGGCAGGAGTAGGACAGATAGGATGGGGGAAGGGTTCCCTGATCTGTCTGTCTACTCCTGCTGTTTCTAGCAAACAAACAGGATGAGGTGCTTGGGGGGGATGCAACCAAAGGAATGTATTTGCAAAAGTATGACCCTCCTGGTTCTTCTGGATTTATCTGTGGCTTTTGATACGGTGAACCATGCGAAGCTGGTGACTCACCTGCGAGATCTGGTCAAGCTGGATGGAAACATTTTACGATGGTTTTGCTCTTACCTCACCGGAAAATCACAGCAGGTGGTCCTAGGGGACTGCACTTTGTCCCCTGGGGCCCTCTCATGTGGGGTCCTGTAAGGCTCTATTTTGTCCCTTCTCATGTTTAACATGTATATGAAGTCGTAGGGGGAGGTCGTACACAGCTGGGGAGTTAAGGGTCATCAATACACAGATGACACCCAGCTGTATATATCTTTTTCGTCCAACCCAGGCCCCACTATCGCCTTGCTGTCCTGGATGCTGTGGGGGACTGGATGAGGTCAAGCTTGATAAGACTGAGGTGATCTTGGTAGGGGGGGTTGGTGATCTGCGGGAGGGGAACAGTCCTACTATTGGGGTGTTCACTCTCCATTGGTTCCATCTGTGCAAAGCCTAAGAGTGCTCCTGGATTCACAGCTGCACTTGGATTCCCAGGTGTCAGCTGTGGCTAGGAGTGCCTTTTGCCAACTACATCGGGTGAGACGGCTTCACCCATGTGTCTCGGACCTCGCCACCCTCATCCATGCATTTGTTACCTCGAGACTGGACTATTGTAATGTGCTCTATGTGGGGCTGCCCTTGACAATGACTCAAAAGCTGCAGCTGGTGAAAAATGCTGCGTCCCATCTCTTGACCAGGCCAGGCCATAGGGAACACATTACACCAGTGCTCCGAGCTTTGCACTGGCTGCCTATTGTCTTCCGGGACCAATCGAAGGTGCTGGTCTTAACCTATAAAGCCCTAAACAGTCTGGGTCCTGCTTATCTGAAAGATTGCCTCACCCCCTGGGTCCCCAGGAAGCCTCTGAAGTTGTCCGGGAGTGCCCTCCTGGAGATCCCATATTTCCGATGGGTCCATACAGGCAGGCGGACATTTTCAGCAGCTGCAACTTTGCTTTCAAATGTCCTCCCAGCGGAAATCCACCTGAGCCCGAATCTCCTTGCTTTCCGGCGAAGTTGTAAGACCTGGTTCTTCTGCCAGGTTTTTGAGGAGAGGGGGAGGGAGTGGGTGGGATGGATTGGGGGATTAGTTAGGATTTTTACAAACTGCTGGGCATTTTATGAACTTTGTAATTTTTATTCTATTAATTTTTTTTGTCTTATTGGTTTTTATTTTAGTGTTTATATTATTGTTGCTTATTTTTTTGTATTTTTATATTCTGTGAGCTGCCTCGAGTCACCTTGTGAGAAAGGGGCAGGATAGAAATAAATGAATAAATAAATAAATAGTACTAGAACTAGGGGCTACTCCATGAAACTAACAGATAGCAGATTTAAAACAAATGAAAGTATTTTTTACCTCAAAGCACAATTAAGTTGTGGAAGTTGTTGCCAGACAATGTGGTCAAGGCTAGTAGTTTAGCTGGGTTTAAGAAAGGATTGGACAAGTTTCTGGAGGATAGGTCCATTGGCAGCTTATTAGCCAGATAGGTTTTGGGAATGTAACCTCTTACTGTTGGGAGCTAGGAGTGAACAATAGGGAATTGATCACCCCATTGTGACCTATTGGGTACTTCTTCCAAGCGACCAAGATCGGCTGCTGTCAGAGACAGATGCTGGGCTCAATGGACCATTTGCCTGACCCAGTATGGTGTATGGCACTTATTATGTTCTTATCTCTGCCATTTCGACATGGCAGCCTTTTTGCACATGTGCAATGATTCATTTTATTTTTTAAAGTTTTTGGATGAGAACTTGCACCAGGAATGAGATCTCGATGAAATCTCAGTCCTGATGCTTCACATAGCAAGAAATACTTGCACGCAGCAATTTAGCTCCTTGTTTCAATTCTAATGGGCACCAGATTAGTGTGTTGCTTGTAAAATGCAAAATGAAATGAAAGACTAAAGCTAGCTTGGTGAACTTGAAGCATTCCCATGTTCAAATGTGATCCATGTTTGGTCTCTTAAGTAGTGTGCTTTTAAGGGCTCCCAGTAAAGTGTGTTGACACTGACTTTCCAGGAGTAAGGCAAAGACTTTTAATTTCTTCAAATTATGCAGGCTCTGGTGGCGGCTGGAGGAGAAATTGGGTATTACCTTTTGCACTTATCTTCAAACAGGAAGTTTAGCTGATACATATGACAAGCCCAGTCCTCAAAGTGTTACGCTGCCACAAGATGTATCTGTGCGAGTGCGGCTTGTGCTGGCATGTTATTTTGAGGATCAGACTGATTAGGGGGCCCAAGATTTGGGGCCTGGGCCCTTGTTACACCCCTGCAACAAAATGTTCCTTACCCACTTACTACTCCTGCCTTTTATGACCTTTCCTTGCCACTCTCCTGTGCTTTATTAATCTATTTCAAGTGGTTTCTTGAAACTCTCCAGTGACCTCAGACTTTTGATTCTGATGGAGCTGTTTTTTAGATGGTCTTTCAGTTTCAGTGAGATCTAAGCTGATTCTTAACCAAAAGGACAAGTTAATGTATTAGTTTACTGTGCCACCTAGTACTCTGGATTACATTTTCTAAACTTGCAAAAAATCAAAATACCATCTCAAAGAAAGAATTTTTTTCAGTATTGGTGTAATTTTTAGCACCTTTTTTTCTGACTGTCAAATATGTCTTCAGTTTCATTACCATGAAAATTTATATGCTGGATTTTTCCCCCGTTATGGGTTTAATTCTGAAATTAACCAACTTTTGTAGAAAAAAATTCATTATATCATGGATTTAGGATTTATCATATCAAGTTAGATTATTGGTCCTTTTCTTTTGACATCCTTCTTGTTGTGGTAACAAGTATCTTATATTAACCACTGGGACACAAGCTCCTCACACTTCCCTTATCCCATTGAACATGCTGGTAATTCTACCTGTGACCTCTGACTCTGTAGTGATTATTTCCTTTGCCTGAGACATAAGAGTAAGATTTACTAATTTTAGCTCCGCTTGAGTAAGTACTTGAATATAAAATTATCCACCCCATTAAAAAAACCTGTCCACCATTTCTAGCTCATTAGCCCTCTAATGTAGTTATTTCCACAGTTAGACTATAAGCTTAATCAAATTGTCCTGTCCCCGCCCCCATGAACCTGTCCAGGGAGGGCCTTTGTCTCCATGCACCCTTAAGAAAGAAGGTAGGATGGGGTCTCTGGACTTGGATTGGAGATGAGGGCTGGTGCGTATGTGTCAGCTGGTAAACTGCTGGGTGCTCCATCCAGGGATTTTTCTGGGAGGAAGGGGGAGTTCAGAGTTTGCACTCTTTTCCTGTCCTCTATAAGAGGGCTCTAAGGGTGGGCCAAGCAGTTGGGAGCTTGGGGAGTCTGAACTCACAGCCCTCCCCCCCCCCCAGAGCGTGTGTCATAGGTCTCAGGAGAAGGCCCGAAGCAGTGGTAGAGGTGGCTGCGGTGGCAGGGACGGCCTTAGCATAAATGGGGCTCAGGTCGGGGAACAAATGTAGGGCCCCTATCACCACTGGTGGCCCTAGGGGTGCTCCCCGGCCCAGGGGCGGTGCACTACCGGGGCCTGGGCTCAGGGATGGGCAGAGGGGCACTCCCCTCAACCCAGCCCCAAGCCTGAGTGGCCATTCGGATTACTTACCTGATCCGCTGTCTCCACTGCCACCACCATCGCCTCCACTGCCACCTACAGCCTGGGCCCCTTGCCAGGCTCGGAGCTTCAGGCGGGGCAGGCACCATGGCAGCAGATTAAATCTGCCACCATGCTGCCCACCGCCACCGGAGGTTCCACTACCCCCCCTTCCACTGCCTGTCACAGTCTCGGCCAGGGAAAATGAGGGAGAGAGAGGCAGAGGTCCCGCCTCTCCCTCATTTCCCCTGGCTGAAACAACCAGGCAGGCAGTGGAGGGGGCCAGCAGTGTGAGGAAGAGGCGGGGCCTCTGCCTTTTTCTCCCTCACTTCCACCGGAAGCAGAGGCCCCGCCTCTCCCTCACCCCATGGGTGCCCCTCCCTGTCAGTATCTCAGCCAGGGGAAATGAGGAAGAGGTGGGGCCTCTACCTCTCCCTTACTCCTGCTGGCCCCCTCCATCGTCTGTCATTCAGAGTCAGCTGGGGTCCCTGCACTCTGGGTCCCAGCTCCTGGTCACTCTCAGGCCGGGAGCTGGGGACCCTGAGTTTGGAGTCCCCCCCAGGAGTGGGGCCCGGGGCAGCTGGCTGCCCCAAGCTGCCCTATGGCATGGCCGGCTCTGGGTGATGGAGTGGCCCACTTAGGATGCCCAAGGTGGGAGAACTTGGAGCAGTGGGAGCATGGTGAGACAGACCAGGCAGACAGCCACACTGTGATACTCACACCCTCTCCCCTCAGTTCACTACTGAGGGGACCGCTGAGCTGGGATCCGGCAGTGGCAGTGGGTTCAGTGGTGGCGGCGGGTCTGGAGGCGGTGGTGCTCAGGAGTGCTTCAGACTGCTACTAGGCCTTTCAGGTCAAACCAGAAGGCCTAGTAGAGACCTGAAGTGCTCCAGAGCTCCACCACCGCTGGACCCACCGGACCCGCTGCTGCTGCCACCGTCACTGCCAGACCCGGAGCCCGACCTACCTGCTGGTGCCGGGGCTCTGACCCTGGGTCCGGTGACAGCAGCGGTGGTGGGTCCGGTGGCAGCGGTGCTCCGGAGCACTTCAGGCTGCTACTAGGCCTTCCAGTTTGACCCGGAAGGCCTAGTAGCAGCCTGAAGCACTCCGGAGTGCCGCTGCCTCTGGACCCACCGCCAGACCTACCACCACTGGACCTGCACCAGGTAGGGCGATCCCTGGGGTGGGGATGGTTTTTTAAAAAATTACAAGGTTGGGAGGGGGGGGAAGGTGCTCCCCGGTGTCCCTTCCACCCACACAGCCGGGAGGGGGGAGGGAAAACTGGGTTCCTCCCTGCCCCCCCCGAACCAGTTCGGAACCCGAACTGTGTTCGGCCGGTTCGGGCAGGGGGTGGTTCAGATTCAGGGTGTTCACAAACTGTCAGAACACCCCGAGTTCAAGCTGAACCCCAAACTTCCAAACAGCGTTCGCACATCCCTAGGCATTTCAGGTAAACATCCTGGAACAGGTAGAGGGGGGTAGGGAGGGTAAGACAGTCTCAGTTGGATCATCAAAAGGGGGAGCATGGGCCATGCTGCACAAATCTGGAGAACAAGATAGAAGAAGAACCACTTGGGCATTCAAGGTCTACAGATTGTCAAGCTCACAGAAGGAGAAGTTACCTGCTTTGCAATATAATGGACTTGCTTTAACCTGCTAACAGTCATGAAGTTGGGGCTGTGGGACTTGGGGGTACATAGCTGAGTTGTTCAGATTTCATTCTTGAAGGATGGGAGTGGTTTCAGTGGTGGCAGCAGTAACAGAGAAAGCCAGTCGGATGGCGGTGGTTAGGAGTCTTTTGTGAAGACATTCATCCCCTCATTTTGTAGAGGGGGTGGATGACCATTGGGAAGGAGGTGGTGGATGTTCTTATGCCAGAATTCACGAATGTGTCTTGTCTGTTGGTTTAAGGATCTGGAGCAGACTGATAGGAAGCAAATTGGATCCCTGGACATGGTATCATCAATTGGGCGGTGAATGCAACCAGATGGATGGATTTACAGTTATGACTGGGCCTGAGCAACGTTTTAATTTATTTATTTATTTATTCACATTTTTTTATGCCATCCCCTTCTGCTGACACATCTTGGGGTGGCCAACAGCATTATAAAAACAAACATCATCATAAAATCTTAAGCATTAAAATAACCATGCAAATAGAAAAAACCCAACCCTAACACAACCCACCCATTACCTGTCTTCCTCAGCAAAAACCCAATGGAACAGCTAGGTCTTACACTGTCTACAGAAAGGGGGGAGGTCTAAGGCCAGGCAGAACTCCAATGGGAGGGAGTTCCACAGCCACAGTGCGGCCACTGTGAACACCCTCCTCATAGTTGACACCCGGGAAATCAGGGGAACCTCAAGGAGGGTGCCCCCGGCCTACCGCAGAGGCCAATCCAGAATCCAGATGGTGAGGTGGTCCTGCAGATAAGTGAGGCCCAGGCTTTTCAGGACTTTAAAGATCAAAACCAACACTTTGAATTGGGCCCGGAAGACTCTGCTCTGTAGAGAACAGAGCACCTGAGTAATGTGCTCGCGATGACTCATCCCCCTAAGGAGACGAGCCACTGCATTCTGCACCAGCTGCAGTCTCCGGACTCTCACCAGGGGCAGCCCCACATAGAGTGCATTACAGTAGTCCAATCTTGAGGTAATAAAAGCATGGATGATCTTGGCAAGGTCCGAGTCCAAGACATGCGGCATAAGCCGTTGAACCAGATGTAGTTGGCAAAATGCGCCCTTCACCACAGTCGCCACCTGGACATCGAGGCAGAGCCATGGGTCTAGGAGCACCCCCAGACTATGGACCTGGGATACCAGGGGAGGACAGACCCCATCAATGGTGGGGGCCATCACTCCCCCAGCTTTTCCCACAACCATCACCTCCGTCTTGTCGGAATTCAACTTCAGGCAGCTTGACCTCATCCAGTCCCCCACAGCTGACAAACACTGGGTAAGCACCGAGACTGCCAGGCCTGGGTTGAATGAAAAAGGGAGGTACAATTGGGCATCATCAGCCTATTGATGACACTTTATGCCAAATCTTCTGGTGACGACCTCCCCCAAAGGCTGCTTATACACATTCATAGTAGAGATTTTCTGGAAAAGGTAGCAAATGATGCTACAAGATTGACAAGATCAAGTTATATTCATGTCCACGGATTATTAAGCAGCTATTGCCATATGCTAGACATCACTTAAGAACATAAGAACAGAAGTAGTGCCATACTGAGTCAGACCAATGGTCCATCAAGCCTAGCATCCTGTTCTCCAACAGTGGCCAATATCGATTGCATGGGAGAAGAACCAACTTGTCACATGGGAGAAGAACCAACTTGTCACAATGGGCAATCTATTCCCCATTGTTCACTCCCAGCTCCCGACAGTAAGAAGTTAATCCGGTAAGCTACTTGGTTAATAGCCATTAATGGACGTACTCTCTAAGAACTTATCCAGTCCTTTTTTAAACCCAGCTATACTACTAGCCCTAACAACATCCTCTGGCAACAAATTCCATAAGTTAATTATGTATTGAGTGAAAAAGTACTTCCTTTTATTTGTTTTAAATCTGCCGGCAGCTAGTTTCATGGAGTGTCCCCTAGTTCTAGTACTATTTGAGAGGGTAAATAACCATTCCCTATTTACTCATTCCACACCACTCAAGATTTTATAAACCTCTATTATGTCCCCTCTCAGTCTTCTCTTCTCTAAGCTGAAGAGACCCAGCTTGTCAAGCCCTCTCTTTGTACAGAAGCCATTCCATACCCTTTATCCTTCTTGTTGCCCTTCTCTGTATCTTTTCTAGTTTATCTACGTCTTTTTTGAGATGAGGTGACCAGAATGGCACATAATATTCCAGGTGCGGTTGCACCATTCATTTGTATAGAGGAATTATGATGTCCTCAGTTTTATTCTCTATCCCTTTGCGAATAACTCCTAACATTCTGTTTGCTTTTTTGACTGCTGCTGCACATTGGGCTGAGGATTTCAGTGTATTGTCCACAATCACTCCCAAATCCTTTTCCTGAGTGGTAACTCCTAGCTTAGTACCCAGCATTATGTACTCATAGTTTCGGTTATTTTTCCCTATGTGCATCACTTTGCACTTGTCCACATTAAATCTCATCTGCCTTTTAGATGCCCAGGCACCCAGTCTCATAACATCCTGTTGCAGTTCTTTGCAGTCTGTTTGTGTTTTAAGTACCTTGAATAACTTGGTGTCATCTGCAAATTTGATCACCTCACACTTAACGTCCTTTTCCAGATCATTAATGAATACATTAAATAGCACCGGTCCCAATACAGATCCCTGGGGCACACCACTGTTTACATTTCTCCATTGTGAAAACTGACCAGTTAATCCTACTCTTTACTTCCTATCTTTTAACCAGTTACCAATCCATAGTAAGGCACTACCTCCTATCCCATGATTTTTTAATTTTCTCAAGAGTCTTTTATGTGGGACCTTATCAAATGCTTTCTGGAAATCCAGGTACACTATGGGTATTTTCAGATGTGATGGGGCCAGTATTGGCCCCGTCATGGAATCACCTATTGATTCCCCACCAGGATCAAAACGGCACAGCCAACAGTCATGCCGGCTGATCCCGGTGGGGAATCGGGGGAGGGGGCGGGGCTGCGGGGCTCAACGTGCAGCTGCACAGCCCCACCCCCCATGCCCCCTAGGCCAGCCGCCCTCTGGGAGATGGGAGGGCGCCGCGGCCAATGCAGCCGGAGCGCTCGCCCGCCACCCGGAGCATTGACCACAGCCCGGAATCAGCATCAGGCACGACTGCTGATTCTGGGTCGTGGTCAGGGGACAGACATTATGATCCCACGCTCAATCATGGTGAATTCCCCATGGTTGAGCATGGGAACGTCACGTCTGTTGGCCCGACAAGAGATTCCCATAGGGTGTTCACCCCCGTGAATCACGGGCGGGAACCTCTTTGACTACGCAAACGGTGATGGACCGGGCAGGACCGCCATTTGCGTGGTCAAAGAGATTCTCGCCCGTAATTCACGGTGATGAACATCTGGCGGGAATCTCTTGTCAGGCCAACAGACGTTATGGTTCCTTGATCAACATGTGGGCATTCACTGTGGTTGAGTGTGGGATTGTAACATCTGAAAATACCCTATATTTACTGGGTCTCCCTTGTCCACATGCTTATTTACACCCTCAAAGAATCCCAACAGGTTAGTGAGGCATGACTTACCTTTGCTAAATCCATGTTGACTCTTCCCCATTAAGCCATGTTTATCAACATGCCCAGTGATTCTGTTCTTAATGATAGTTTCCTCCATTTTGCCCAACACAGACGCCAAGCTTACTGGTCCATAGTTTCCAGAATCACCTCTGGATCCCTTTTTAAATATTGGGGTTACATTTGCCCACCCTCCAGTCCTCAGGTACAGTGGCAGATTTTAGCGATAGGTTACAAATTACTAACAATATGTCTGCAATTTTATATTTAAGTTACTTCAGAACTCTGGGGTGAATGCCATCTGGTCCTCGTGATTTGTTAGTATTTAGTTTGTCAGTTTGCTCTAGAACCTCCTCCAAAGTCATGTTGATTTGTGACAGCTCTTCCAATTCATCACTTTACAAAGTACAGTTCCGGCATGGGTATCTCCCCAACATCCTCTGCAGTGATGACCAAAGCAGAGAACTCATTCAGCTTCTCTGCAATGACCTTTTTCTCCCTAAGCACCCCTTTCATCCTCTGGTCATCTAACAACCTAACTGACTCTCTAGCAGACTTCCTACTTCTGATGTACTTGAAAAAGTTTTTATTATTATTTTTATCATCTTTAGTAAGTTGCTCCTGAAATTCCTTTTTGGCCTGCCTTATTAACTTTTTACAACTACTTTGGTGACACTTATATCCCTCACTGTTTACCTCATTGGGAGTCTCCATTTTTTAAAGGATGCCTTTTGGGCTCCAATAGCCTCCTTCACCTCACCATTTAACCACACAGGGAGATGTTTGGTCCTCTTCCTACCTTAATTTGTGGAATACATTTAATCTGAGCTTTCAAGATGGTTTTTTAAAATAGTCTCCATGCTGTCTCTAGATATTTAATTCTTGCAGCTGCTCCTTTAAGTTTCCCTCTAACTAGTTTTCTTATTTCTAAAGTTATATGTTATTGCAGTGGTTTTATTTGGCATTTTCCCTCCTGTGAGTATGTCAGATTTGATTATATTGTGATAACTATTGCTCAGCGGCTCCAGCACCATTACCCTTTGCACTGAATCTTGCACTCCACTTAGGACTAGATCCAAAGTGGCTCCTTCTCTTGTTGGTTCCAGGACAAGCTGCTCCAGGAAGCAGTAATTTACGTTATGACATCTAGAAATGTTATCTCTGCATCCCACCCCGAGCACCCCCACTTTCACTTTGGAGAAAAGGACCTCACAAGGTTGGAACTGGAGCTGGTGCTCAGGATAAAGGACTGTGGCACAGGGAATGGAAGGACAAAAGGAATTAAAATGGAGGCACCTCCTCATGAGGGGATGTCAGAGTTGCTGCTGCTAAGGGGTATGTATGACCCACAGCTTCGGTTCCAACCTGTGTTTTTTTTTTTTACTAAGTTGCTCTAGTCATTTAGGATAGCACTGATCCCTGGCTGGGGTATGAGGTCACTCCTCTCTCTGGACCCTGCCATCGGTCAGACGTAAGTGGGCAGCAGAGTCCACCCACTTGCTAATTTGGTTTGTTTGTTTGTTTGTTTTTGCTGGATCATTTTTTGCTGGACCTGGTTGGGTTTCTCCCAGCCACTACAGCGGCATGTATGGAGAGTCTTCTTAACTCCACACTGGGTGGATGGGGTGTTAAAGGAGTGAACAGGCCGATGTGGCCATGGCTGAGAGTTCTTGGTGACAATTGCGTGGAATGGGAAATGAATTCAAATTTGGGCACCTCCTTATGAGTTGCTCCTGACTTATGACCTGCAGCTTCAGCTCTGACCTATTGGGGTTTGGCTATGTAGGATAGCACTGATCCATAGCTGTTTTCCATGATCACTCCTCACTCTCGACACTGACATATGGGGGTCCTGGTTGGATATTTGTGGGCAGTGGTTATGGGGAGATCTGCTGGCTGGATCTGGAATTATACAACAGGTGCTTCATGAAATCTGCTCTGTGATCTAATTCAGTCTGGATTGATAAAGAGGGAGAGCATGTCTAGGAAAGCTGGCTGCTCTGGTGGCAGTGGTCCAGGGTTGGCATAACCTTTAGTGAGTGGTTCAGAATGGAAAATGGAATTAATTTGTGGCACCTTCTTAAGAGGTTGGGGGTCAGAGGGTTGATAAACAGGGAATAAGTGACCCATAGTTTCATATCTAACCCTAGTAGTGTGGTATGGCCAGCTGTACCTCAAGCAATGATCCATAGCTTGAGGCATTAGTCATGCCTACCTCAGGACCCCTTCTGGAAAGGGGTCTAGGTTAGTTAAGATGGTGTCTGCCCAGGAATTGGTATCGATGCTGGAACTGATAAACTTAAGGGGATTTGTTACTAGTTTGCTGTTCCTCCACCACTTTTCCAGACTGAAGTTAATAATGAGTTGCGACTGTTTTAACCCAAACATATTTTCTGTTGCCTTCTTTTGTGCTGTGGGGACAAATGATGTTATTTGTTCTAAACGTTTTCCCCTTTAACTTCATGAAGTTATTTCAGAGTGGGAATTATATGTTTAGACTTGATTTATGGTATCTTCCATTTTGTCCCAACACTGTTCTCATTCAGAAGGTTTGTGATGTATGTCATCTTCCTAAAGCTATTTCAAGGTTGTATGTGAGTGTAAGACTCTACTTCTTTGGTTGTAAAAAGTAATAATAATAATTTTAAAAATTGACTGGCATTGGTGGACATGTTACAAGATGCTGCTGCTACTTCAGCAGTTGGTTCCTTTTGTAGAGTTGACAACTGCACAAATATTGTACTGTCTACTTGATAAAACAACCTAAAATCTCCAGGGGATTTCTAGATGAGAATTCGTTATTTTTAGAAATATGCAGCCTCTAAAATATTTCTAACAGCTAGGATACATAATGGAAGTTGTCTTTCCTTAGAAGTTTACATAATCATTTAATCTTATCCTTCCTGTGGTATTTCCCATCCACTACTTAAGTTCTTTGATCATAACACGGTAAGAAAAATGTCAGAAATATGAGCCTGCAAAGTGATGTACATCTTGTTCCCTACCAGAGAAGTGACTATGAACATTACCTTCATGATAACTTCAGTCACATGTTTTTCTTCTGCTATCTTTTCCAATTCCTTGCCGGCAGTGAATGACAACTATTTTTAAGTTAAGGTTGAGGGATTATTAGGATTATTATTGTTGAGAGCTAATGCAGCCTAGTGGATAAGCTGTTGGACTTGGGACTGGGAAGCCACTGGTGTTCAAATCCCAGTTTAGCCATGAGCTCATGGAGTGGTCTCATTCGACTCATCTCTCAGCCTTAGTTCCCCATCTGTAAAATGGAACTAATAATATACTACTCATGTGTTTTTTGTGAGGGTGAACTAGATTTTTGAGTACTGAAATTGTTATATAAATAATAATAATCATTTAATCTTATTTTTCCTGTGGTATTTCTTATCTACTACTTAGGTTTTTGATCATAATGCAACAGAAAAATGTCAGGAAATATGAGCTTTAAAAGTCATATGAATCTTGTTTCCTATCAGAGAAGTGGCTATAAAAATTATCTTTATGATAACTTCATTTACGCATTTTTCTTCTGCTTTTTCCAATTTTATGATGGCAGTGAATGACAGCTACTCTTAAGTAAAGGATACGATCAACCTATTTAACTAGCACCTTAACACCTACAAAAGTAAGGAAGTATTTTGGCTTTTATTTAAATGTAGAGGAAGACTGTTCTGATAAAATAGGCCTGACTATTTTCATAGTATTCATTATGTTATCACTAAACCATACATATTGGGTGTCTTCAGATGGACTCAGGACTGGCCACCTCTGGACTGGACAACCCCATGTCCCCTACATCCAGACCCACCCAGTGGGGACCCAGTAGCTGCCACATCCCATGGTCCACCCACATGGCACCCTCACCCCCACACCATAGAGTTGCAGGCAGATTGTCTGATGCTCTAGGCTACTGCCAGTGCCCACAACTCTATCAGGTTTCCCAGGGCAACCACCAGATAAGAGCAGAGCTGCAGCAACTTCCACTGAGCAGAAAGACACCAGCTCTGCATTTGAACGTTGCCCCAAGTTTGGGTGGCCCACTTTACTGGTGGTGCTCCAGGATGTTCTGGAGCACCACAAGCTGGGCTGGAGTGGAGCAAGCAGTGCCTGCTCAACCTCCACATCTGTCAGCCTCCCTTTACATGGTCAGGTCACCTGGGTTTATTTTATTCATTTATTTATTTTTATTTATTTTAAAAACTTATTACCCCACGCCTCCTGCCACAGGCATCTCAGGGTGGCTTACAACAATAAAAACATTTAAAACAATTAAAACACATCATAAAAAGGAGGAAACAGAGAAAACAACTGCATCCTACTCCCCCCTCCCCTATGGTCTCTGGGGGAGGAATGGTCTCGGGGGGAGGAATGTAGAACTGGCAGGATAGGTGCCTAGTGCACATCCCGCTTGCCCCTCCCCCAGTGGATAAGCAAGTGGAATAAGGTCTGCGGGCCCTTAACTCAGTTCTGGTGCTGTTAAACGCGAGGTCAGTGACAAATAAGGCAACAACCGTCCAGGAGGTGATCCTGGACTGTGCTGCTGATCTCGCGTGTATCATGGAAACCAGGCTGGACAATGAATCAGGCCTATCTTGGCTAATCTTGTTCCGGCTGGGTATTCCGTGCAGCACCAGCCACGGTTGGAGGGATGGGGTGGTGGTGTAGCTATGATTTTTAAAGAGGGGTGGTCTGTGAGGATGTATCCAGTGTGGACCATGGTCAGCATTGAAGGTCTCCATCTTGTATTTGATTTGGCAGGGGACAGTTAGGGAGTGCTGCTGGTATACCGTGTGCACCTACCAGTATGGTGGCCTCCCTGCATGCTCTGGCAGAGGCAGTGTCAGAAGTGGTGTTGCAGTCCACCAGGATGATAGCCTTGGGGGACCTCAACATTCACGCTGATGCTGTGTTCAGGGGAGCCAAGCAGGAGTTCATGGCCACCATGGCAACCATGGGCCTGTCCCAGAGGATCAACAACCCAACACATCTTGGAGGGCATACCCTGGACCTCATGTTCTTCACTGGTCTTGAGGCAGGTGCTTCATTAATGGGGGAGATGACAACTGTGCCCTTGTCATGGATGGATCATTACCTCCTACAGACCACAGTTCTAGCGCATGTCTGCCCCTGGAAGGGTGCAGGACCCATTAGGATGGTCCACCCCTGGAGGCTGATGGACCCGGTGCAGTTTCTAGGTGCTCTGGGGGAGTTACCCTCTGACCTTGATGACTGTCTCATCGATGACCTCATTGAGCTATGGAATATCTTGCTAACTGAGGCCATCAATCAAACGGCCCCCAGGCATTCGTTGCCCAGGTGGTGGCCCTGCAGACCTCCTTGGTTCTCTGAGGAACTGCGGGTCCTGAAGGTAGAGGGGCGACGGTTGGAGCGATGGTGGTGTCGATCTCACGCTGAAGTCGACAGATTGTGACATAGAGCTAGTTTATGAGCCTATGCCATGGCTATGCGGATAGCAAAGAGGGAGTTCTTTGTGAACTCATAGAAGCCTCTAAATCCCGTCCAGTGGAATTGTTCCGGGTGGTGCGGGGGCTGGTCGTTCCGGCCTCCCTCAACCCTGGGGTTGAGTCATTTCCACCTGCTGTGACCTTTTTGCAGATTATTTTGTGGATAAAATTGCTCAGATTCTTCAAGACCTCGATGCCGCACTTAATGCAGTGGAGGAGGTAGAGGCTGTAGAAGCCCCAGTTTGTCCAATTTTATGGGATCACTTTCAGTCAGTGATGCCTGCTGACGTGGTGGGGGTGCTTGGGGCTGTTCGAGCCACCTCTTGTGAACTAGATCTGTGCCCGTCTTGGTTGGTTAAGAGCTGGCGAGAGACATTGGGGTTGGTGCTGCCGGGGTGGTCAATGCCTCCCTGCGGGAGGGCAGAGTGCCGAGCTGTCTCAAAGAGGTAGTGGTGAGACCTCTGCTCAAAAAACTATCACTTGACGCTGACTCCCCTGCCAGCTACCGGCCTGTCTCTAGCCTTTCCTTTTTAGGGAAGGTTATTGAACGGGTAGTGGTTCAGCAGCTCCAGGGGCATCTTGACTGCATCAGTTATCTTGAGCCTTCACAGTTTGGTTTCCATCTGAGGACTGCGACTGAATCCTGACAAGATGGAGGTGATGCTAGTGGGTAGGTCAGTGGAGTTGACAGCTCCATCGATCAATGGAGTTTGCCCTCCGCTGACGTCCCAGGTGCAGAACCCGGGGGTGCTCCTTGATGCGCAGCTCTGCCTGGATCTCCAGGTGGAGGCTGTGGCGAGGAGTGCCTTCCGCCAGTTACATCTGATGTGGTGGCTTTGGCTGCTGGTTTCAGTTCTGGACATGGCCACGATCATCCATACCTTTATTACCTCTCAATTAGACTATTGCAACGCGCTCTACATGGGACTACCTATGGTGACGGCTCAGAAGCTGCAGCTGGTGCAGAATGTGGCGGCCTGGCTCCTGGTGGGGTTGGGTTTCCAGGAGCACATTACACCAGTGCTCCGATCTCTGCACTGGCTGCCAGTAGTCTTCCGGGCCTGATTCAAAGTGTTGGTTTTAACCTATAAAGCCTTACACGGTTTGGGCTCTGCTTATCTGCAAGACTGCCTCATTCCCTGTGTCCTGGATTGGCCTCTGCAGTCATCCAGAGATGCCCTGATGGAGGTCCCCTGAGTTTCTCAGGTGGCCACACAGGACAGGGCATTCTCAGTGGCAACACTGCACCTATGGAATTCCTTCCCGGTAGGGGCATGCCTGGCCCTGGACCTACCAGTCTTCCATAAGAACTGCAAAACCTGGCTGTTCCATCAGGCATTTGGTGAGGGAGAGGGGTCGGGTTGGGTGGAGTTGGGGAGGGGGTGTTTTTGTTTTTGTTTAGGATTAATGATGTTTTTATAGTGTTTAGAACTGTTTTATATTTTTTATATATTGTTGTTAGCCGCTCTGAGGCTGGGAGAGCAGGATATACATTCTGTGAAATAAATAAATATAAAATAAAGAACAGTCCCGCCCATTCCTGCATAGTCCTGCAGGTGCATCACCAACATCTCATGATCAACGGTATGAAATGAAGCTGACAGATCTAACAGGATCAGCAGGGTCAAACGACCCCGATCCATATCTCGGCACAGGTCATCTACCAAAGCCACAAGTACAGTCTCGGTACCATAGCCCAGATGAAAGCCAGACTGAGAGGGATCATGAAAACCGATGCAATCAAGATACCCCTGCATCTGCCAAGCCACTACTCGTTCAATAACTTTCCCTAAAAAGGGAAGGTTAGAGACAGGCTGATAGCTGGCAGGGGAGCCAGTATCAAGTGTTTGAGGCAGAGCAGAGGTGGGGCTGCCATCCATCTGTTTGCACCCATTGTCTTAGGCATTATTTGCCATCATTTCAACTTGATTACTAGAATGCAAGTCAAAACCAAAAAATTATATGTCTATTGTGCAAAACAGTAAATAACCGTGTAGCTGCTGCTAGGGTGGCTTGGAAAATTGGTAGAATTGCTGGCACATGTGTTTCCTATTCAGCTCAGTAAGACGTATCAAGTAATAATTCACATTCCAGGTCCTCAACGCAGTAAGTAGCATTGATCTAACCCTCAGCACTGAGAGGGTTGAGTATTCCTGGGCTCTAGCCATCCCTAAACTAAGGTCTATGCCACCAGAAGTGCAGGTAGAGCTTACAGCTACTAGCTGCATCACCCTATATTTATAGTCTTAGATAGGGCTAAAACTTGCCCTCACTATCTCATCAAAATCTTGATAAGAATTGGCTTCTTGACAAGATTGGTGAGAACGAGAATTGGACAAGAATCAGTCAATTCTCGATTGATTCTCCTCGAAATTCATATGACTAAAACCCGGCACTGCACATGGGCAAATGGCCACTGCGGTCATTTCTGTGCATCTGCAGGCCCCAGCAGCCATTTTCACATGTATCAAGCCCCCCCACCGACGTTGGGGGCGGCATGCTCAGCACATACCTCAGTCGGCGGCAGCACTCCCAGCCCCACCCGAGGCCCCGCCAGATACACCAATCCAGGCGGGACAGCCAGACCCGCTCCCAGCTCTTGGAGAGACGCAGATGTTGGAATCAGAAGCAGCGGACAAGCCGCCCGGCCTGACATCAATAGAAACGCCCCCAGTGCAGCGCTCCACACATCTGCGGGCATGCGCTGAGGGGCAGGGCTTGGAGGATAAGAACCAGCACCGAGAGACACTCGGTGCTGGTGATTGAGAAGTCGAGACCAGCCTCTGAGCTAAGTGCTTGTTTTGTGTTCCTAGATATCCTTGTATCATTAGACTTAGAGTGTGTGTGTGTGGTGTCTCCCATCCCCAGTGACCCCAGTAGTGTGTGCTAGTGGTGGGACCCTGGGCCCATTACCGGCTACCGGATTTACCGGTTACCGGTTCTGCGAAAACCGGATTCCCGGATTAAATCCGGTATACCGGTACCAGATTTATTTCATTGGTTTCAATGGGGTGCTGTGTCCCCATTGAAACCAATGAAATAAATTAATTCCCTCCCCCTCCCCCTCCCAGGCTGCGCGGGTGGAAGGGGGGACACCCCCCACCCACCCTGCCCAGCCTGGATTTTTGTTTT
>QEPC01014254.1:3986540-4018523 GCA_003113815.1 Sphenodon punctatus | reverse complement strand
AATCCAGGCTGGGCAGGGTGGGTGGGGGGTGTCCCCCCTTCCACCTGCGCAGCCTGGACTCAGGGAGGGTTTTTTTTTAAAAAACTTTTTTGCTGGGGCTTTAAGTTTTTTTACATTGCAGCCATTTTTAAATGGCTGCAATGTAAAAAAAATCCGGTACCCCGGAATCCGGTACCTGGTCCGGATTACCGGGTCGAATCCGATAATGCCGGTACGCCCGGTACCGGCATTATCGGATACCGGATTTTACCGGTTTCCCGCCCCTAGTGTGTGCGCCATTTGCCTGAGTGAGTACGTGTCCCTCCCCTCCGGTGACTCCCTCTCCCGCCTCTTCTCACCTTGTTCCCTATCCCACTGCACCATGGGTCCCAATCCCCTCATGCCCCCCTACATCTCTGCACTGCCTCTGCACTACTCCCCCACCCCTGCTCCTGTGGTGCAGTGAGTGAGAGCTGGGAGTGCGATTGGGGTCACAGCTCCTTCCCTTCCTCAGTGCCCTATGATGATAAGGACCCGGGCAGTGCACTCACTGCACTAGACCCCAATGGTCCATCCACTATCCTGATGGGCTGTTGGCACCAGGTAGAGGGCGAAGTTAAGAACCGTGATCTGTGCGTGCAGGTAGGGGGTGGGTCCAGTTCATACCCCACAAGCCCTCATTCCCCTTCCCCCTCACGGGGATTCCCCCCCATGACAGAATCACCAGCCGCTACTTTCTCCCCCCTTTTTCCTGTCCCCACATCTTTTGACCAGATGGGTGTGGCCAAGGAAATAGGGGAACTTGTCCACGCGGTGCAGGCCCTGCCCATGGAGGATCACCAGACCCTGGCTGCTGCGGTGGTGCAAGGCACTGGCCCAGCGGTTCCCGCTGTGCCTCCACCACCGCCTGTGGCAGCTGCGCTTGCATCTGCGCCACCTCCTCCCACTGCGACTCCCAGGGAACCCAAGGGACCACGATTCCCCCATTTTTAGGGGATTGCAAGGGATTTCAGAGCTTCATGGCCCTATGTAGGCTTACCTTCTCCATACAGCCTCAGACGTATGTTACCAATACCCTGAAGGTGGCCTTCGTGATTTGACACCTTGGGGGTACCACCCTGAAATGGGCCACCACGTTGCTGCAGGGGGACAGCCCGCTACTTACAGATTACCAGGGTTTCATCCAAGACTTCACTCGTTTGTTTGATCACCCTCTTCGGGTGTGAGATTCGGAAGCAGCTATGATGTCTCTACGACAGACCCAAGGGAACTTATTGGACTACATCACTCAATTTCAACAGTTGGTGTTGGAATTAAAATGGCCAACAGAAGTGTTTAGGGTTATGTTCTGCAGGAGCTTATGCAAAAAGCTAAAAGACCAGCTTGCCTTGACCCCACTTCCGGACAAATGGGAGGAGCTAACTACACTCACGCTCCAGATCGACGATCGCCTAGCTGAGTGGAGATGAGAGTGAAGACAGGAACCCCGAGTCTTTCCCCAGCACCCCCCACTCCTCCCAGCACCCTTGATGACAACACCAAAGGGCCTGGAACCAGAGCCAATGCAGATCGGTGCCTCCCAAGGCCCACTAACCGCAGAAGAAAAGGAACGACAGCGGTGTTCCCATTCCTGTTACTACTGTGGAAAGGTGTCCCACTTTATTCATGAATGTCCCTTGCTTCCCCCTCTGTGAAGAGGACCGGGAAACGCCAATGGTTTGGAGGGGCAGGGGACCTCCCGACCATGAAAGTTCTCCCCTCTAATCTAACCCCCGTCATGACCCATCACTACCTATCAGTGGTAGTGACCCTAACCACCACATCCTCCATGGTGGTAAGGGCTTTGGTAGATTCCGGGGCCTCCAGTAACTTTCTCGATGCTTCCTGGTTTTGGTGATACTCCAGTCAGACTGAACCGAAATCCACCCCTGCAGCCGTCCACTCGATTGATGGCTCCCCTTTAGTATCGGGACCCATCACGCAACAGACAAAGCCTTTGAACTGCATTGTGGGTAACCACCAAGAACAGCTTGTCTTTGATGTGGTTTGCACCCCCTTGTTTGTGATGGTACTAGGGTTTCCCTGGTTAACCCGACACAATCCGCACATTGATTGGGGCATGCGATGTCTTCAATTCACATCCCCACATTGTAAGGTGGAATGCATCATGCCACAACCACCCATGCGGAAGGACCTTTTCAGAACTTGCACCGGGGAAGAACCCTGGTTCCAGCTGCCGGCAGAATACACTGACTTTGCCGATGTTTTCAACAAACAGCAAGCGTCGGTGCTCCCCTCATGACATCCCTATGACTGTCCTATTGACCTCCAACCCATGGCGAAGCCACCTTTTGGGCACATCTATGCCCTATCCAACCCCGAACTTGAAATCCTACGACAGTACATAGATGAAAGTCTTCACAACGGGTTCATTCACCACTCCTGCTCGCCAGCAGGAGTGCTTATCTTCTTTGTGGCCAAAAAAGATGGAGGGCTTCATCCCTGTATAGACTATCGAGGCTTGAACAACATCACCATAAAGAATCGCTATCCACTACCGCTGATACCAGAACTTCTTAATCGACTACAAGGGGCAGTAATCTACACTAAACTAGACCTACGTGGAGCCTATAACTTGCTTCGGGTACAAGAAGGGGACAAATGGAAAATGGCCTTCTGTACCCGATATGAACACTATGAGTATTTAGTCATGCTGTTTAGATTAGTAAATGCCCCAGCAGCGTTCCAGCATTTTATTAATGACATTTTTAGGGATTTGTTGGACATCTCAGTCATCACCTATCTCGATGACATTTTGATTTACTCAGAGTCCCGGGAACAGCATATCCAACATGTCCGACAAGTGCTTCAGCGCCTCAGGGATCATAAACTATACTGCAAGGGGGAGAAGTGTGCATTTCACCTGACTATGGTGGACTTCTTGGGATTCGTGATATCTCCCAGGGGAATCCAAATGGAACAACGAAAAGTGGAGGCCATCCAATGCTGGCCCACTCCTAAGGCCGTGAAACCCCTGCAAAGGTTCTTAGGTAGCACGAACTACTATAGACAGTACATTCCCTGTTACGCTGCACTTACTACTCCCTTGACCCTTCTCCTGAAAAAAGGTCAGCCCTACTCATGGGGGTCCCCACAACAATGATGTTTTGACAGCCTGAAATGAGCCTTTACAGTAGCCCCTTTGCTTCAGCATCCTGACTTCAAGCTTCCCTTTTACGCAGAGTTAGATGCCTCCAGTACAGCTATTGGAGTGGTACTGTTGCAGGAAGTGACCTGGACTACCCAGCTTCTCCCCTGTGCATACTACTCGCGACAACTCACTATAGCAGAGCGCAATTATGCCATCTTCGATAGAGAACTCCTCGCAATAAAGGCCGCTTTCGAGACCTGGCGCCATTATTTGGAAGGTACCAAGGAACCAGTGACCGTAATTACAAACCATAAGAATCTGACCTACTTACAGATGACCCAATACCGCCCTCAGTAGCTGAATGTCCTAGCGGATGCCCTATCACGGTATGAGGAAGATGCGGACAGCAGAGTAAAACAAAAGGGCCCCATTTTGCCCCCAAAAGTTTTTGCTGCACTGGCTCTTGATATGGACCGTCTTCGACAAGCGAGCGCTAAAGAACACCCCAATGACCAGAATCCCCAACTTCAAATGAAGGATGGAGTATGGATATGACAGGGGGAAATGTACATGCCGCAGGAATGTCGGGAGCCCTTGTTATGGGTTCATCACAATGCTCCCCTTGCCGGACATTCAGGGCCCCAGCGAACCTTACAGTTGCTCCAGCGAGTCTTCTGGTGGCCCTCCGTGAAAACAGACATACAACAATATGTGGAAGGGTGCGACGTGTGCTTGAACCAAGATTCCCCGCCATAAACCAGTAGGCCTACTCCAACTTACCACTCTCTCACAAGGGCCATGGAGGCGAGTGGGGCTCGACTTCATCATGGATCCTCCCCCCCTCACAATGACACACGGCCATTCTGGTCATTGTGGATCATTTCACTAAGATGGCACATTTTGTAGTGTGCAAGGGCCTTCCTACGGCAAGGTGGACTGCGCTTCTCTCTTTGCGCCACCACATTAAATTACATGGATGCCCTCAGGAAATAATAAGTGACCAGGGAATGCAATTTGTGTCCCGTTTCTGGAAAACCTTATTTACCACCCTACATGTGGACCTAAAGCCCACCACCACATACCACCCCCAAGCCAATGGACAGGTTGAACGCGTCAACCAAAACCTTGAACAATATCTTCGTTGCTACACAACGCATCTTCAAGATGATTGGTTTACATGGTTCCCCTTAGCCGAATTTGCACTAAACAACACTCCTAATGTCTCTATCAGGAATTCTCCCTTCTTTATTTCATATGAATTCCACCCCCACATGGATATACCCAACTTACCTACGACCACATTCCCGGCCGCCAGAGCCCTTGTGCAACAAATTCAAGAGGCTCAGCAGCTAGCAAAACTGACGCTGCAATAAGCCCACCAAAGATATAAAACAGCTGCCGACAAACACTGCACCCCCGCTCCATTGTTCCAACTCGGTGATATGGTATGGATCAACCGACATCACTACCCATCTACTCGTCCATCTCCCAAGCTAGACTTTTGGTATATCGGCCTGTACCCCATCCTGAAACAACTAAATGAGGTCACATACCAAGTGCAACTACGTCCCAATGTTCATATTCACCCCTTGTTCCATGTCTTCCTACTTAAGAAGGCCCTCCCTGGAACGTCTCCTCCCCCCAACCCTCCAGCCAGTGTTCCATCCCCTTTAGGACCCAAATATGAAGTCTGGACCATTCTGGATGCATGACGCCATTATGGCAAATTACAGTATTTCATAGACTGGCAGGGGTATGGACTGGAGGAACGCTCCTGGGAGGCCACGGCAGATGTACACGCTCCTTGCCTTGTGGCGGCCTTTCATCACTGCCACCCCTTTAATCCCAGGCCCTACAGGGACCATGGGGGGGCCTCGCAGTTAAATGGGGGGCCACAATGGAGAGGGCATTCTCGGTGGCCGGGCCACATCTCTGGAACTCCCTGCCGGAGGAGGCCTGCCTGACCCCAAGCCTTTTAGTATTTCAGCAAAGATGCAAGACCTTGTTGTTCGCCCGGGCTTTTGGGGAGGGGGGGTGGGTAGTTGGTTTTTATTCCCCCTACCCCCAGTAATTTACAGCTCAGTCCCTGTTTTATATGTTTGTTTTAATTGTTAAATATGGTATTTTAGGTATTGGATTGTTTTATATATTTTATTATTGTAAGCTGCCCCGAGCTGGGTTCAGGATGGGGTGAGGTATAAATTTAATAAATAAATAAATAAATAAATAAATATAAACATCAGCAATACACTTTTACAAGGACACCCCAAGACTTCCATTCCTCCCCTAGCATTTGCCATTCTGTTGTTTCAAGAATGAGGAATTGAAGCCAGACTCAAGGAATTTTGTGATTTCGTATGTGGATGACATTCTGGTACGCTCTTCAGAAGAGGAAAAAACTTTAGAAATCACCAGGGAGGTACTCTCCATAGTACAGAAAACTGGGTTCAAGGTTAACTGGGAGAAAGCACAATTGGTACAGAAACAGGTGAAGTACTTGGGGATTAGTTTGGGGGAAGAGGGAAGGTCCCCAGATACCCAAAGAATAGAGGTGAACTCAAAAATCCATGCCCCCACTGATTTGCATTCCCTCCAGCAATACTAGGCACCCTGAACTTTTGTAGGGATTTTATAGAGTTCTTTGCAGAAAAGGCAAGACCTCTATACAAACTCCTGAAAAAGGGGCACACGTGGGAATGGGGTCCCAACCAACAAGAGGCCCTAGTCACTTTGAAATTGGATTTAGCAAAAGCCCCCCCACTTGTCCATCCGGACCCCAAGTTTCCCTTTTTTATCCAGTTAGCCGCAACTGAAACATGCATAGGAGCCACTCTTAATCAGTAGCAAATGGGGAGACAGAGGGTGGTAGCTTACGCCTCTAGGTTACTCGATGAAGTGGAACAAAGGTTTCTTTCCTGTGAAAAGGCTTGTTTAACCTTGGTCTGGGCCCTGAAACATTGGGAGTTCATCATTGGTGGGTCCAAGGTTATTGTGAAAAAAACCCATTCACCCCTCAAATACATTATCTCTGGGAAAATTCAGGACGGCCAAGTCAGCAACCCTCGCATTGCCCAATGGACCCTGGCTTTGGTAAATAGGGGAGTGGGATTCAGCAAAGAACAGAAAGAGACCCCTGCCCCCTATGGTCTGCTCATAGAAGGGGAAGAACACATATGCCCCCTCCCTGAGCCCCAGCACACAGAGTGGCCAGCACAGTGAGGAAAAAGCCAGGAAGGGGCAACAGAAAAGGGGTTGACTGTGTGGTATATGGATGGGTCATCTTTTTATGATCAAGGAAAACCTAAAACAGGCTGGGCGGCTATTTGGGTGCTACAGGGATCAGTGCACCCCCACTTCTCCCAGGCAACTGAAGTCCAGGCTGTGTTAGCTGTCCTTGAATTTGAGCCCCTGGAAATCTCCCTAGCCATTTACACAGATTCTGATTGGACTGCACACACTGCTACCATGTGGCTTCCAATCTGGCTAGAGAGCGGTATGACTGCTTCTGATGGGAGCCCATTCAGAAAGATGGAAAAAGATTGCAGAGCTAATAAAAACCAGATCTGGCCTGACTTGGGTTGAGCACACTCCGGGGCACAGACTCGGCTTTCAGGAATAGTCAAGTGGACAAATTGGCAAAGGAAGCCTCCACCCAGAGCAATCCCCCCCGACCCCGCAGAAGTTACCCCTTCTGAGATACCCTTAGCCTCAGTCACCACCAGAGCCCATTCTCTAGGATCAAGAGTCACTATCCTAGACTTGGGGACACTACAGGAAGGGGATAGGGAAATAGAGGACTTGGCAGAAAAAGGAAAAGACAGCATGGGGAAATTCACAATCACCAAGGACAACAATGCTTTTGATCCCGGGAGTAACAGGCATTGGATAGTCCCGGGGAAGGTATGGGGGGACCTAATCCAATTTGTCAATGAACAAGGATGCCAGGGCAAACAGGACACCCTAGACAGGATTAAAGAAACTGGATGGTGGCCCAAGATGAAGGCAGATGTTGAGCAATGGTGTAACAATTGTTTGTCCTGTGTGATGGTCAGCGCAGACCGCCAAACAATGAAAGCTCCTATTCAACATCAGCGCATTGAAGGTCCTTGTGCTAGAATCCAGATAGATTACATAGGCCCCCTCCCCACAACTGCCAGAGGGAACAAATATTGTCTAGTAATTGTAGATGCCTTTAGCAAGTGGGTAGAGACACTGGCCTGTAAAAACAACACCGCCCACACCACCGCTAAAAGTCTCTTTAACATTGTCTTGTCTCGATGGGGAATCCCCCACTGCATTGACTCAGACTTGGGGCCACACTTTGTCGGGGGAATGATGCAGGAGCTGTGTAAGGCTTTAGGGATCAAACCACGGTTTCACATAGCCGGACACCCCACTTCTTCCGACTTGGTAGAAAGAACTAACTGCACGTTGAAAGAGACATTGAAAAAACAGATTAATCCAGCAGGCAAAAATTGGGATGAGAAACGCCCCCTCATCTTGATGGGCTTGAGGGGGTCCAAAGCAGTTCATGGATACACACCCTTCGAGGTGATGACAGGGAGGTGAATACGGATGCCTGAGGCTTGGTGTTTTGGAACTAAAATCCCAAGTTCATGTGAGAACAAAGCTGTCTCTGATACATGGGTCCAGTCCTTGGTAGAGGGGATAGCAAAGATACATAGGCAAACCACCCTCCACCTTGGAATAGCACAGCAGGACATAGATAAAAGACTAGGGTGGGTTAGGAAGCCTGTTGTGTGGGAAGTGGGACAATCAGTAATGTATCAAAAGTTCTCAGCACAAGAGCATTCCTTAAACCATAAATGGGAGGGCCCCTTAAGGATAGTTAATCAAATCAGTCCAGCAGTTTACCAGGTGGAAATTCCAGAAGGGAAAAGGGGGCAGCCTTGGAGAAAGTATTTCCACAGTTTGCAGCTCAAGGAGTGGGCTGGCAAATCTGTGGATCTCCCCGAGAGCGAGCCCCCAAATCCAGTTGACTCTTCCACCCTCCCTCAGTAGATGGGCTCTCTGCCTCAGAGAGGCACCAGTGTCCCAAACTTGCACAGCAGTTATGAAGAGGAGGTTAAGATCCAGGAGACCAAGGGGGTGGGTGTATCCTCACTTGACTCAACCACGGAATGGCATCTCAGTGAATTGTGATGCCCTGCACTTACCCTGAGACTCGCAGCAAGGGTAAGCAGCCTAATCATCAGGCAAACTTTCCATTTCAGGTTCTGTTATAGCAAGGCAGGAGGGCCACATTGGTCCCTCATTGGAGTGGCCAAATGGAGAGCAACGGGGGGATTTGTGGAAAAAATATACCAGAACGGCTCTTCTAGATGGGAACTGTACATAAGGGAAGGACCCGCATGTGGTTCAGTTCTACTCAGGCCTGGTTAAGATCCACGGAAGGTCAGAGAACAGATATCCAGTGCTTGAAGGGAATCAGCCCCCATCAACTCCCATCTGCAGGGAACTGTGGAAGCTTGATCCACTCATAGGGTATGTCAGTGATGATGATTAAAAGTCCATTCCCTACTGTCCCATGCCCTTCCTTTAAATTACCCTAGTGTCCATTTCCTTTCCTAGTTCCATAAGTCAGTGAAGCAAACACTGTCTTGTGGGAGTCCCCTCTGCCTTTCTGTTAAACCTCGCCCCGGGAGAGAAACACCACCACCCCCCTCAGACTTTTTATCTCATCAGGGAATGAGTGGATGTTTGGATGAGAGTAGTATTGGGACCCGTGCCAGGAGATGAGCCGGTGAGAAGCTTCGCAAGCCCTGGGAGGAGATGGAAAGGTGTCACCCCAGAGAGCACTGCCGGGAGCAGAGTTCACGGGTCAGATGCTCCCCCGGATGCATGCCAGAACCAGTCCTGGGCCTTCGCCTCGCTGTGCAGTTTCCAGACAGGGACAATGAGATGGAATACACCCGGGTGAACATGGCCCCAGCACAAGCCGTCACCCTGGAGAAAGGATTACAAGTTGGTCACAACTCCAAAAGAAAGAACTCCTCACCACCGGGTCTGATGCAAGTTCTTCAGCAGAGCCACCAGACAAGGACTTGGGAACTAGTGACTTTGTAGAAGCTCCCCACCACCTGGACAATTGAACCCTCTATTGCATGGCGGAAGGAGCAGACATCAAGAGCTCCTGAACTAACAGCCAAGAAACCTTTTTAATTACCCCAGCTTGTCCATCAGCTGGAAATTAAGGACAACTATGTAAATTAAGGTACACCTGAATGGAATTATCCCATTGAATGGAGCTCCCTGAGACAAAGACAGACTGGTAATTCATTTCCACATTTATGGCTACATCCCTTTAGGGTATTGGACGGGTGGGGGAATTAAAATTCAGAACAGGGACCCAAATCAAAGGAGAGATCCACTGTTTGATTAAGCATGCAGAATCTCTTCAGAAATTAATAAGCCCTGGCCGTGGGCTCGCATGTATCCAAACTAGACCAGCCTGTGGTAATTTGAAATCCTCAGATCTCTCTCTGGAGGAAGCCCAGGTGAATCTAGCCAGAATGAATATGTTACAGGCAGCTCCCAGGTGGAACCCTGCCCACCCACCCATAAATATGTAATTGATATTGTGTTCCCTTTTACTCTCTTTGGTTTAGATACTGTCTTGTAAATAATTGTAGTATTGTTGTATTTTAGTAATGATTGTAGCATGTTTAATAAGTAACCCTGGTCTAGATTGCACAGCCATTGTTCCCTTCCCCTGTTGCCCCTCCTCCCCCACCCCCTTGGCATTCAGGTTTGTGTCCCTGTCTCTTATACACATCTAGATGTGTATAAGAGACAGGGTCTAGATTGCACAGCCATTGTTCCCTTCCCCTGTTGCCCCTCCTTCCCCCCCCCCCTTCTTGGCGTTCATTTCCCTAGCCATGGAGTTTGTGTCTCCCTCTGCCGAGAAACTCTCCTCCCCATACCCCTCCCCCTGACCTAGTTGTGTAACCCCACACCCAACATTCATGTCTGTTGGGAGTCCTTGCTGGGATGGGATTCACAGTGCACCAGTGTGTTCGATATCAGGCCCCACCTGCTTGCATTGATCTCAGTCTTCCGGAACGGACTGGTACTTCACAAGTATGTTGAACTAGGCAAACCATGGTGCAGTTTTGGCACCATAGACCACTTCTGACAGTAATGTAGGGGCGGTGGATAATAAATAACCATTTCCCCAACAGGGGGAATTGTTAGAACAGTCCTCCCACCCCCCACCCCCATGCTTGGCAAAGGGCATGGGCTGGTGGGCATTGGACTCAGGATCCCCCCCACAAAGAAGTCAGAGCAAGGGTCGTGCCCAACCACCATGGGACCTAGGAAAAGGGAATTCACATAGGTGGATACCAGCCTGATCCAGGAAGGAGGTGATTAAGGGGAGATAGCCCTCAATAAGTACGAGGCCATTAAGAAAAGGCGTTCTCCCTGTTTTGAGAAACCACTGGTGAATAAAACCCAGGTTAGCAACAGCCTCAAAGACATGGATCCCCTCCCCGCTTCCCCCCCTCTCCTCCCAATGTCGCCCATTAACCTTGGGGTCCCACTCACAACTCCTCCCAAATCACCGTAATGTCCTCTCCCCATTCATGCCCAGGTGTGTCCATTGTGTGTCTGTTGCCCATGGCTCCCTTTTGTGACACCTAAGCACCCACCTGGTGGAGTCCCCTTTTGTCCCCATGGTTCACATATGCATCTTTCCTTTTGTTTCACTTAGAAACACACCCAGATATGCCCCAATGGGTCATTTGTGTCCCTTTGTCCTCCCTGTGTGCCTTTTATAACACCCTTGCACCTATCCCAAATCTTTTATTCGGAACCCTATAACTGCCCCTCGCGTCCCTTTTGGAAACTGAGAGGCTTTGGATACGGACACGTGAAAGCTATTCTGCGCATGTCTGTGTCTCGAAGGGTCTCCCAGACTTTGGTCTGCCCCTTCCCTTCCAACCCCGACTTTTCTGCATCCATGGACCGCCTGTCCCCTCTGCAACAGGAAAGGAGAGGTAACCGACAGGTCCAGACTTTCTCTCTATCTCTATCTCTCCCTATTGCTGTATCGCCACCAGATCTCCCTTCCCTCGCTTCCCCTCCCCCTTTTTTTGTACTTTCATTTTCCTCGCCACCGCTTGTGTTTTACCTTTGAGCCTCCAGCCAGACCGGGGCTGTGTTTCCCTATGTTATCTATGTACTTACTTAAACCTTTTTAGTTTTTATTGGATATTTGTCTCCTTCCCTTTCTTCACTTTTGGGGAGGGTAACTTAAACTGTCTGTAGCGAGCATCTGTCCTCAGACTGATCCTTGGGACCCGCTGGGACCCCTGTTTAAGAAATTAAGCTAATCCCCCCTCCCCAAAGTTAAGGAATGGTGGATAATGGGGTACCCACCCCCCAATAGTCACAAGTAGGAGGGGGTTCTCCTGTTAACACCCCCAGTACCACATGCTGAGTTCTCCTGGCCAGGAATGAGCTAAACCATTAGAGAACAGTCCCGCACAACCAGGCACAGTCCCACATCTCATGATCAACCGTGTCAAATGCCGCTGAAAGATCTAATAAAATCAGAAGGGTGGACTGACCTCAGTCCAACTCCTGGCATAGATCATCAACCAAAGCCACAAGTGTAATCTCAGTTCCATAGCCCAGATGGAAGCCAGACTGAGAGGGGTCAAGGAATTGGATGCAGTCCAGATGCCCCTGGAGCTGCTGGGCTGCTGCTCGTTCAATTACCTTTCCTAAAAAGGGAAAGTTATAGACTGGCTGATAGCTGGCAAGGGCATCAATGTCAAGGGGTGACTTCTTGAGCAAGGGACACACCACAGCCTCCTTCAGGCACCCCATGAACCTGCCTTCCATAAAGGAGACATTGACCACCCCTGCCAGCAATGGCCCCAACATCGCCCGGCTGGCTTTCACCAGCCAGGACGGGCAAGGATGGAGTTCACAAGTTGTGGCCCTCATAACTCCCACCAGTTCCACTCCATTAGTGGACGATACCTGCTGAAACTGATCCCACAAAACCAGACCAGATGGGGCATTCATAGCTTCAGCTATATCTACTGCATTAAGTCCGGCGTTGAAGTTATGGTGGATCTGAGCAATTTTATCCGCAAAATAATTGATAAACATGTTGCAGCGAGTACTGGAAGAATCCAGTTCCAGGCAGAGAGAGGCTAGACTTACCAGACCCTTCACCACCCAGAAAAGCTCAGCTGGACACAACTTTTTGGATGATATTATGGTAGCAAAGAAACTCCACTTCTTGAAAATCTCATGAGAACATGCCTGATTTTTCAAGAATTTTATGTATTCTCACGAGAATGTGCCAGATTCTTGTTTCAGCCCTAGTTTTGGTCCCTCTAGACAAATTTTTTTGAAATATGAGTCCTACACTGTCAAGCCTCCATCACTCAGATGGGATGCCACAACAGGATCCATTGGCAAAAAGTGGGGGGAAGGCCTGGTCTACTCCCAGGGCCATGGGGCTTCTAGTTCCTTCTATAGAGAAGGGAGAGCCCTCCAGGGAGATCCTTCTCCATCAGCGTCCACATCCAGAATGACAAGCCTCCTTATATCCCCCAGAAGTCTTAGAGAACTTGGCCATTTTTACACAGGCAGCACACACACATGAACACCCAGAAATCTGGGTGTTCATGGGTGTTTGCTGCCCATGTGAAGTGTGCCGTGTCTGGGTGGGGGGTAGGTGTATGCGTGTGTGCTCCCACGCATACCCATCCACACCTATCACCCACCCACGGAGCCATATGAAAAAATGGAGGAGACTCCATGGGTGGCTGTGAGGGGAGGTCCGTGTGCACTGGTGTGCGCCCATCAGAACCTCCCGCCCACCCAGCGCACACCGACCGTGGCAGACACCAACACACACACACACCCTGCATTGCAGCTTGTGTAAAAAGGGCCGTTGTCCTGTGATTGGTTGATTATGTGATCCTACAGATACAGTTGTGCCAGTACTGTAGTGCAGGCCTGAGCACAATCCTATGTCCAGGATTACACCAGTGCTGAACCCGTCACTAACTCTTAAAGGGCTATGAGCCTCAGCTAGGTACCCTGTCACATATATATAATGCTTTTAACCCTCTAATAGTTTAGACTTCTAGATTATAAATACAGTTATACAGATCTATCTCATATCTCAACTTTTCAATAGCAAGCCACTGCTATCATGCAGCAACCTAAATCTTACATCCATTTAATATGAGAGTTTTAGGGGATACTCATGAGAAATTTTACCATCTTGGGAACCAAGATCAATTTAATGACTATTTCCTGTCTGATACTGATGTGATTTCTCAATTCTTGAAATACCACATGATACTATCCTGATTGACTGACTTTCCATTTACTGTTTACTGTGTACAGTGTATTGTTCATTTGCCACTTACTGCCTTGCAGAGCATACCGTTTTACTTCCAAGTTCCTATCTGTTCATTCTTTCCACATTTCTAAGCCAATCACTGTGCAAATGGCCCAGTCCTTAACCACTCTATCTGCCCAAGCACAGTTTAAAAAAACAGTGCCTCCATTCCAGTGCCTCCATTCAGAACTCTTGTTTTCTGCTGTTTTCTTTGCCAACCTGCAACTGGATTGCAGATTTGTAAAGGAATCTACATACCAGCCAATGAGTGACAAGAAAGTACAGGAAGTACAAGGAAGTACCATAATGGCAATTCAAGTTTTTACACTAAAATAAAAATTACAGGAGAATCTGGAGATAAATGACACAGAGGACAAAAATGTTTTGTTCTGTGCTGCCATCTAATATTTCAGTGTTTTGCAAAGTGATTGTTTCACCCACCAATGTAGCTTTAGCCTGCTTTTAATTAATGCCACATTACTCTTCTTAATAACAACAGCGATTTAAGACAGCCGTTAGACATCTCTGACATTAATGGAAGGATTCCAATGGCATTATATTAGATTTTCGTAGTTAAATTAACATGATGGTCTTTTAATGGCTGTGTTAAAAGATATTATTAACCAGAATATTGTAAAATCCAGATTCAATGAATGCTTTGGCTTCATTTTGTAATATTCCATGAAGCCATTGATTCTGAAACTCTCTGAAAAATAGCTAGATATAATTTATATGACTTAATTTAGTGACATTCAGCAAGAGATGAAAAAAAATTGTACTATTTGTGAAGAGAGGGAAATAGAAATTTGTGAAGAGGGGGGGGGGAACCATAACTCAAGTGGTAAGAGCGCATGCTTTGCATATATAAGGTCGCAGGTTCAATCCCCAGCATCTCCACCCCAGGACCTCTGGTAGCACACCTGGGGGAGGCCCCCACTGAGGGCTTGGAGGGGACTCAGGTATCACACCTGTATGGCCTCTGCCAGAGACCCTGGAAGAGCCAGATCTGGACCTGAATTTGAAACCCCTGCTGCCATGTCCGGTTGTGACAATACTGGGCTAAGATGGACCATTGTTCTGACTCTGTTAGGCAGTTTAGTTTAATTTAGAAAACCCATCTTCCAGAGGCATTGTAAGACATTTTTGCTTAACTAGACATTTGGCAGTCAGGGGTATGGTTTGAGGAGCTGTGAGTCAGGGAATTTTACTTGGTTTTTCATGGTCTAAGGGAAGGGAAGAATAAAAATGTAAGTAAATAAATATGTTCCTAATTAAATTATTGCAGATTTTCAAATAATTTGATACTATAATGTCAAGATATTGAAGTGTTGGTGGTAAGAGAGTTTGCAATGACCAAGAAATAATAATAATAATAATAATAATAATAATAATTATTATTATTATTATTTATTGGCATTTGTATAGAGCCATCTGTGTACCTGGCGCTTTACAGAACAATGAGATGGCCGCGGTCCCTGCCTATGGTTTACAATCTAAAAGTCTCAGAGGGGGGGACAAGGAGAGGGGACATAGGGAGAGACAAGGGATAAAACATTCAAGCAGATGTGAAGTCTCACATGTACATGCTTGGCTTGGTTACAGTTAGGGAGGAGTCGGGGGGAGGGCAGACAGTAAATGTTGAGAGGAAAGTTCTAGCAAGCGTTGGGAAAGGCAGCAAGGAAGAGGTGGGTTTTGAGGAGGGATTTGAATGAGCGGCGGGAGGGGGCAAGGCGAATGTGGGCAGGGAGGGAGTTTCAGGAATTGGGGGCAGCAAGGGAGAAGGGACAAAGGTGCTTAGGGGAGCAGGGGAGACGAGGGAGAGTGAGGGAGGGGGCAGAGGAGGAACGGAGAGTGCGTGCAGGAGTGTGTAAGGAGATAAGGACTGAGAGGTAAGGGGGAACCAGGCTGTGAAGGACTTTGTAAGTAAATACCAGGAGTTTGTGAAGGATGCATTGGGGGAGGGGGAGCCAGTGAAGTGAGGAGAGGAGAGGCTGCACGTGGTTGAAACGATGGGCCGAGTGGATGATCCTAGCAGCGGAGATTTGGATGGAGATAAGGGGGAACAGATGAGACCGAGGGAGGCCAGCAAGGAGGAGATTGCAGTAGTCAAGGTGGGAGATGACCATGGCATGAACAAGAGTTTTGGCTGAGGAGACATAGAGAAAGGGGCAAATCCGAGCAATGTTATAGAGGGCAAAGCGACAGGACTTGGCAACAGAGTTGATGTAAGGTTTAAAGGAGAGATGAATATCGAAGACGAAGCCTAAGCTACGGGCTTGGGGAACAGGACCGATGGTGACACCATCAATAAGGATGGATAGAGAAGAGGAGGAGGAAGGGAAGGGAGGAAAGATAAGGAGTTCAGTCTTAGCCATGTTGAGCTTGAGCTGGCATTGGGACAACCAGGCGGAGATATCAGAGAGACAGCTGATGAGGCGAGCTTCGACAGAAGGGGAAAGAAGTATTTCTTTTCAAATATTGGGGGTACATACGCAGCATGACTGATGGAGAGATTTTTCTATAGCTAATGTGCCTGATATCTTAAAATGCCTGCTGAAGTCAGCCTTGAAGGAGTTTATCTATACAAAATACGTAAGCCATTTCCTGTGGGATGGGAGCTCTAACTTCATGTATTGCCAGAAGACAGTTCTATTTGTGTGTGAGTCTGAGACAGGCAACACACTGGCGGTCCTTGGCTGGCATCAGACTGAGAAAATAAAAGTTTCAGAATTGGAAGAGCTAACTGCAAATAATGTCTTTTGCTGATTTTTTATGTAAGGTGATAGATACAGACTATTTAGTTGGAATACAGTAGGGATGGGTGAACAGATCGTGGTTCGAGTTCGGCCATTCGGTTTGGCTGCGTTAGTTTCGTCCGTTCGGTTCGCCCGTTCGGTTTGGTTCGTCGGTTCGAATGTTCGGCCGTTCGGTGGTTCGGATCGAACGTTGAGTTCGGATTCGGGATTCTGTTCGGTCGGGATAGGTTCGGTCTTTAGTTCGGTGCAATCGGGAACTGAAAATGACATTTAGTTTTTGAAATAAAAGGAAAAAACTAAAAAACATATTTCTGGCCATAACATTTTTGTTTCTTATTACTTTTTGATGATATTTAGGGAGATTGTACCCCCCAATGGAGCGCACCAAGTAGACCAACATTCGGAACGATTAGATAAAGGAAACTGATTTCAGAAGCAATTGAATATTGTGATTTTAAGAAAAGCTCCATACACATTCATGACTACAACTTCTTTATCTTGCATCCAATGTTCATGAAACTTGTGCATATTACATCCCTCTATATGCTTAATATTTCTGCCAATTTTAGGAAAGAGTGGATAAAGGGTCCCAAGGGTATAAGACATTAACCTGAAAATACATTTCCAGCTGTTACATTTTGATATTCCATTCTGTTTACAGGATATTTGACAGGAATGTATCAAATACCGTTCCTGCTATTTCAGCAAATGTACAGGAGATTTTGATAAAGGGAACCACTTCTGTTGGCCAATTTGCATCACAAACCGATCTTATACCACAGTGACATAAGAGAATCCCAGGCATAGGCCCCTTCTCTACATTTGTTGTACAGGCATATAAAATTGAGACCCTTTATAATATCTCTCTGATATTTGGCAGAGATGATCATGAAAGTGAAATATATAGTCCTGCCAAATTTCATGTACACTGGTTGGACTACAAAGATGTTATAATCAGACATACATTTATTTGTTAATTGCTTATACCACCAAGACCTTTTGTCCAATCCTTCTGAAATTTGGCAAAGATAGTTACTATGGGAAGGGGTATAAACTTAACATGTTTCACCTACATTAGATGTGAGGCAAAGAAGTTACAGCTAAGAATGTATATGTAGAATATTGCAAAATACAATAATGCAACTGCTTCTAAAATCGGATTCCTTTATCCAATTGTTTTGATATTTGGTGCACATAATGAGTTCTATTGAAGGTAGAGGCACCCCAAATATCAGCCACATAGCTTAAAAAACAAAAAGGTTACAGCCGATAATGTGTTTTCCATTGAAACCAATGGAAATTCAATTCCAAACTCAGCGAACGCATCTGAACTGAACGTTCGAATTCGAGTTCGGTTCGACCGTTCGGTTTGGTTGACTGAACTGTTCGAGTTCGGTTCAAACTCCAAACGTTTGAATTCGAGTTCGGTTCGACCGTTCGGTTCGGTTGACCGAACTATTCGAGTTCGGTCCGAACTCCGAACTTCCGAACCGCGTTTGCCCATCCCTAGAATACAGTACACCAAGCAGTGTAGGAGAATATACAGTGAAAAAAGCCATACTCCTTCACACATCATGTCTTAAGCTTTCTCATAACTGATTTTTTACATGCCAACCAGAATTCTGAAAGCACATTTATCTATTGCTGGCTTAGTACCATGTTTCTATTCTCATAAATTAATAGCTGCAGGCCATGTACTCCTCTTTCCAGTCTCAATTAAGAAAAAACATTTTTTTCTTCTTTTATATTTTCTGTTGTTTTTTTTTCTATTCTGCTATTGCACTGGGTGTGGAAATTAATATACTGGAGAGACAATCCTCCATTCATTGCAATCAGTGGCCCGTCTCCCTTTAGCTTTAATGATGGGGGGGGGGGAGAGTTCCCTTGATCATATTAAAGAACTTAATGCTTCAGGCAATATCTTTGATTACCAAGTCTCATATTTTTAGATAACAGATCAAAGCAACCAGCTACCTGGCAGGTTGGATGTTTAATTACCTCCAGGAGTTGCATTTGACTTTCAGAATTTTGCTTCATTTTAAGTTTCAGGGGGAAACCAAATAATATCTTTTGCAAACATTCTGGAACGTCATTTTATTGACTGATTTCTAGTGATTGCGTGGAAGTTACATCTTTACAGTTTTCTTCTGAAATCAAAATTGGTCATAATTTGGTGAATAGGTAAAGCATGTAAGCCAGATTTAAATTTTTCCGTACCTTAGTTCATGTGAGTGAGTAAGTATTTATTGGTTCAGCTTTCGCCATGCACCATACACAATACAAAAAAACAACAAACAACAACACAATACATTATGAAATACACTTATACAAAAAGGTACAAAATTATTTTACCAAACTTACTCCCCCACCTATAAAAACCTAGCCCTATCAGGCTAACGTACAGCTAATACTTCACCACAAGGATGATAAAAGTCTTGTCCTTCTCAGGGATTACATGGCAAATGCTCAGCCCATAAATAATAGTGCCTTGTCCTTCTCGGGGCTAACATACGGCAAATGTTTGACCCCTGTATGGTAATACATACGGCTTACATGCAGCAGATGCTCAACCCCTGAATATTAAGTGTCTCACCCTTCTTGGGGTTTACATGCAGCTAATGCTTAGTCCCTGATTGATCAATGCCTCGCCCTTCATGGGGCTTGCATGCGGCAAATGCTTGACCCCTAAATGGGAGATGCCTCACCCTCCTCGGGGTTTACATGTGACTAATGCTCAGCCCCTAAATGTGAAATGTCTCACCCTTCTCAGGGTTTACGTGTGGCTAATGCTTAGCCCCTAAGTGATAATAACTTGCCCTTCTCAGGCTAACATACGGCCAATGCTAAGCCCCAGAATGGCAAATAACCCCTTCCCGGTGTTAATATATGGCAAATACTTAGCCCCTAAATGGGAACAGCCTAGCCCCTCTTGGGACTCGCATGCAATGTGGCAAATGTTTGGCCCCCTAAGAGATAAATGCCTTCCCCTTCACAGTACTTATATACATTCTTACTTAACCTCTGATTTCGTGATTGCCCTTAGTTCATGTGAATTCAAAGCTCAGAAAGAAAGTATTGGGTTAGACAGTTCCTTTCCTTCACAATTCACATAGAAAGACTTACAAGTTGTGTTTTAAATCCCTGCTTTTCACACAGCTTTGTTTACTTGCCCATAATCAGATTGAACAATATGAAAAGTTCATAGGCCTCCAAACTGCTTTCTTTTTACAGGTAAATAAAGAACAGTTGAAGTGTAAACTGTATGTTTTCAGAAATTATCCATGGTAACTAGACAAGTGTTGAAATGATGCAGCCATCTGGTATAATTATTTATACTGTGGAAATTATTAGGCAAATATATTTTATTTACATCAAGATTATAAATTCATATCAAGAAATCTCAATATATTGAAATATAAATATTAAGAAACTAGTGCACCTAAAATGGTCCATTTGAAGCAGAATAGGATGATTTCTCCCCCTTATATGGTGAACTTCACTGTCTGTGTTCTCTAATGTAGTGCAAAAAAGCATTTGTAAAAAGAAGGCCTGGAAGTCCTTTCAAGAATAAAAGATGCTCCTAAAATGATCTTGGATCTGAAAAGTTCCCAGAATGCAGTGTGATTCAAACATGAAAGCAGTCTTTATGTTACAATATGAGATGAGTATGTGAACCCCTGTTGTGGCAAGTAAGTTTGAATACACTGAAAACTCCTTAGAAACCAGATTTAATATGCATTTTAGAGAGACAAAAGTAAAGCAGAAGTATAGCATTAGAGCAGTTCTATGGGAGATAGATCAATGTACCTGCTGAGCAGACTCACCTGTGTTGGAACATGCTCTTTCTTTGTTTACAGATGGGGGGGGGGAAATACCCATGACATTTGTAAATCTAGGGAGAGTATAAAGCAACTAATGAAATTCAGCACTTTGCAACAGATCTGATCATTTTCATTTCCCACTGAGTGTGGGATGAGTACCTAACATCCCCCAGCCCGCCGCCTATCCCTCCCCCAGCCATGAAGTGGCCATGTGGGGATGGTGAACACGCCTAATACTAAAGGCCCCATGGCGGATCTGTCAGCGCGCGCCCTGCCCGTGTCAGCGCGCGCCCTCCCCGTGTCAGCGTGCGCCCTCCCCGGGCTGAGCGCTCCAGAACAACGGGCCCGTTGACACGGAGCCAGGCCCGCCTTCGGAGCACGGCAGGGGAAGCAGGTGCGACGCTGAGGGGAGGAGGGGGCGGGGCCTCATAGCAGGGGAGCGCGCCTCTGGCCACGCCCCCTGCGTCTCCAAAGCGGCATCAGCTGAGGTGGCGGGGTGGTTGGGCCCGCCCGGGGAACTCGTGGCAACAGGCAAAGGGAAACTATAAAAGGTACCGGTGGGGCCTGACTCCCCCGCTGGTAATCATTCTTGAGAAGCTGGCCCCCTCTTGCCTTGGAGAATTTGTGTCTGGTTTGGAGAAGTGTGATAAGTGCGTGGTCCCTGTGTTTCCCTTCCTGAGAGAGTGAGGAGAGTGAGTATAAGTGGGTCTAGTGTCTTGGTGTCTCCTGGTTAAACGGTTAGGGTGTGATATAGTGTGGGATACTGATTTCCTTGTTGTCCTGTTACCTTCCAACCTCCCTCTCCTCCAGCCTTCCTAGCACCTCGTTGTAAGTTGAGAAAGTCCGCTCCCCCGTACTCCCCATACCCTTGTCCCTTCTTTCCACCCTTCCCTTCACCTCCCCCTGGGAACCATTCCCATCCCCCCTTATTCCCTATCACAGAAGCTGCACGGTGTCCTGGGGCCTGTATATTCCCCTGAGTGGGTGGTCTCCCTTCGTGTTTGTGAGTCTTGTCTCTCCGGGGCAGACAGCTACTGCTCGCCTGGTTCCTATGATGAAAAGGGTTGCCTTCTAGCTCTGAGGGAAAGCCCACCCTGCACCCTGAGGGACCCTAGCCTTACCGAGCTAGGTCTAGGCGGTACGCATAGTTGCCTCTGGTTGTCGGTGTGGTGTCTTGTTTCTGTACCTTGACATATAGTCTCCCGGGGTCCTGCCTGCCCCCCTTCCCTATCCTCCCCCCTTCCCCCCGTAACAGAATTACCGGCACCCCCCCCCTTTGTGTGGGTATTTTGCCACTCCCATGGACCCTCTGGACAACGTTTACCATGTGCCTTTTATTCCAGACAGTTAACATCCGCAGAACGTAACTACCCCATTTTAGACAAAGAACTGCTAGCGATTAAAGCAGCATTTGAAACATGGCGACATTATCTGGAAGGCGGACCACATCCCGTGTTAGTTTATACTGACCATAAAAACCTCGCGTATTTACAAACGGCTCACATTAATAACCCACGACATGCCCGATGGGCGTTGTTTTTCACACATTTTTCCTTTTCCATTCAATACAGACCCGGATCCCAGAACATCATGGCCGACGCCCTGTCCAGACACCTACCTTCAGACAACGAACAAGACCTTCAAGGACCGATACTTCCGGCTCACACTTTTGCGGCTACGCTTCCTTCCTACCAGAGACTACAAACTGTAAGTCTAAAGGAAACGCCCCCCCCCACTGTCATCGCAAAGCGGGGATCCTTTACCATGGAAAGAAGATGTTAATTCCTCCCAAATTAAGACCGCATGTGATGTGGGCTCACCATGATTCTCCTCTTGTGGGTCATTCAGGGTTTCATCGTACCCTGTCCCTCCTCCGTAGATCCTTTTGATGGCCATCTTTATATACGGATGTTAAAGCATATGTTCAAGGATGCTCGACCTGTGCATGTACTAAGACTTCCCGAGCCTTACCCGTCGGTTTCTTACAATTAACCAAAGACCCTACTGCCCCATGGCGGAAGATTGCTCTCAATTTTATTGTGGGCCTTCCTAAAACTGAAGGTTTTGATTCCATACTAGTAGTAGTGGACTATTTCTCGAAAATGGGACATTTTATACCCTGTAAGGGCCTACCTTCTTCTCCTGTTAGAGCGCGTCTACTCTTCTGGGAAGTCTTTAGACTCCATGGACTACCCACCGAAATTGTCTCTGACTGGGGCCCTCAGTTCATCTCTCATTTCTGGAAGGAGTTCTTTTCCTTACTCCACGTCAAACTACGACCCACTACGGCATACCACCCTCAAGCTAATGGGCAGGTGGAAAGGGTTAACCAGCATATTGAACATTACTTGCATTGTTTCTGTTCCTATTTTCAGGATGACTGGGTTGTTCATTTACCATTGGCCGAAGTCACCTATAACAACAACAACCCTCACTCCTCAGTGGGTGATTATGGCTTTCATCCTCCTCTCTGTTTTCCAGAGGCACCCCCTTCTTCTGTTCCAGCTGCTGGGACCTTGGTGTCTAGGATTCGGCAGGCCCACCGTTTGGCACAGCTCCACTTGGCCCAAGCTCGTCGTCGGTATAAGGCTGCGGCTGATAAGCAACGCCTTCCGGGCCCGTCCTTCCAGGTTGGTGACTTGGTTTGGGTTCGCCGATGCCATTACCCATCCCTCCGTCCTTCCTCAAAGTTGGACGATGCCTATTTTGGTCCCTTTCCCTTCTCCCGAAAACTCAACGCTGTCACTTATACCGTCCGTCTTCCCTCCCACCTTCAGATCCACCCTTCCTTTCATGTTTCCTTCCTCAAGAAAGCCCATGCCCCCCTCCATAAAATCCAACAGACGACCCCTGCTCCTCCCATCTTACTCCCCTCTGGCCCCGAGTATCAGGTTCGGACGGTCCTTGACTCCCGCCTTTTTGGTTCCCAGTTGTACTATCTCATCGACTGGAAGGGCTATGGTCCTTCGGAACGCTCATGGGAATTAGCCATGAATGTTCACGCCCCTCGTCTTATTCGCTCCTTCCACCTTCGTCACCCTGCAAAGCCCAGTCTGCGGACCTTGGGGGGGGGCTTGGAGGGGGGGTAATGTCAGTGCGCGCCCTCCCCTTGTCAGCGCGCGCCCTCCCCGTGTCAGCGCGCGCCCTCCCCGTGTCGGCGTGCACCCTCCACGGGCCGAGCGCTCCAGAACAATGGGCCCGCTGACATGGAGCCAGGCCCGCCTTCGGAGCGCAGCAGGGGAAGCAGGTGCGGCACTGAGGGGAGGAGGGGGCGGGGCCTCATAGCAGGGGAGCGTGCCTCTGGACACGCCCCCTGCATCTCCAAAGCGGCATCAGCTGAGGCGGCGGGGTGGTTGGGCTCCACCCGGGGAACTTGTGGCAACAGGCAAAGGGAAACTATAAAAGGTACCGGCGGGGCCTGACTCCCCCGCTGGTAATCATTCTTGAGAAGCTGGCCCCCTCTTGCCTTGGAGAATTTGTGTCTGGTTTGGAGAAGTGTGATAAGTGCGTGGTCCCTGTGTTTCCCTTCCTGAGAGAGTGAGTCGAGTGAGTATAAGTGGGTCTAGTGTCTTGGTGTCTCCTGGTTAAATGGTTAGGGTGTGATATAGTGTGGGATACCGATTTCCTTGTTGGCCTGTTACCTTCCAACCTCCCTCTCCTCCAGCCTTCCTAGCACCTTGTTGTAAGTTGAGAAAGTCCGCTCCCCCACACTCCCCATACCCTTGTCCCTTCTTTCCACCCTTCCCTTCACCTCCCCCAGGAACCATTCCCATCCCCCCTTCTTCCCTATCACAGAAGCTGCACGGTGTCCTGGGGCCTGTGTATTCCCCTGAGTGGGTGGTCTCCCTTTGTGTTTGTGAGTCTTGTCTCTCCGGGGCAGACAACTACTGCTCGCCTGGTCCCTATGATGAAAAGGGTTTCCTTCTAGCTCTGAGGGAAAGCCCACCCTACACCCTGAGGAACCCTAGCCTTACCGAGCTAGGTCTAGGCGGTACGCATAGTTGCCTCTGGTTGTCGGTGTGGTGTCTTGTTTCTGTACCTTGGCATATAGTCTCCAGGGGTCCTGCCTGCCCCCCTTCCCTATCCTTCCCCCCGTGACAGGATCACATGGGCGGCAGCCCCTTGAACCAATCTGGACAGCTTTACTCAATATTGGGCAACACTGCTATGTGCTGCAATCCCTGCCTTCCCTGGCAGATGCAGCACGTAGCAGTTGGCTGCCCACCCCACCACAGGGTTTTGATTCTTGACCATTTTGGATCCTGGTCAGGAATCAGTCCGACTGTCCTTTAGACGTACCGGCCTGATTCCTACCATGGATCAGGGAGGGGGCAGGGCTGTGCGGCATGACGCAATGCGATGTACGGCCACATAGCCCTGTCCCCCCACGGTCCCCTGGCTGGCTGCCCTCCAGGAGAGGGGTGGGCGATCCCATCCCATGGTTGAGACCATGATCCGGGATGGGCCAAACATAACAGATGCTACTTTTGGCCCATCCCAGATCGTGGCCAATCTAACCATGATTCTAGACCTCCAGGTGGTTGGAGGTCCAGAACCGTGGTCATTTTGATCCCCGCCAGTGATTCACTGTAGTGAACATCTGGCGGGGAGCAAACAGATGTTACGGGACTCACGGCCACCACAGGGGATTCATTGTGGTTGACCGTGGTCTCATAACATCTGAAATTACCCATAGTCTCAGAATCCCCTTGTAAAAGGGAGAGTTGTGCAGAATTTTGGAGTCATGAGACGCCCCTGCATACTCCATGTAGACATATCAAAACAAACATCATGTGTCTGCCACAGCCTGAAGCACAATTGGATGCTACTTCTTACAGCAGAAGTACTTCTCTGGGTCTTCTTTGGGAACATGGCTCTTGTATTCCATCTACTGCATCCATTCAATAGGAAATACCCTGGGCATGAAAGCTAGGGCTGAAACTCACCCTCACTTTTTTGCTAAATCTCAGTGAGAATTGACTTCTCTTGGCTGAATCTCAACTCACTCTCGTGCAAAACCTGTGCTACCAACAAATGGCACTGCGCATGCGCAAAATGCCAGCCACAGCCATTCTGTGCATGTGTGGCCCCCAGTGGTCATTTTGCACATGTACAGATTATTTTTAGTTGAAAGGGTTTTCAACCAAGTCTTATAAGATTGTAAGCTCTCAGGCAGGGACCATGTCTATCTTATTTTTTGTAAAACGCCAGGTACATCGCTGGTGCTATATAAATGCTTATAATACTACTATTAATAATAATAATATCCTCAAGAGTCCTCAAATAATGCTCTGTACATGCGCAAAATGGCCACTGAAGGCAGCACATGAGCAGAAATGATAGCAGTGGCCATTTTGGGCATGCGCAGAGTGCAAGAATTTAAAGAATCTGACAAGATTCTCAAAAATTTGTAAGCCACCCTGAGCTGCATGTGGCAGGAGGGGTGGGGTAGAAATGTTGTTAAATAAAGAAAGAAAGAAATAATAAAATTTTGGTGAGATCTCATGACGAGCTGTGAGAATCTCATGTGGGATTCTCGTTTCAGCCCTAAAAACCATCCAGGATATCTTGTATGCTCATAAAGCCCACCACCCTTTCAAGAAGTACTTAATTTAGGACACTGAAAACCTCACGGACAATCCCACACACAGTTTCAGTGCCCACCTCAAACTGTGCCACTACTGTCCTGCACACATTTGGTGTGGCTAGTTTCCACAGTTCAATAGCCACATGTTTCTCTGGTTATATAGGGGTTCCCATGTTAGTGGACGCATGCATCAGGATGTGTGGGAGGGCAGACACATGATGGAGAAATACTTCTTTCCTCATTCTAAAGTTGGTGATCCATCACTCATCTCCATTTCTGGGTCCGTTGACCACATTCTCCCACCAATTACTGCTTTGCCTCAGCTCCCAGTGCAAGTGGTTACTTGGTAGCATGGTATCAGTGGAAGACACGGTATTCCACAGCAAATGTGCAATGGCCATGGCAGCTGCTGCGCAGTCTCCTTGCAACTGCAGGAAAAGCTGGAAGGAGAGAGGGAATACTAGAAATCAATGGGGAGGGGCATAACAGTCAATGTTGTCGAGGTAAATGTAAAGGTGCCAGGGCTCTGGTTAAGGTCCCGCCCCTCCCTCCACAATAAAGCACCACCCACTAAGCATTTGGTCATGTTCAAAGTCACTATTCATTCTTACTTTTGGATTGGGTCCCAGCCCCCATGCTCTAACCCACCAGCCCTTACTCCTCCCTCTCTGAGAACCTAGGAGTCCTGGGTCCAAGCCCCCTTCCTCTAACCCAATTTGCACCCACTCCCTGCTCAAAGAAGTCAGGAGTCCTGTGTCCTGGCCACCCTGCTGTAACACCCTAGGTCCCCACTCCCTTCCAAAAGAACCCAGGAGTCTTGGCTCCAAGCCTCCTTCCTCTAACCCACTAGTCCCTGTTCCCTTTGCAAAAGGCTGTAGAGGGGAGGGTTTGGTGTGCTCCACCTATAAGAAAAGTGCCAGAGATTAAAGCAGGTTTTAAACTAGATCCTGTGGGGATGGAGACAAAAGCCCAAAGGTAAGTACCCAAGCTAGTAAGACCCAGGAAAAAATAGTAGGAGAGTCATTGGGGTGTAAGTCTCATGGTCCTCAATGTCTGTACACAAATGCACAGAGTATGGGAAATGAACAGGATGAATTGCAACTCATAATACAGGAAGGCGTAAATATAATTTAATATGTGTCCCACCATATTCCTGCCCAGGAACTTCTCTCCTCGGTCCCCACCCTTGTCTCCTCGTGGCCCCCTTGCTCCTGTAAATATCATCGCCCTTTCTCTCTTGCTGGCCCCCATGCCTGGAACTCACTCCCTGTATACGTTCATTCTGCTCCTTCCCTCCCTAATTTCAAATCTCTCCTGAAAATCTACCACTTCTGTCAGGCCTTACCTAGCTTATCATGAGTGAAATTCCATCCTCTTCCCCCCTCACTCAGAATCCAGTTCCCTGTAACTAAGGCCACTTTCAGACCTGCCCCCCTGCACATATTTTTGTTGTGGGAGGGAATGTGCAAGCCAGGATATGCTTGGGGTTCTGCTGGTCTGAAAGCCCCCACCCCTGCATGGCTTTGCTGGCAAACACATGCAAAGATACAGAGCAGGATTTCTGCTAAACAAGAAATATCAAGTAAATTTGTGACATGTCTTGTTGACAACTTCTTATTTCAGAGGTTGGAGGAAGGAATCAGGAACTCAGCTATTGTAAACTTGATCCTAACCAACAGGTCCATGAGGTGAAAGTAGTGGGAATTTTAGGGGGAAGTGATCATGAAATGTTGGGATTCATGATCTTAAGAAAAAGTAAAGGTGAGCATAGTCAAATGTGTACCTTGGACTTTAGGAAATCTGATTTTAATAAACTCAGAGAAATACTAGACAGGATCCCATGGCTAGATAAATTAAAGGAAAAGGGAGTTCAATGATGGGTGGGAGCTTCTGAAAAATGAGATACTGAAGGCACAATCACAAACAAATCCAATGAGAAAGAAAAATTGGAGACATCAAAATAAACCAATGTGGTTGCACAAAGAGCTTTTTGATGAGCTGAGAATTAAAAAGGACACATATAAATGGAAGATGGAACAAGTCATGAAGGATGTATACAGACAAGCAGCCCAGACTTGTAGGGATGGTGTCACAAAGGCAAAAGCACAAAATGAGCTGAGGTTAGCAAGGGATGCTAAGAACAACAAAAGGGGTTTTTTCAGATATGCTACAAGTAAGAGGAAGAAAAAGGAAGCAGTAGGTCTGCTGCTCAGTGAAGATGGTGAAATGTTAACAGGTTACAAGAGAAGGTCAAACTACTCAACTCCTATTTTGCTTCCATCTTTTCCCAAAAGGGAAATGGTGTGCAACCTGGCAGAAGTAGAATGAATGATGAGGGGGAAGTTTTGCAGCTCAGGATAGATAAAGAGTTGGTCAGAGAATACCTAGCTACTCTAAACAAGTTCAAGTCTTCAGAGTAGGGCTGAAACTTTTTTTCTTGTGAAAATATCGCAAGAATCAAGCATTGTCACCAAGATCTCAGTACAATCTCAACACATTGAGATCTCAGTTGAGAATTTTTCCTCAAATTACCATTTACCATATAATTAACCACAATTTATCATTTACCGTATACCGATTTACCCTGTACCATTTACCATGTATCCGCTTCATCCTGGTAATGCTCATGCGCAAAATGCCACTTTGTGCATGCGCATTACTGTCATGTATTTCCTATTATAAGCATATATTTTTTGGCCATCTGTGTTCCTAATGTATTGATTTCGAGTTTCAATATATTAACTTTCTGTTTCATTGTATTGAACTTGTGTTTTACTGCATTGATTTTTTAAATCAGTTTCTGTGTTATCTTGGTGCAGGCTGAGGCCTCTTCAGCTGTGTTCCAATGAACTTTTTTTAAACTCAGTGAACTTTTCACCATATCCAAGGAAGCAGAAAAAAAAAATGTCTAAAGTTGGAGGCCAGACCCAAGGGCCTTATCAGTCTATATGTCTAAATGGCAAATGGTGCCAGCCATAAACCTCTCCGAAGTGAGAAGTTTTAAGTTAGTTTTTTCTAGCTAGCATATCTGTTTCCACTAATTGGTTAAAAAACCTTGAAGATGTGGTCAGTTCTCCCTGTAATCTGACAATTAATTTTGATGGAAATATGAGGTTTTGTTCAAACCTTGAAGGAAATCTGACTCTCTGTTTAGTTTCTTTACTTGCTCAGAATTAAGGGTGTTTTCAGACATTACGGGGCCCATTGGCCCCATACCGAAATCATCCAATTCATTCCCCGCCGGGGTCACCCCATCACGCCATATCAAACGTGCTGGGGGATCCTGGTGGGGAATCTGGGAGGGGGCGGGGCTGGTAGCGCAATGTGCAGCCCCATGGCCCCGCCCCCTCCATGCTCCCCACCACCCGCCGTCTGGGGAGGCGGACGGGCGGGCGGCGGGGCCAATGTGGCCACAGCGTCTGGCCAAATTCGCCACGGCCCGGGATCCCGCCGGTGATCCCGGGACATGGCGCCCGTCCAGACGTTACTTTTTTTTGGTCCCCTCTGGGGATCTCTTTGACCACGCTTCCTTGGACATTTCCCCTGCTAGCCCGGGAAGTGTGGTTCAAATTGACCCCATGCGGGTATTGACCGTGGCGAACATCTGGCGGCCGCCAAACAGACGTGTGGTTCAAATTGACCCCAGGCGGGTATTGACCGTGGCGAACATCTGGCGGCCGCCAAACAGACGTTCGAGACACATTGACCACAGGTGGGTATTCACCATGGTTCACTGTGATCTCGTAACATCTGAAAATACTCTAAGAGAACCAATTAGAATCCTGAGTATTTCCATGCTAACTGATGTCATCAGCGTCACTGCTCAGGAATGCCAGCTTCTGGAAAACTTTGCTTTAAGAAGGGAGACGCCATCTTTGCTTTTTCAGATTGAAATCCTACACTGTGTTGGGGTTTCTCTCTCACCATCATGGCAGAAAAAGAGAAGAACTGGGAAGAATGTAATGTATTATTCTTGATATCTTTGAGCCAATGAATAGAGCATATGTTAAGCTTTTAGAAGCTATTTTCTTAAAATATAAATGTTTTTAACATCATGTAGCTTTGATTGGCTATCAATACCATTCTATGTAAGCTACTCATATTTTCTATTTAAATTTAAGTAAACTATGCCTATATTTTTAATATATTCTGAGTCTCATGTTCCATTTATTTATAAATATATTGTCATTTTACAATACTTGCTTTGCTAGTTTGGCATCAAAGTAAAGTGTAAACTCATTTTATACAACTTGGAGAAGAGTGACCCAATCCAGTTAGACCAGATCTGCTGGGAAACATAGCTCTCTTTCCTTTTGTAAAAAAAGAGACACGCAACGTGACATTACCAGAATAAACATGGTACACAGTAAGTGATACATGGCAAAGTGGTATAGGGTAAATGGTACATTGCAATAAATGGTAAACAATAAATGGTAATTCGAGAAAGAATTCTCAACTGAGGAATGTTGAGAATCAGCATTTTTCTTGATTATCGTTTCTCACTTAAAACGAATCAAGAATCATGATTCTTGATGATAACTGAGAAAAACTCGAGATCAAGTTTCAGCCCTACTTCAGAGCCAGATGAATTACATCCTAGGGTACCAAAGGAATTTGCTGATGTACTCTCAGAACCTCTGTCTATCATCTCTGAGAACTCTTGGAGATTGGGTGAGGTGCCGGAAGACAGGAAAATGTCCTTATCTTCAAAAAGACAAAAAAGAAGGATCTCTGTGAAACTATAGACCCATCAGCCTGACAGCAATACATGGAAAGATACTAGAACAGATTATAAAGCAGTCAGTCTGTAAGCATCTTGAAAACAATGCAGTGATTATTAGAAGCCAGCATGAATTTGTTAAGAATAAGTCATGCCAAACTAATTTTTTTTAAAAATTGAATTTACTGGTTTAGTGGACCTTGGGAACACTGACAACGTAATATATCTTGATTTCAGCAAAGCATTTGACAAAATCCCCATGATAGCATTGTTGACAAACTGGTAAAATGTGGGCTAGATGATTGATAATACCTTTAGGTGGATTTACAGCTGGTTAAAGAACCATACTCAAAGCGTGTTCATTAATGACTCTGTACTTTAAAAAGGGCATTGACAAGTTGGAATAGGTTCAGAGGAGGGCAAAAAAGATGGTCATGAGTCTGGAAGCCAAATTCTGTGAGGAAAGTCTGAAGAAGCTGGGTATGTTTAGCCTAGAGAAGACCAAGGGGAAACGTGATAGTGGTCTTCCACTATCTGAAAAGCTATCACAGAAAGAATGGCAAAGACTTTTTCTCTCTTTTCCCTGAAGTCAAAAAATAGACAATGGGATCAAATTACAAGAAAGCCGATTTCAGTTAAACATTAGGAAGAACTTCCTAATGGTAAGAGCTGTTTGACATTGGAATAAATTGCCTAGGGGGATGGTGGGCTCTCCTTCGCTGGCAGTTTTCAAACAGAGGCTGGATGGCCATCTGTCAGGAATGCTGTAGCTGTGGATTTCCTGCACTGAGCAGGGGATTGGACTAGATGACCTCTGAGGTCCCTTCAAACTCTATGATTCTACAATTAACTGTCCCACAGCCCCCCTTGAGTCCATCTCGGATTGTAGAACATAGTAGTGCTCGGGTGGGAGGTAGGTATAAGGGCATTTGGGATATTAATGGCAGCATGCAGCCATGCTGCCATTACAATTAACTAATCTGTGACTGCCATGCCTTCATCATCATCTTTTTCCAAGTCAACCTCAAAAGTCAGTGTAATAACCAATGCCCGATTGAGTGCCATAGCAGAAGCACAGAAAGCTTGTGACTCCTGCAACTCAATAGCTGTGAATAGGAGGCAATACAGTATTTGCCACCACCCCACCACCACCACCACCACCACACACACACGGGGTGAAAACAGACATGATGCTAACCACCCTTTAACCACCCTTGGTGGCCATTTATGCATGTTTCAGGGCTGCATAGGGCACCAATACAGCCCTGCACCATGCATAAATAACCACCAAGGGTGGTTAAAGGGTGGTTAGCGTCATGTCTGTTTTTACCCATGGTGATGTGATATTTCCCTCCAAGAATCTGCAGTGAGGAATCATGCCAAATTCCGCTGTGGGGTAGTATGGGATAGCTTCCACTGATTGCTAGAAAAAGATGGGATAAATGCTAGAGGTGGGACCCCGGGCCCATTACCGGCTACCGGATTTACCGGTTACCGGTTCTGCAAAAACCGGATTCCCGGATTAAATCCGGTATACCGGTACCGGATTTATTTCATTGAGTTCAATGGGGCGCTGTGT
>QEPC01014254.1:3941124-3973020 GCA_003113815.1 Sphenodon punctatus | reverse complement strand
CTTTGGCCTGGGGCCTGGGCTGGGCCCTCCCAGGGGGTGGGGCCTCGCTCACCTGCAGGGGATGAGCCCTGCTGTTGCTGTTGCTGTTGCTATGGCGGCTGGGGGCTTCCATAGATGTGGTGTCTGTCGAGAAGAGGGGCCCCCGGGTGCCCTGGCCCAGCGAACGTCACAGCCAATGACTGACACCCTTTGGGTGTCACCCTTCAGGTTGGCGCCCAAGGACTGCTGCCCAAAGGGCCCCACCCTGGGTGTTATTACCTGGAAAGGGGGAGGGGAGAGCAGAGTGGCAGTAAGCTCCTCCTATCACATCAGCCCCAATCCCCACAGCAACAGACACAGCTTGCAGTTGCCCAAAAGGCCCTGCCCTGGGTGTTATTACCTGGGTGTTGTTATCAGGGCAGAAGAAGCCAACACGCCATGGGTGAGCAACATGCTGGAGGTCAGAAAGTCATCAGGTACACTCTGCATATGCATTGACCCTAGGCCTCTAAATAAAGCACTTAAGAGGGCACACTACCCACGATAGAGGACATACTGCCCGATCTTGCTAGGGCACATTTCTTCACCGTGTGTGATGTGAGGGATGGGTTTTGGCATGTCCCTCTAGACAAGGCATCGAGCAGATTAACTACCTTTGCAATGCCATTTGGAAGGTACAGGTGGCTACGCATGCCAATGGGCATCTCCCCTGCACCTGAAATCTTCCAAAGGAGGCTACATCGGGCCCCGGAAGGATTGCCCGACATGAGAGTAATTGCAGACGATGTGCTGATCTTCTTTCGGAGAAAGAGCCACCAATGAGACAGCGGAGACCAATCATGACCACAAGCTAGTCAGTTTCCTAGAGAGATGCAGGAAGCAGAACATCAAACTCAATGCAGAGAAAATGAAGCTGAAACAACAGCAGGTGGCCTACATTGGGCACATAATATCAGTGGAGGGTTTGAAGGCAGACCCCAAGAAAATAGAGGCTATCTTGCATATACCACAACCCACGGATGTGAAAGGAAATACGGAGACTAATCGGGATGGTGAACTACTTCTCAAAATATTGCCCCAACCTAGCCACTGAAGTCAAACCACTACGGCAACTGACACGACAACACATCGCATGGGACTGGGGCCACACACAGGAACAAGTGCTACAAAGAATAAAAGAGCTGCTGGCCAAGGCAACTATCCTGAAATATTACCAACCAGGGTAACAACTCTTCCTCCAGCATGATGCCTCAGAGAAGAAGGGACTAGGCTCAGTGCTGCTACAGGACAAGACCGTTGAATATGTCAGTAGGGCACTATCAGAGACCAAACAGGGATACGCACAGATAAAGAACTCCTGGCTGTGGTGTTCGGAGTGGAACGCTTTCACCAATATATGTTTGGCCACCAGGTAGTAGTGCTATCTGCCCGCAAACCACTAGAGACCATCATGAGAAAACCCCTGCTGGGAGCACCCAAACGCCTACAGCGCATGCTGATGAGACTGCAAAATTATGACATTGAGATCTGGTACTTCCCAGGGAAAGACCTGGTCCTGGCAGACACAGAGAGCAGAGCCTTCCTTGAGCATGAGGGTGAGGAGGGAGATGAAGACATTGAATCCATAAACATGCTCCTATATGTCCCCATGAGGAAGGACAAGTTGAAAGAGCTAAAGGAAGCCACGGAAAAAGATGCCACATTACAAACACTCAAAACCGCCATTCTCAGGGGATGGCCTGTGGACAAGGTTAGGGCCTCTACAGGAACAGAGGCATACTATCACTGCAGGACAGAACTGAGCATTCAGGACAGACTGATATTTATTCAGAGGCTCAACAATAGTGATACCCACATCGCTTCGACAAGGAGTACTGGAAACGATCCACGCTTCACACATGGGGGTGGAAAGTTGCATAAGGCTAGCCTGAGACTGTGTATACTGGCCTGGCACAGGAGCACAAATAAGAGTATTCTGTGAAAGTTGCAAAACCTGCAGAGCAGACAGCATGCAACAACAAAAGGAGACCTTGTGGCCACACGACCTACCTATGAGACCCTGGGAGAAAGTGGGGCTAGACTTTTTCATGTGGAAGGGGGGACTGTATTTATGTGGAAGAGTGGGCACTTTGCCAGACAGGGTACACCCGAGCAGCTGATGAGCGACAATGGACCCCAGTTCATTTCTGAGGAATTTCAGGCATTCATCCAGAAATGGGAGTTTGAACACATCACCTCATCCCCTGCCTACCCACAGAGCAATGGAAAGGTGGAGTTAGCTGTAAAGACAGCAAAGAGACTCCTCAGCCAAGCAGAAAAAACAGGCACAGACCCTTATCTCACCTTCCTAGCACATCGCAACACGCCCACTCAGGGGTGCAGCAGCAGCCCAGCACAGGCACTATTGGGCCACAGGACAAAAACCTTGATACCCATCTCAAACAACCAGCTGAGACCGAAAATAGAGAGAAATCAACACCAGGAGATGCTTGAAGCACAGCAGTGACAAGCAAACTACTACAACAGGTCAGCTCAAAATCTCCCACCTCTGGACACAGGCACACAGGTTTGGATCCAGCCAGCGGAGGGCTCCAACAATACCTGGGCCAAAGGGACCATAAACAGGATGGTATCCCCCAGATCCTATGAGGTGACCATCAGAGAGGGATACACCATACGGTGCAACCAGAAACACCTTCGGGTGAGACATGGCCACAGGGAAAGCCAGAGTCCCGGCCGCGAACACAGAGGGCAAACCCCAAGCCGAACATTAAGGGAGTAGAAGACGAGGAGGTACATACAGTGACTGGCAGATGAGCCAGAGTGGCTCCAGAAAATGGTAAGGGGAGATCCACCAGTAGTAAGGGACTCACCAAATACAGACGACAACAAGATGCCCCCCCCCCAGAAGCTGATGAGGGGGACCTAAACAGAGAACCGGACCCACCAGAGGCAGCACTGGAACAGGAAGGAAAGCAGACCAGACCGTCCAAGGCAGGCACCCGCTGAAGACTCCTGAGTACCTGAGAGACTACACAACCTCTTAAGATCCCATGGCAGGGACGGGGCTCCAACAGTGGCTAAGTACTCGTAACCTCTGGCCACACATACACACACACACACACTTTTTTCTTCTTCTTCTTCTGTCTGTCTGTCTGTCTGTCTAGATAGATAGATAGATAGATAGATAGATAGATAGATAGATAGATAGATCTCTTCGCTTCGGGAACTATGGGACATTTTTTTAAAAAAGGACGGAAGATGTAACAGAGGGACTTGGTACAGTCCAGGCTCTATGGACTGGGAACGCCCCAGGCTTGGAGAGACTTGGTCCAGCCCAGGTGTGGGGGAGGGGAACTCTTGCACTTTCTAATGGCTGCTTCTTACCAGTAAGCAGCCTTCTAAGCTGAAGCACGTGGAGTGCTCTGGAGATGCACTGTAACAATAAAGCCCAAGCTGTCATCAAACATACTGGGTCTCCAAGTCTTCATGTTACAATGGGGTACCCCTTTGAGATGCCCACAGCCCTGGTGGGGCACTCCCAGTGGGTTGAGAACCCCAATCAAGGACTTTGCCCCCTTTCCTACCACTGGTGCATGGGGAGTGGCCATCCCCTCGATGGAGTGAGTGTATTCATCTGGCCAGCAGAACTCTGCTTCCGCTGGTGCCTGCACACCCCCACTCCCAGTTGCTTGCTTTTCCTTGGTCCTCCTCCAGTGCATGGCCCCTTGTGCTGGCTATAGGGCTAAGCTGGATCGTGGTCTATGGTTATTTTCAGACGTGACAGGGCCAATTGGCCCCGTCACGGAAACAAACCTATGATTCCCCGCTGGGGCCACTGTGTCACGGGCGAACATATGTGGTGGCGGCTCCCGGCGGGGAATCAGGGAGGGGGTGGATCCACATGGCACAACATGTGGCCATACGCCCCTTCCCCCCCACGCTTCCCCGCCGCCCGCCCTCTGGGGAGACGGATGGGTGCCGCAGTCAATGTGGCCGCAGCACCCGCCCGAATTGACCATGGCCCGGAATCCCAGTAGGGATTCCGGGCCGTGGCTGCCGTCCACACGTGACAGCTCAGTTCATCACAGTGGGGAATCACAGTCACCACACGATCAGCTGAACCGCGGGGCCGGCACCGATCGCATGATGAATGTGATTCCCCACCTGGATTGACCATGGTCAACATCTGGGGGGGAACATTCGTTCCCCCATCAGACATTACGGGATCACTTTCACCATGTGCAGATTCACTGTGGTTGACTGTGATCTCGTAACGTCTGAAAATACCCAATGTTTCTTATTATCCCCTTCATTGATGTAGGTAATTTAATGCATGAAAATAAGAGTAATAAGGGTATTACCATTTACTGAAAAGACACATTAATTTTTTTCTGCTCTCAGGTGTATCTTCCAGATGTGATCTTAAACAAAATTAGAAATGGTGACATCAAATTTAGCCATGAAATAAGACTCTTCAATAGCTATTAGATGTATATTGGTTATTTATTTATTTATTTAATCAAATGTATTATCCCATCCTTCCCTAAAAAGGTTCAGGGTGGCTTACAAATACATTTAAACTTAAGATATAAAACATATATAAAAACATATTTTAAAAGTCCATATTTTAAAATAAAACAACTTCAAACCCCCTAAAAACCCACCCAATACCACCTTCCCATGTCCCACATACAACCCTTCCTTCACAACCCTACTGCAAACCCACCCACCAAACCCCCTATCCCTGCCCGCCAAATGCCTTTACAAAGAAAAAGGTCTTGCATTGCCTCTGGAAGACACCTAGGCTCGGGCTCAAATTCACCTCCAGGGGAAGGGAGTTCCATAACATCAGGTCAATGACCAAGAATGCCTTCCTGCAAGCCCTCATCGTATGAACAAGTCTAAGAAAGAGTACCCATAGGGAGGCAATCCTGGCTGAATGCAGGGGCCGCAGTGGGGCACTGAAGAACAGGCGGTCTCTCAGATATGTGGGTCCTGTCATGGATTTTCGTGGGTAAGATAGTAAGACGAGGAGGCTGCCAGCAGATTCAACAGCAGAGTTCTTTATTCAGCAGAGACACAGAGCTGGGGGCTTCCAGGATCCTTAGATCCCGAGCAACCCACCAGAAAGGGCAGTACATAATTTATACAGAAATCCTTGGGAGGAAAGCCCTTACATGGCTTGTCGCTTCTGCGCAGAGGAGCAGATTGCAACACAAACACACAGAGTGATTACATTGAGAAGAAACAGTTACTTTCTAAGATCAGGCAGGTACTGAGATAACAGCGGAATGTCTTAGTACAAAGAGAGCCTTCCAATCTAGGCTTGAGGCCAGCTGCCTCTTGCACAATTTGGCTTACTTTTGAAATCATCCTACGTGAAAGGAGTAATCTTAAGATAGTGGAGTCTATCTACGTAAAGCGAAGCAAAGTCTGTCTACATAAGGCAGGGTATTTCCAAAAGGGTACAAGGTTACTACAGGTTAAGCAGAATTATAGGTTTTTCCTCCTCAATTCCCCCCTTTGATACTTTAAGAAAAGTATCACCAATCGAACCATCGCCTTTGTCTGCGAACCCTCAAAGGAATACGGGGTCCTGGAACTGCTGGGGCTGTTTGGGGAAATTCCTTGTACAAGGAAGCAGCAGGCGAAACTACTGCAGCAAACAAGGGAGCAGGCCTGGGTTGTAATCTAGGAGCAGCAAGACTTTTAACACACCAAATAAACAATTTGCACAGTAAAAAGAGGAGGCCGAGGGCCAAAATAACAGCGAGTAGTAAAAACAACATGTGCTTGATCCAGCCTGGAAGATTGGGGAGCAATTCACTCAGCCAGTCCCACCATCCTTGGGCAGGTTGTTGTTTAATGCCGCTAACAAGAGTGTGCAGGCGGGCAATACCTTTTTCCATGGCATGAGAATTATCAGTGAGATTAAAACAACACATACCTTCAAATTCCTCACATCCATGGCCTAATTTTAATAAAGCATAATCTATGGCCATGTGGTTTTGTAAAATAGAGGTACGCAACGCTTTTTATTCAGTGGCTAATAATTCTAAAAGGCTTGAAGTTTCATTTAAAGATTTAGCGAGTGCACATGCTAACCTGCTAAGCTCACGGTGATTAGCCAAAGTCAGGGCAGGGACCCCCACCAAGGAGGCAGCTAAAGCTACATATTCTGATTTAGAAAACAGGGCCACATTGGGATCACAGGACTCATCAAGGGGTACTGCAGTTCGGCAGGTACACCCATGGTGAGTAGAGTGGGAGGTATCTGGTTGGCGATCAATTGCACAGGCGGAGGTGATACGACCTATAGTGCAGGGACCCATTGTGGCATTTCCTGGGATATAGGTATAGGCTCGAAGGCCACAGAGAAGGAACCAACCATAGGGTAACAACATATCAACCTTTGGAGTTAGCAAAGCATCAGAGCAGCAGCTTTTTTGAAACAGAGTGAGCAAGTTGTAACAGGTTGCATTAAAACCCTCCATTGTTCTAGGGTTAAAGGTTGCTTTGAAGCAATGAGTACAATTGATCTGGCATTTGGCAGGAACTGAAACCGTGGAATGGTGAGTACAATTTAGAGGTGGGTTTGAAGGAATGGTCCAATTAGCTTCTGAATTATTAAAAGAGAAGCAAGTATGGGCTGGGACCATCAGTTCAACTGGAATGTACAGCTTACGGGTTGAGGGCCATGGAGTGGCAGTGAGGGAAGGGTCAAGGTAATGATAGAACCCCTCTCGTTCAAAAGTACCATTAGGACCAAGGGTGTGAGACCATTCTTGCAAACCACCCCAGGGTCGAGGGAGGCACACAGTGGAATTGGAGTTGGTCTGATTAACTGAATGACAACGGGAAGGCATGCCAAGCAGATGCAACATGGTGACAGTGAAAACCTGTACATCAGAGGGGACACAAAAATGAGTGGAATTTAACAGTCTCTGAACAAACTGCACAAACATATTATCCTGATAGTTCAAACCCTTAGGCACACGTTGGGGGCTAGTCTTTATTATGAGGAGCATCAGCCCTGCTGCAATGAGAGGCATGGATCCAGGCATTCTTGTTTTCTAATTTCACTGCAGTGTGAGTAGTGAGCAATACCAGGTGCGGGCCTGTCCAACGAGGCGCTAAGCAATTTTTTCTTTTGAATTCCTTCAACAATACCCAGTCTCCTGGCTTGAAAGGATGGCAGGGTTCTGTGGTTGAAGGGACATAGGCATCTTTGGCACTCTGGCGAGCTGTGGACAGAGTTATGGAAAGAGAAAGGACATATTGTATAATAGAGTCATCAAGGCCAGACAAATCATTTCGCTGTCTGGATGTAGGGGCTAGTCTCAGCTGCATGTCTCTTCCAAAAACCAGTTCATGTGGAGTGAGACCATGTTTGTGGATAGGAGTAGCTCTAATAGCCATGAGTACGAGAGGCAAAGCATCAGGCCATTTAAGACCTGTTTCATGAGTTAATTTAGCAAGTCTGGTTTTTAAATCCAAGTTTTTCCATTCTACCATACCACTACTTTGTGGATGGTACGGGGTGTGGAAGAAAAGATGGATTTGCAATGTCTTGCAAAGAATTTTGATAATGTCTGCAGTGAAGTGTGAACCCTGGTCACCGTCAATGGACAAGGGAATGCCAAAATGTGGTATAAAGTCTCGGAGAAGGTGTTTGGCAACTGAGGTGGCTGTGGCCCGGTGGCAAGGGAAGGCCTCAGTCCATCCAGAAAAAAGGCAGATGACTACCAGCATGTGCTTGTAACCTTGTGCTGGGGGCAAATAAGCAAAGTCTATCTGGAGATTCTGGAAGGGACCATCGCTCCATGGGTGGGAGGATGGGTGACAAGGCTGGGCACGAGCTAGGTTGAACAGTTGACAGGTGGCACAGGATTGGGTGACACAACGAGCTTCAGTAGTGACAAAGGGGGCAAACCAAAAGGCAGAAATCATGGCAGCTATCCCCCCTTTGCTAGAGTGTGTCATTATGTGAGACACTCGAGCCAAATGCTGCACCACGGCCCGCGGCGCTACTGGACATCCATCGGGGTGGCGCATGATGCCATCGGAATCCGGGGAGCAGCCAGCCCGTGTACAAATGCGTTGTTCAGAGGGATGGGCAGGAGCCTGCTGGGCAGCAAGATCTTCAAGGGAGGGAACATCAGCAGGAGCGTCACCTGAAAGGGAAACTGCAGCAAAGAGACAGAGAGAAGGGCCAGAAATTGCTGCTCGTTTTGCAGTCTGATCAGCAAATCTGTTGCCTAGAGCTTCAAAGGAGCGAGAAGTAGAGTGAGCTTTGACATGTATAATAGCCACACAGGAGGGAAGAAGTAAAGCTGACAAAAGATCTGAAATAAGGGGGCCATGGGAAATGGGGGCACCAGAGGAAGTAAGGAACCCCCGTTCTTTTTAAATAGTGCCAAAAAAGTGACAGACACCAAAGGCATAGCGGGAGTCAGTGTAAAGGGGTTAGTGAAGGCAAACAAATACTGAGAATCTGGGTGTATGGGGACAGAGAAAAAGGCTTGAGATAAATCAATAACAGTAAAATACATAGCATCAGCAGGTATGGAGGCAATAGTAAGAACCGGGTCAGGAACAATGGGGTGCAAAGGGACAACAAAATCATTCACTGCTCGCAAATCTTGGACAAACCGATAAACGGGGGACCCATCCGTGTGGAATTTTTTCAGGTTTTTTACCGGCAAGATGGGGCTGTTAACACGGGACAGGCAGGGTGTTAAAATGCCTTGTTTCAAAAAACTTTAAATAACATGGTGAATGCCAGCTGTGGCCTTGGCAAACAAAGGATACTGAGGAACTGAGGGGAAAGACTTGTTAGTCTGTACTGATATATGCAAAGGTGCAATGCCTTGCAGCAGCCCCACATCATCAGGGGTGGCTGTCCACAATTCGGGAGGCGAGGCAGACAAGAGCTCCTGGTGATCACGCAGAGGCTCCCGTCCTGCCTCCTCAGTGGCAAGGGCCATCAAGAGTACAGGAAAAATTGGCTGCGGAAGGTCTAGAAAAACACCATCAGGTGAACAAAGAATTTTAGCATTCAATTTGCAAAGCAAGTCTCTTCCCAGCAAGTTTACCGGTGTGTTATGGCTTAAAAGGAAAGAATGTCTCTCTGTGAGCGGACCGATGGTTACAGTGGTGGGCTCAGAAAGAGGCACTCTAGAGCATATGCCCTCCACCCCTATAGTAGAAACGGAGGAAGTGGAAGGTAGTATCATAGGAAAAAGGGAAGACTGGAGCATAGAACAGGTAGCCCCAGTGTCAAACAAGAAAGGGGCCTCAGCTCCGGAAACAGTAAGGGAAAGCATTCCATCAGTGGAGAGGGGAAGGGATTCAGAGGCTGAGGCCACATCACATCAGGGCTGGGGATTATCGCTGGAAGGGACATGTTGATAAAATTGTCCTTGCAAACCCTGGGGAGGGGGAGTAAAAGGGTTGGCATTGTGTGGCGGCCAAAGATTCTGGAGAACATCAGTAGTGATCTGGGGTGAGCATGCCACACCCGAGCTCCGCCATTGTTGGGGTGTGAAACCTCTTCCCCTACCTCTGCCCCGCTGGGGTCTATTTGGGCACTGTCCCTTCCAGTGTCCTTATTGGTGACAATAAGCACATACATCCCGGGGGATCCCTGGCCATGCATTGGAGGGGCCCGGGAGATCCCCGTGTTGTCCCGGGGGTATGGGCAGGTAATCCTGGTGTTGGGGAGGGCGGCGTGGACCCCCTCTTCCCCTACTGCGATAGGGCGGGTTTTGGACAACACAAATTTTAACCGGTTGGGCGGACTTTTTTTCTGTTTCCTCCTGGTTCATTTCCCAAATTCTAGAGGAGGAAGAAACCACGCTTTCAAGGGTGTGTGCCTTCCAGTCTAGGACCGCTGCCTGTAGCTTGGTTCGTATAACAGGCAAAAGTCCTTGAACAAACAAAGTTACCAGGACTCCTTGAGTTCCTGGCTCCTCCGGATTCATTCCGGAGTGGAGGTGGAAAGCTGCCAGCAACCGAGCTGAATAGTCAGCAGGGTGTTCATCTTTCTTTTGGGTAGTGTTAGAAACTTTAGACCAATTCCGGTTTACTGGGGCCATCAGGGGGATGACTTCCAACAACCGTTCAAGGTAGCGGTCGATGCGATCCCGCTGAGTCTGGGTTAAATGGAGGGGGTTGTTCCATGGCCATCCGTTGACATGATCATTCTCCCGAGTTTTGGCAAGAAGGGCCGCTTTTTGTTCCCTAGTTAGAACGCCATCTAAAAGCATTTCTACATCGCCGCATGTTGGGCGAAAGACATCTACAACTTGTTGCAATTTAACTTGAAATCCCGTAGGGTCTTCTCTTAATTTGGGAAAGGTATTGGACCAATTCATTATATCAGCTGGAGTCCAGGGGACATGGACCATTACTACTTCTCCCTGGCCCAGAGGTGGGAAGTCTCGATGTGGAGATTCTAAAATCACCCCCGCAGATCCGGGGGATTCAGCTTTTGTCATGGAGCGCAAGACCATTCGTGAGCTTGCAGAGGGAGAGGTTGGGCACAGGGGAGTGTGATTATAAGTTGAGACATAATCTCAGGTATCCTCATCCTCAATTTGGACAGGGGGGAGTCTTGGGACCTGACTTTGGGATGGGGTTTGAAGTGACGGGGAGAGGGGGTTATTGTGGCGATAAGGAGGAGGCCGTTCAAGCAGCGGGTCTTGCGAGGGGTCCGCTGCTGGGAGGACAGGGTATATAGACTGGACAGGTGGTGCCATACAAGAGGCAGCTCCGTTAGGAGGCTCCCTTGGCAGGCAAAATCTCTTTTGGACACTTGGCCGATTTGCCTCGTTGTCCCAGAGAAACCAAACGTCCATCTGTTTTGGGTGATTCACCTCTAAATTCTGTCTCAAGTGAGTCAACACTGGGATACAAAAAGAGCCAGTCAAGGGAAACTGCAGATCCGGTTAATCCCGAGTGTAAAAATTCCATTTCTCAACACATTTTACAGCAGATTTTCCATACTGGTAAGTCATATAGGCCCTCGGGTTATTACCCAGGGACTCCTTAGATTCAGCTGTTCCCATCTCTGATCTCCGAGGTAGCCTGAAGGACAGAGTCCTAATACCTACACACCCGGAGCCCTGGAGCGTCCCCCTGGGATTTTTAAACAAAAACAGCACTTACCGCAGGATCTCCAAGGGACTCCTGTGTTCCTCGAATCCCACTTCTGACACCAGAAATGTCGTGGATTTTCGTGGGTAAGATAGTAAGACAAGGAGGCTGCCAGCAGATTCAACAGCAGAGTTCTATATTCAGCAGAGACACAGCGCTGCGGGCTTCCAGGATCCTTAGATCCTGAGCAACCCACTAGAAAGGGCAGTACATAATTTATACCGAAATCCTTGGGAGGAAAGCCCTTACATGACTTGTCGCTTCTGCGCAGAGGAGCAGATTGCAACACAAACACACAGAGTGATTACATTGAGAAGAAACAGTTACTTTCTAAGATCAGGCAGGTACTGAGATAACAGCGGAATGTCTTAGTACAAAGTGAGCCTTCCAATCTAGGCTTGAGGCCAGCTGCCTCTTGCACAATTTGGCTTACTTTTTAAATCATCCTATGGTGAAAGGAGCAATCTTAAGATAGTGGAGTCTATCTACGTAAAGCGAAGCAAAGCCTGTCTACGTAAGGCAGGGTATTTCCAAAAGGGTACAACGTTACTACAGGTTAAGCAGAATTATAGGTTTTTCCTCCTCAGTCCCAGACTGTTTAGGGCTTTAAAGGTCAAAATCAGCACCTTGAATTGTGCCCGGAAAGCTATAGGGAGCCAGTGCAGATTACAAAGCACCAGCGTAATATGTTCCCGGCACCCCACCACTGAGAGGAGGTGAGCCGCCGCATTCTGCCCGAGCTGCAGCTTCGACACAGTCCTCGAGGGCAGCCCCATGTAGAGCACATTGCAGTAGTCTTGCCTCAAAGTGATTAAAGCATGGATGACAGTGGCCAGATGTGAATCAGAAAGAAAAGGCAGCAGCCTCCTCACCAGATAGAGTTGGTGAAAATTAGGCTATTAGATTAAAATTCAAAATGACCTTGATAAATTGGAGATGTGGGTTGAAAACAGTAAAATGAAGTTCACTAAAGGCAAATGTAAAGTATTATACACAGGAAAGAAAAACAGGTACAAAACGGGATGTAATTTCTTAGGAATGTATTATTATTATTATTAATAATAATAATAATAATAATTAATACCACATTTATTTTATTTTATATAGTGCCAACAATAGACAGGTCCCTACCCCAAGGTGCTTACAATCTAATAGAGACAAGGGAGAGGGAGACAAGGGAGAGATGAACATCAGGAGAGACAAGGATATGTGAGCAAGTGAGGTTGGCGGTTGAGGAGCGGAGTTTTTGAAGTGTAGTGGGAGATTAACGTAGAGAGATGGGAAGGGGGGCAGGGCCATGGATAGTCTTGTAGCTGTACATTCATGAAATTGAGAAGCTGCAGCTAGAGGTGTGCATTTCATTTTTGTTGTTACAATAATAAAAATGAAAATGTCATTTTCTTTTTTTGTTATTTTAATAAAGAAAATGAAAATAACAAAAATAATGAAATTTTTTGTTTTCATTATTTTTGTTATTTTTCAGTAATTTCTGGTAATTTTTGGCAATTTCCCATAATTTCGAGTGTTACTGATATTTTCGGTAATTTCCAGTTTTGGGGTCCACATTTCAAGAATGATGTTGACGAACTGGAAAGGATTAAAAGGAAAGCAACAAAGGTGATCAAAAGGTTCAGGGTGGCTTACAAATGCATGTCATATGAGAAAAGGCCGACAGCACCAGGAATCTATAGCCTACAGAAAAGAAGTTTAAGGAGAAGAGTTTGACAGTTTTCAAATATCTAAGAAGATGTCATAAAAAAGATGGAGAATATTTGTTCTCCATTGCCACAGCGCGAACAAGACAAGAAGTAAGGAAGAGAGGTTTAGTTAAAATGTTAGGATAAACTGATCAACAGTGGAACAAGCTGCTTTGGAAGGTTGTAGAATCTCCTTGTTGGGAGGCTTTCAAGAAAATATTGGACTAGTGGTATTCTTTCATGTTTTATATACTAGTAGATATGCTATCATTCATTACTATAAACAAAAAGGTGGGGGAATCATTTTTGTGTTAAATTATACATTTTTCATAAATGTAAGTTATTTCATTTAACAAAAGGAAGCTTGTTTTATCTAATGGGGAATGACAGGGAATAGTGCACTGTTCTATAGTAGAGGGAGGGAAATGTATATTTTTGAATTGGAAAAGCATAGCAGGATTGATGTTGGGTGGCAGACATTGGAAGATATAGCTTTTGATAGGAGGCTGTTATTATTCAAGCAAGGGCCTTAGTGTTTCAAACGAATATGCAGGTGTTTTGAACAGAGAAAATAATTATTTGTACAGTCATTTAGTGTGTCTGTATTCTGTATGGTCCTCTCTCCCTTATTAAAATAGTTCTAATCTAACAGAACCTGTCTCAAACTCGATGGTTGTGAATTGGTGGGAAGGAATGAGCTGGTCTTTCTCATGGGTTAGATTTGACTTAAAATTGGATGTTGCTGCTCCATGTTCAGTTATTTTGGATAATCCATGTGAAAATAAATGATTAGTTTAGGTAATTTCATTTTAAACATCATTGTTGCCCGCAAGCCAAAAGGCAATTTTAATGACTTGTTCTGTGAGAGAAAGCTGTTAATTTTTATTATGTACCTTCTACTATAATCCTGTATTTGTATGGGCTGATACTTTTGGTATCCAAAATTAGAGCATACGTAGGTATTCTGTTTAGAAGACTTGTTAGTGGTAAACTTTGGCCTTATTTGACACAGAAGTAAAAAATGCAAGAAACTACTGGAGGCTGGTTCTTATAGTCTGGCTGACTAGTCTGAAATTTCCTGGGTTCTCCTTTTTCCCTTTTAAATATAGGGACAACATTTGCCCATCTCCAGTCTTCCGACACCTTGCTTGTTTTCCAAATGTTCTCACAGATAGTTGACAGAGGTTCTGACAGTACATTCACCAGTTATTTTAGTACCAGGAGGTGTAACTCGTTCAGCCCTGGAGACTTGAATTCAATCAAAGTAGCCTGGTATTCCATTTCCATTTCTTATATGCTTCCCTTTTGATTGTTAGCTCATTGGTAAACTCCGTGTGCAGTCACAATAGCTTCTTTGGATGTCTCCCCTTTTTCTTTTTCATTGGAATAATTTGTGATGGAGCTTTCAGTATTTCTTTATTAAGAAAATCACAGCCTATCTGGACATGTTTGCCCTTTATGTGATCGAACCATGGAATCCCAGACATTATTTCTCTATGGTTATTAAAATGAGTTGTTTTTTTAAGTCCCAGGTCCTTGTTAGGTTGTTTTCCCCCTTGCCTTTCCTTAGCATTTTAATTCAATGGGTAAATATCCATTTGCTTAAATTCTAGCCACATGCCCTATTGATACTGCAATTTTTCTTCCTGAGCTGAAAGCTTATTGCACTGTTTTTAAGTGATAAGCATACCTCTCAGCTTGCAGACAAACCCAGGATAAGGCTAAATAAGAAAATGGGGGAAGCTAGGACTGAAATCAAGCCATAATGTCAGAAAGAGGATTACTGGGGACGGGGAGGCAAATAGAAATGTATTGAGGCCAACGATTAGTTTTTAGTGCTAAATGTGTTATCCGGTTATAATGTGTCAGAATTTAAAAGCAAGAAAAATGCTTAATGAGCGATCACATATGAGAGACAGATATTGCACACTTTAAACCTAACCAAGAAACTGCACACAGTTATTGAGAGAAGTTTCATGCAAATCAATGTGGAAACACTTTGGTCCTATCTAATGATCATTATGCACTGTTGCATCCATTGTAAAAGATTCTCTTAGAGTGCTTTCATCTAAGAAATTAGAGTAGGCTAGTATTCCCTTTCTCAAGCTATTCAGAAGTATCGAGCACTAGCTGCTCCCATTGACTTCACTTGGGACTGTTAGTGATCAGCTCCTCTGAAAATCAGGCAACAGACGTATTTTTGATATTGCTCTAGCTTCCAGTTTGTGATTGGCTATTTTACAATTGTTGTTCAATACTGCTGAAACACAGGGTAAAAAGCAAACGTGCAGGTGGCAGGACAGGTCCCTGGCCTGGAGCAGAAAATCATGGCAGTCACTCTCTGGGTCGTCGAACAGCATGGAACAAATATGCCTGCCACCAGGTAAGTCATTCCACCACCTGCACCACCTGGGTGGGAGGGGGCGCAACAAACATGCAGGTGTCTGCCCTGACCAGCACCCCCTGCTCCCAGTGCCCCCTGCCATGATGCACAGCCATAGTGACCAGCCATATGAACAAAAGACCTCATGGCCATAGCAGCCCCACCACGTGGTGAAAATGGTGGGGCCGAACAAATGTGCTGACCCACATTGGCCCCTGTGGGTGGCCCTTGCCCCGAAACGGAGCAGTAGCAGACCCACATCTGGTGGTGCGGGATCACATGAATGGATAAGTCTGAACCACAGTGGGCCAACGCAGGCAAGTGTCATGTTTGTTTTTACCCACAGTTTAGCATTTTTCTGAATGATATATAGAGTAGTGCTGAAATAAGAACACTGTGCGTTCTGGCAAGCATCTGCAAAATTCTCAAAAAACCCAGCGAGATCTCATGTGTTCTCACTGAGGTTTCCAAGAATCTTACAAGAGTCTCGAAAATCCCCACAAACATTTTGCACATGCACAAAATGGCAAGCACAGCCATTCTGTGCATCCGCCCCCGGCAGCCATTTCACGCATGCACAGAGCAGTTGTTAGGATTTCTTGAAAATCTTGCAAGATGCTCAAAAAATCCCAATCACTCTGCACATGCGCAAATGGCTGCTGCGACGATTCTGTGTATGCGTGGCCCCAGTAGCCATTTTGCGCATGTGCGGGTTTGGTGAAAACGTCTGAGGTCCTCAAGAATCTCATCAAGAACAGCGGGAAAAACTTCTATTCCTGCAAGATTCTCGATACTGGGAATCTCTATGAGAAGGCCGTTCTTTCTGAGATTCTCTCCCAGGGTGAGAACTTGTTTCAGTCTTAATACAGAGCTGGATAAATTGGCTTAGAAAAAAGCCCAACTTGAATATTTTTCTGAAACGTGACAAGGAACTAAATAGATTGAAAAAAAACACGATAACTTTTTTCTCAATGTCACTTTCTTGTATCCCTGTGGGACGTGAAAAAAGTATATTTTAAGCTTTGATTCATACTTAAAAGGCATGGCAAATTGTGTGTATTTCTGATGTTCCTAATTCCATTCCTGAGTGTTTGGAATGGCACTCAGAACTTCAGCGAATGCTCACAAATTTGGATGGGAAGCAGGCATGGGCTTCCACGTGGCAGGGGGAAGAGGGATGAGGGCAGCAGGGGGCTGAGGGAACAGGGGTCAGGGATGAGGGCTAATGCAGCTGAGGAAGGGGAGGCATTCACCAAAACCCTTGGGGAGTCGGGCGCACTACTCTAAGCTGGACTCTGCCGCTGTAAGTTTAACTTTTGAGGCAAGGTTGTTTGAGCATGGTCCAAAAGCTGTCTGGGAGTATGCTGGGAAATGTAAAATTAATGCTGTCTGAGAGCAAGCTGGACTACATTTCCCAGCATGCTCCCAGGCAGCTTTAGGAGCATGCTTAGACAACCCTCCCTCAAAAGTTAAACTCACAGCAGCAGAGTCCAGTCTAGAGCAGGACTCCCCATGGCTTTTGGTGAGTGCTGCCTCTCTTCTCTGGCCCCTGCTAGTCCTCTTCCCTGCCTCCCATCTCCCAGCCACTGCTGCTTAATTGCCTTACCCAGCCCCCGGCTGCCTGCTACCCTGCACCCGTTGCCCTCTGCCCCCCCTTCCTGTACTCGGCTGAGGTTTTGCCGAGTCCCAAAGTTGCGGGGCCCTTCCTTGGAACTTCAGGACTCCGCAAATTGAGATCGAATGCACCGGTCCTCAGTAAATTCAATTTTTTCAAAATGGTGGTGACACTTCCTCCGCCATTTTGGAAAAGGGGTGAATGTGCAGAATGGTCCGGCAGCCATTTTGCACATGCACAGTGGGTTGGTTTTTTTAATGTTTTTTTTAAAATACTTTTTAATATGAAAATATAAAACAAATAGGTTTTCAATCCAAATTTGAAAAAGAATGATTTTTCAAAATTAAAAATAAAATTAAAATGAAGAAGGTTCCTTCTGCACTCCTCTGCTATCCCCCTGAACTGTCAGAGCAGGGGATATGAATGGGCCAATCTCCCCTAACTTTTGAAAGAGGTTTCCATCACTTAGTGCTAGGTTTGCAAAATTATTTTTTGTTTTTATGAAAACAAAAATGAAAACAACAACAAAAAATAGTGAAATAACAAACACTTTTAGTTTTTGTTATTATTTTTGTTATTTCCTCATCCCATTTTGCAGAGGAAACCTGGCAAACAACGTCTGGGAGGGGAGGAGGGAGCAGACACCATGGAGCCAGGAGACATGATTGATATCTCTGCAGACGAATGGGCATTGCAAGCACATCCCAGACAGTGGCATCTCGCCCTTTGATTACTCAATGTTTCCAGCCTCCCAGGACCAATCATGAGGGCTCTAGAAGGGCACTGGGAAAGCTTTATATCACCACAGCCAGCCTGTTCGCACTTGTTCTGGATTAATCTCTTGCTTGTCAGGTGGCGTCTGCAGAACATTGGTGCTCTCTAGCAAAATCTTCCACAGCCCTCACGTATCCTCTTCCCTTCCTCAAACCAATCGCTCCACAACACCCATCCTCACACTACCCTTACATTCCAAATCCAATCCCAGTACCTGTAATCCTTCCCTTCCACAATCCTTATCCCACTTTATTCCTTTAATTCTCCCCTGTCTGTGTTAGTGTCTGTCTGTCTCACCAGTGTACATATTATACAAATAGTGTTAGCTAATTAGTTTGTTATAGGTATTATATAGTTATACTATATATAGGGTTTTGATTATAGGATAGGAAGTATAGGATTGTAGGATAGGATAAGGATAGATAGATAGAAAGTTATACACATACATCATGAGAAAGGAAAGGAAAGGGAACTCTGGCCATTGGAGAGCAAGGCAGGGCCAGGTGGCCCCTCAGGCACTGGAAGAGAGCATGGATGTGGAGGGGTTGGCACTCCTGACATTGCCAGCCCACCCCCCAAGATTAAATGCCTAGCCTTTCCCTCCCTGCAGCAGTAGCACTTCTCAGAGGAAGAAGTGGTTGAGATGTTGGGCTTGATGGCAGTTGGTGATGGTCAAGGCAAGGACCCCGAGCCTTTCACTAACAATGATAATGGAGTGGGCAGGGGGGGGGGAGGGGGAGCATTCAGTAGCACTGGCAGTACCGATGTGGGAGCAGATGTGGGCAGCAGTGATGTTGGTGCTGATGTGGGTAATATGGGTGATGCTGGGACACCCACCTGTCCTGGAACCAGCCTCTAGGGGGTAACAGCAATTGGTCAGGATTTGAGGGAGGAGTTGTTTGGTATCATACCAAGCAGCCCATTGTATGCCCCTGCTTCGGCTCATAGGAGCAGGGCATCCTCTCCTATTCTCCAGAATGGCCAGTCTGGCAGGAGCAGGAGCAGCAACAGAAGCACTAACAGTCACAACAGGGGCGCTTCACCAACAGTGGGATGAACTCCCATATGAAACCCCACCACTGAACTCTACTGATGCAAGAGCAGGCAGGCACACTGGGCAGTAGTGGGTTCCCTGTTCCAGGGCACAGACCTTCCTCCTCTGTTCAGGGAGAAGGGAAAGGCCCCATCTCAACACCCCACCCCACCCATGTGCAGCAGCAGTGGTGGCAGCAGGCCACCATGGAGAAACTGTGGTGCCAGTGCACTGGGGAGGGTGTCATTCAGCAGCAATGCAGATCACCAGGCGGATGGGGGAGATGATTATGCTGGATGACCAGCCCTTCACCATTGTGGAGGGCATGGGCTCCTGCAGGTTAATGGCACTGCTGGTGCCCTACCACCATATGCCCTCACACACCACCTTCAGCAGGCAGGTGGTGCCCTCCCTGTACTAGGCAGCCAGGGAGTGGGTGACGCAGCAGCTGGTCAGGGCAGGTGGGCCTTTTGTGCATTTTACAACTGACATCTGGAGCAGCAGAAATGCACAGCATGCCTACCTGGCCCTGACTCCACACTGGTGGCAGGGGCAGGTGGCAAGAGGAAGAGCAGTAGGTGGCAGCAGCGAGAGGGCAGGGTACAGGTGGGCTCTGCTTCACACCCAAGTCGTGGACCAGAGCCACATTGCCCCTCAAAATGTTGATGCCTTGAACTTCATGGTGGAGGGGTGGCTAAAGGCAGGAGCACTATTCACATGGGGGTTCATGTTGGCAGGCAATGGGGTGAATATGCAGAAGGAAGTGTGGGACAGTAGGGTTTGGGAATGCCCTGTGCTGCCCATACGCTTCACATGGTGGTGAGGGATGCCCTGGGCTTGAGGAAGAAGGGACCTGATGGACCCCTTCCCTCGCTGATTGAAAAGGGCAGGAAGATCATGGGCTACTTCAACAAGAGTGTGAAGGGCAGTCATCTCTTGAAGGAGAAGAAGGTGAAGCTGGGGACGCAGGAACACTGCCTCATGCAGGATATGAGCATGAGTGGAACTCCACTAACCTCATGCTAGAGCATCCGGTGGAGCAGCAGTGTGTCCTGCATAAGGTAGCCATTTATTATTTATTTATTTATTTATTTATTTTATTATTATTTTATTTTATTTATTTTTATTTTATTTTATTTTATTTTATTTTATTGTAAGCTTTTATATAGCACCAGCGATGCACCTGGCGCTTTACAGAAAATAAGATAGACACTGTCCCTGCCTGAGAGCTTACAATCTAAAGACAGGGGGAGGGAAGGCAGGGAAGGGGGAACAGAGGGAGAAACAAGGGATGTGGCATTCATGGGGATGTGAGACCTCAGGCACACATTCTTGCCTAGGTTACAGTAAATTTGGAGTTTTCAGATAACAGGTGGGGGATAATCCTGCATGGGGATGATTTGCAGGAGTTAGGAAGGGCAGAGTGGAGCAGAAGAGGTGGTTTTGAGGAGGGACTTGAAGGTGTGGAGGGTGGGGGCAAGGTGGACGAGGGTAGGGAGGGAGTTCCAGGCATGCGGGGCAGCGAGGGAGAAGGGACGAAGGCGGTTGAGGGAGCAGAGGAGGCATGGGAGGGGATGGAAGAGGAGCGGAGTACTAGAACAGGGGTTCGGCGGGAGATCAGGGCAGAGAGGTGGGGGGGCGAGGTTCTGAAGGGCTTTGTAGGTGAAGACAAGGAGTTTGTGCAGAATACGCTCAGGAAGAGGGAGCCAGTGGAGAGAGGAGAGGAGAGGCTGTACATGGTCAAAACGATGGGCTAGGTGGATGATCCTGGCAGCAGAGTTTTGAACAGAGATGAGGGAAGAAAGGTGAGAGAGGGGAAGGCCAGCAAGGAGGAGGTTACAATAGTTGAGGCGTGAGACAACTAGGGCGTGGATGAGAGTTTTGGCAGAGGAGACAGACAGAAAAGGGTGGATCTTGGCAATGTTGTGGAGGGAGAAGCGGCAGGATTTGGCCACGGAGTCAATGTAGGGTTTGAAGGTGAGGTGCAAGTCGAAGATGAAGTCCAAGCTACGGGCTTGGAGAACAGGGAGGATGGAGACCCCATCAATGGCAATTGACAGGGAAGAGGGAGAGGAAGCATTGGGAGGGAAGATAAGGAGTTCAGTTTTTGCCATGTTCAGTTTGAGTTGGCGTTGAGACATCCAGGCGGAAATATCAGAAAGACAGTTGGTGAGATGAGCTTTAGCAGAGGGGGAGAGGGAAGGAGTGGAGAGAGAGAGTTGAGTGTCATCAGCGTATAGGTGGTATTGGAACCCATGGGAGGCAATGCGTTTGCCTAGGGATTGGGTGTAGAGCCTTGGGGAACCCCAATTGAGAGGGGTAGGGAGGAGGAGGGGGAGGTGTTAGGAAGAAATACATTGAAGGAGCGTTCAGAAAGGTAGGATGAGAACCAGTCGAGGACAGAGTCCCAGATTCCAAGGAAGTGAAGCAAGTCAAGCAGGAGTGAGTGTTCAATAGTGTCGAAGGCAGCAGAGAGATCAAGGAGATCAAGGAGGACAAGAATAAAGGCAGTTGGATTTAGCCACAAGAAGATTGTTGGTGATCTTAGCAAGATGGTTTCAGTGGAGTAAAAGGGGCGGAAGCCAAATTGGAGGGGGTCAAGGGAGGAACTGGCGGAGAGGAGGTCGAGACAATGGGAGTAGACAACCCGTTCAAGGAGTTTGGAAGCAAAAGGGAGGAGCGAGACAGGATGGTAATTAGAGGGTTCAGAGGGATTCAGAGTGGACTTTTTGAGGATGGGGGAGACAGTGGCGTGTTTAAAGGCAGAGGGGAAGAAGTCGGTAGAGAGGGAGAGGTTGATGATGTGCAGGAGGGGAGGGGCAACGAGGTGGTGTCACCACTAGGGTGGGAAAGACTGGGACATGATGGCCCAGGTTGTACATGTCCTTAAGCCCTTTAAGGATGTGATGGAGACCCTGAATGCATCAACAGCCACCCTGAACCAGGTCATCCCCCCTGGTCCAGATTGTGGGTAGGAAACTGGCAGACTTCCTGAAGGAACAGGACCAGGGGCTAGAGGAGCAGTGCCTTGTACCAAAGGTGGTGACCTTGGTATGAAGGTTGCAGGAGGGGCTGAGTAAGCACTTTGATCCACTGGTTGGGAAGGAGGAATACATTCTCGCCACCATGCCTCCAGGAGATGGAGAGTGTGGCAGCAGGCAGCTTGCTCTATGGACTTCACCGTGAGGAAGCATGCACTGGTGGAGAGGGTGCAGATGGAAGAGAGGGCCATATGGCAGGAGAAGGACCCCAAGGTGTGGGGAAGCAGTAGGAGGGATGAGATGTAGAGCACCCCCAACAGCAGCACTAGCAGCAGGGACAGAAGCACTTCTTTGGTTACTATCTGCTGGAGCATGCCAGAGCAGGCACTCTGGGCACAGTGTTAAGAATGACACCATTTCCCGCCCAAACCATAGAACCCCGACCCCCCCCAGCAGCACCCCACGAGACACAGGTCTAAGGATGAAGTGGAACAGAAGGGGGGAAAGGAAAAAGAAAGGAAAAGCCCCATGCAAAACCAGTCTGGTCAGAAGGAATAAGAGAATGGAACAAGGGAGGCTCCTGGGTAAACAATGAAGTGGTCAAAAACAGGTAGCTTCCCTCTTTTGAGCAAGCAATAGCTCTATCATTAGGCTGATAGCTCCACACCTGTTTAAGAATAGCCTCCTTCCCCTGTCTATAGAAACTCCGTTTTGCCCTCTTGTTCATTCTGCCATGCCACCCATTGAAATCCTTCAAGGCTTTATTTCCCCCCAAAACATCATGCAAGGGTTTCTTTTTAAGCCCTAGCATTCCTGAGCACCTCTGATACGCCTTTTGTGCAAGAAGTGCCTTTGGGACCCCTTGCCCCACCTTTCAGAAACCTATAACTGCCCTTGCCCCCATGAGCAAATTGGGTCATTCTTGAATGCAGACACAAGCAGGTTATTCTGTGTGTGCTTGTCTCAAGGATATCTCCCAAACCACCACCACCACCTCCCCGGTCTGTCCAGCTTCTCCTCCCCCTGCCCCCTCTCTGAACGCCGCTGGATCTACAGGGTCACCTGTCCCTTTTCAACAGGACTGGATAGGTAATATTGATTATTTTCCCCTTTCCCCTTCTCTCCCTCTCGTAACGTCCACTTACATCAGGGTAACCAGACTGGAGGGTTTTGCTTTGTAAATTATTGTGTGTGTGTGTGTATGGGTAATTTCAGATGTTACAAAATTGCTGCTCACCACAGTGAATTCAAGTGGTTTCCGTGTAGTGGCAGCGATCACGGTAATGTCTGTTTGATCCCTGCCAGATGTTCACCACGGTGAATTTCTGGCAGGGATCAAAGCTAACCACAATTGGCCATGATCCAGGATGGGCCAAAAGTAACGTCTGTTACCTTGGCCCATCACGGATCATGGCCCCGACCACGGTATGGGATCGGGCGCAGCGGCCACATTGGCCGCTGCACCCACCCATCTCCCTGAGGGCTGGCAGTCGCGGGAGCACAGAGGGGTGGGGCTGTGCAGCCACACATCGTGCTGCGCAGCCCTGCCCCGCCAAGATTCCCCAGCGTAATGGAGCTGGCATGTCTTACGGACAGACGGCTTCATCACGGACCGGGATCTGAGAGAGATCCTTGTCCAGGATTCAGTATGGCGGGCCACATGGCCCGTCAACGTCTGAAATTACCCTATGTCAACTGTGCTTGGTGGGAGGGTATAGAAAATTACTTATATTATTCTAATTGGCCCGTGGGTGAACTGTTTATGTATTATACTTAGTCCTTTGTCAATAAATCTCCCTCATTTGTATTGGAGTATCCCCTTTCTGTGTTGGGGTGTGTGAGGGAAATTCCAGCCAGCTGGCAATGCATCACGTCCTCTGACTGATTCCAGTGGACAAAGGCAGAACCTTTGAGTAAATTTGGCTAATTCCCCCTAAATTTAAGAGGTCGTTTGGATATTGGGGTAACAGCCCACTTGTGGAGTGGGTCCGTGTCCTAACAACAGGCCACTGAGGAGGAGGTTGGCAGCAGCAGCAGACACATCTGCAAGGAGCTTGATACTGTGGAGACTGTGGTGACCAAGTATCTGGAGGATCCCATTGTGGATTCTGGCAGCCACTCCTTGCAGTACTGCATGCAGAAGGGCCAGGTATGGCAGTGCCTGGCCAAGGTGGCCCGGGAACTGAACTTCTGCCCACCAACCAGTGTGCCCAGTGAACAGATGTTTTCTTAGGTGGGGGACATTATCAGTCCCCACTGTGGGAGGCTGGGCGCTGGGTTGATGGAGCAATTGCTGTTCCTAAAGGTCAAACTGCCGCTGCTGGGATTCCCCAAGTTGCCCTTTGAGTTGGAGTGAGGGGGCATGCTGCCATTTCCAGGGGAAGCCTTGCTGCTCTCTTGCTGGCTCTCTCTTGATGCCTCCCTCCCCTCCTTCCCAAATGTTGGCTGCCCCCTGCTGCCCACCACCACCACCACCACTTGTTCTCTCCTATGTCCTGCAACCCTGGAGCGATTTCTGTGAACTGAAGACACCCTGCCATTCTGCCATGCCCCCCACCCCCACCCCGAGCAGTCTCTGCGAGCTGAAAATGCCCTGCAGTCTGAGGGTTTCTATGCAGTCTTGGGGGAAAGGGAAGGAGAGAAACCAGGCAGAGCAAGCTCCATCTGAACCCCCCACCCCATCCGAGGCTCTCTGCTCCTCTTCCTGCCTGTCTTGTACTGCCCCCTGCTGCTGGTGTGCCTGTCTTTCACACACGTCCCCACCCCCGCCTCAGGTGCACTCTGCAAGTTGGTGATACTATGCCAGACTTTGGGGTGCCAATGCCAGTGTCAATGTCTAATTTCCTCCCTTGGGGCAGTCTCTGTGAGCTTGACACCCTGCCAGTCTGGGGGTGGGGTTTCCAATTCTGCCCCCAATGGGGTGATCTGTGTGATCTGAAGACTCCCTGCCATTCTAGCAGGTTCCAGCGCTGTCCCCCTGGCATGATCTGTGCAAGCTGAAGACACCCTGCCAGTCTGCAGGGTTCCAATGATGCCCCCCCCCCAAGGGTGATCTGTGTAAGCTAAAGATGTCCTGCCAGTCTGCAGGGTCCCAGTGCTGCCCCCTGGGGTGCTCTCTGCAAGACTGACAGGGCATCTTTAGCGTACTCAGCTCTCTGCAAGATGATACCCTGCTAAACTTTGGGATGCCAATGCCAACGCCACTGCCAATGCCTACTCTGCTCCTCCACCACCTCCTGCCACCAGTGAGTGTTCCTGCCAGTGCATGTCTCCCTCTCACACACTGGTCCTGCCTCCCTGGGGTGATCTCTGCAAGTTGCTAGCTTGTCAAACTTCAGGGTGCCAACATCAGTGCCACTACCTGCTGCCTCTGCTCCTTCTCTGCCGGCCTGCCTAGCTGGCACTGCCCACTGCTGCAGCTGCTCCTACCTGTGTGCCTCTCTCTCACACAAGTCCTGCCCCCCTTGGGCGGTCTCTGTAAGTTGATACCCTGCCAGACTTTGGGGTGCAAATGGGAGTGTCAGTACCTGTTGCACCTCCTCTTCCTCCACCTGCCTGACACTGCCTGCTGCTTTTGCTCCTCCTGCCAGTGCGCCTCTCTCACACACAAGTCCTGCCCCCCGCGGTGCTCTCTACAGGTTGATACTCTACCAGAGTTTGGGGTGCCAATGCCAATGCCAGTACCAGTACCAATGTCTCCTGCCTCTGCTCCTCCTCCGCCTGCCACCATATGTCCAGAACTGCCTGCCTGCCACCAGTGCATGGCCTCCTGCCTGCCTCTTGCTGATCGATATCTCTCTCTGTCTGTCTCATGGCCTGCTCTCTGGGGTGGTGTCTGTTACACTTTGGGGTGCCAAAGGAAGCCTAGTTGCTGCTCATCTGGGAAACTGCTGCTGCTGCTACTGCCAGTCTGTATTGTCTCTTTCTCTCTCTGTCTCCTGAGTCCTGCCCACCTGGGGCAGTCTCTGCTAGCTTAAGCCCAACAGACGTGGGACAGCTTGTCTTTGCCAGTCCCTGCTGCTTCTCATTGCCTGCCTGTCCGCCCATGTCCCTGATGCTCCATATTTTACCTGCCTGCTGCATGCCAGTCTCTCCTTGGTATTCTGCTTCTTGCTGAGGCATGCAGCACCACCATCTGTCTCCTCCTTCCTCTGAGTCACAGTTCCTTCCTCCCTCCTCCCCCCCCAGTGCCCACTGCCTGCCAATGTCTGCTCTTGCTCTGTCCCCTGTCCACATGCTATATGCCAGTCTCTCAGTGATATTTCTACCACTCTGCGGCACTCTTGGCAACTTTGGGGATGGAGCAAGTGCTTTGGAGGCAAAATACAAGCACTTCCTAAGCCTTAGGACACCCTACAGTGATTCCCCTTGGAATCCAATGCAAAAACGAAAAGAAAAACACAACTATAATGAAAATAATGAAAGATTTTTCAAAAGTGAAAAACGACATAGGTCCCTTGTGCACACTCCTACTTAGTGCTTCACTTAGGCCACTTTCACACATTACTAGTGAGGCAGGAAAGAAAACATCTGTGCATGCAATCGCAGCTCTGTTCTCATAGGAATTAGAACACGTGGGAATGTGCTATTCCACTTTTATCCTGTGAGAACACTCATAATTGCAAAAGCTACATTGGTGGACCCAGTCACATGTGCAGGTTCTCGCGGGATAAAAGCAGAACAGTGCATGCCCATGTGTGTTAATTACCATTAGAATAGAGCAGCAATTGCATTCACAGAAGTTTCCTTGCCTCCCAAGTAATGTGTGAAAGTGACCTTAGGCTTCAGTAACAGAAATAGGGTATGGGGGAAAGGGTGTCTGGGGAAGAAACCTCAGTTCTTTAATGGGCTTGAATGATTTAGTTTTCAAAACAAAAGGTTGTTCAGTGAGGAGATGCTGTTTCACTGGGATTTCTGAAAGGAGAGAGAAACAGTGATGGATGCAGGACAGCTTCGGATATAAGTCTCTCTCTGAGAAACAAAGGGCATGTTTGCCTTTATAAGAGGAAATGAAGGAAAAGCCCTCTAACTATTGAAATCAATGGCATAACTTGTAACTTTAATGGATGAGGGACTGCTTCCTAAGGTTTAAAGGTACTCCCCCACCCCAGTGTTTAGCCCAAAGTAATGTTACAGGTGATGCCGTGCCTAGGCCTACCTGAACAGTACTGCAGACACTCCATCCAGCTGAGCTGGTAAATGATCAGTTCTCTGTGGTACAGGGGTATAGCTAGGGTGGAATGGGCCCCTGGGACCCCCTCTTTGTGTCCTGTCGGCAGGCCTAGGGGCGCCGCCCAGCTCGGCGGGTCTGGGGGCACTGCTATCAAACACATGACACCCAAAATACAGCCAACCTATTAAGTGCATTATGCCATGAAAAGAGACATATATATATAACCAATTCAATTGTGCCCCTGTAATCAATTCACGGTGCCCCCATCCCATAACCAGTTCATTTGTGTCCCACCCCCCATATAATATATTCACACTGCCCCACATCCATAACCAGTTTATTTGTGCCACTGGGGCAGCGTGAATTGATTATATGGGGGGGGGGAATGAACTGGTTATGGGGTGGGGGTTCAAAGACAGTATTCCTGTTAGCAATAACTTCATTAAGAAGAGTTAGTGAAATAGCAGCCATAATAATCTCAGATCCATATTTGCAGATTTTCTAAAATAGAATAGATATTGCTTTACATCCTAAATTCCTAACTAACATAGTATAAGTAAGACAGTTATGAGAATGTGGCCCTTTTTACACAGGCCTCTCCCACCCATGAACATGCAGATTTCTGCTTTTTCATGGGTGGGGGAGTCCTGCGTGAACGGCGAACGCACCCCACAGTGACTGGGGTTATGTGCACGCACCCACCTAACACGCATCCCCACTCAACCCCCCACTCATCCACACACACACAGCAACCAGGGGAAATGGTGGTTACTCCATGTGTGCAGATGAGGAGGGGGTGAGTGGGGCTGCGTGTGTAGCTGTGTGCATGCCCCACCCATGTAATGGCGCACTCATGGACCCCCCCAGCTGGTGAAGCCATGTAAAAATGGCCTGTGAGGAACCACTCGAAGAACAACAGAAGAAACTAGGTTCTTCGAGATGGCTCCTAACATTCTCACAACACGCACCCTTCCAGCCTCGCATGGAATTTTCTTATATTCCTAGAAAGGGTTGGAAGGAACTGTCGTTCAGTGGGGGAGAGTGCTTTTTATACTAGAGGAGCTCGAGACCATCACTTAGTCTATTATTTTAAATATGGTGAACATGCATATCCCAGTTGTGAGAATGTTCGCAATCACAGCCATCTTGAAGAACCTTCTTTACAAGGCAACAACCTTATGATCACACACATGGGGAGCAGTTTTTTTTTTACAGCTTTATTTCCCAGTCAGATTGGCATCCTGGTGTCCTGCTGCTGCTGCTGCAGCTACTGCAACACTACTAGCAGGCAGAGGCAGGTGAGGGATGGGGACCCCCCCCCCATGATGTGGGGGTGCCCTGAAACCAGGCCTCCTCCAACCCAGCCCAAGTGTAGGGCTGCCCCCCCCCCCCCGGGCCAGTCAGTGGCCCTCTGGTGCATAGCGGCCCCAGCTTTATGCTGGGTTCACTCAGTGGACGCAACACCCCCTGCTATGGTAGACAGAATGGGAGAGTTGTGTCACCACCAGGAAATTCTTGTCGCCACTAGGCAGGTGTTTAGCTTTGGGCTTCCATTTTGACAATTAACACAATAGGTGCAGGTTTGGTGTGGTTTACAGTGCCAAGACTACCCATGCTTGGGATGTTGGGAATAGCCCACTGTTTACCGCTTGTTCTGTGGAGAATGCTGCATGTATGCTGGATGGTTTATTTTTCTGACTAGGGCTCCCATGGGTCTTTACCAGATAAACACTGCTGACTCAGAGACCACAGACTTATTTAAGACTATTTAGTTTTCTAAGCTTTACCTTGTTCTTGCTCACGGAATAATGCCTAGAAAGAGACCTGAAAGACTATTTAGTTTTCTAAGCTTTGCCTTGTTCTTGCCCAGAGAATAATGCCTAGAAAGAGTCCTGAAAGTGAAAAAACTATTTGAGTGGGGCATCTATGCAGCAATCAACGTATGCAGGTAAAGGGGATTTCAAAGTGAACAATATTTAGTGCCCAGCTCAAAACCACAAACTGAAGATATAATGAAGGAAGCCAATTCAGACATTTAAATAAAGAGTCCTATGGGCAAGTCACGTGAGGCCCAGACTGTGCTGGTACTGTCAGAATGCAGCCCTGAGTACCTGATCTCTGGGACAGTGGTTTTACCCCTATGCTACCACTTAATCTGTGTGAGTGTAAATAGTTCCTTGTGTTGTCTGTTCTCTCTCTGTCTCTGATTCTGTGGTTGGCCACACCTGCCAACTTCCCAGCCTTCCCAGTAAGGCATGCTGGGAGCTGGGGAAACTGTCTGGGATTCTGTTGTTCTTCCTGCTGACATTGTGGCTTGATTTCATTCCTTGTCAGGTTGTGCCCTTTTGTATTCCTTAGGTGTACTCCCTGTAGCAGGGAGAAGTCCTGTGGGGCTGTTGCCCCTTTAAGAAGGGGGATAAGGGGGTCTTCTGGAGGACTGAGCATTCCCAGGGGCTTGGCAGAGCCAACCCCATAGCTGGAGATCAGCTTGTGAGGGAAGCAGGCTGAGAAACCCTGGGACAGAGTGGGTGGGTTACTGGCCCTTTAAGACTGTGGAGAGGAAGCCTGGTCACACCCACTCTGCCTGTATAAAAGGAGAGACAAGGCCATGAGGAAAAAGTCTCTGTTTGGGAGCTGAAGGGACCATATCTCCCTGAGAAAACCTAGTCATGCTATACTTTCCAGGGTGCTGAAGATTGGAGAACCAGAGGGAACCAGGCAGGTGAGGAGAGGCTGTACCCAGGAGGGAGCCTCTTGCCTGGGGAAGGCTTGGCCAGAGCCTGGGGCTTTGAGGTCTTGCTAGATGGATGAAGGGGATTGGTATTGGAGTGTTCCTGTGCCTGAAAGAGACAGATCTGGGCCTGTAGGGTGGAGGTGACTGAGCCGTCAGGGACAGTGTGCACTGGCTGTGTCTAATAAAGGACTGTGGACTTAATACTAGGGGTGGGACATGAGGGCAAATACCGGGTACCGGTTTTACCGGTTCCCGGATTTTAAAAAAACGGTTTACCGGATTAATACTGGTTTACCGGTGCTGGATCCTTTACATTGATTTCAATGGCGAACTGTCCCCATTGAAATCAATGGAAAAAATTAAAAAACAAAAACTTCCCCCCTCCCAGACTGTGCGGGGGGAATCCCAGAAGTTCCCTGGGAGGCCTAGTAGCATGCTGAAGCTGGCAGCCACAGCCAGCGCTGAAGCCGCCGGAGCACCGCCGCCCGGAGCTCAAGGTAGGCAATGGCACTGGGGAGGTAGGGTGATCCCTGGGGGGTGTGGTGTTAAACCACACCCCACCCCAGGGATCAGTTAAGTACCGGTACACTTACTTGCTGCTGCAGTGCTGATGCGGGCTCTGGGTCGCTGGCGGTGTCCCTGAGCCCGCACATGGGGACTTAGGGGAATTTTTTTTTATTGTTTAAATCCAGACTGGGCAGGGTGTGGGGGGGTGTCCCCCCTTCCACCTGTGCAGCCTGGACTCAGGGAGGGAAAGTGTTTGTGGTTTTTTGTGGGTTTTTTTTACATTGCAGCCATTCATTTGAATGGCCGCAATGTAAAAAATCCGGTACGGGGGAAATCTGGTAATTTACTGGGATTACCGGGTTTAATCCAATACTGCCGGTACACCCAATACCGGCAGTATCGGATACCGGTAGATCCGGTAGTCCCACCCCTACTTAATACCCTCTGAACTGTGTGTGGTGTCCTAGAGGGTACCCCTTCCCACAGAGGGGGATTCAGCCAAGACTCGGGCTGAAACTTTGTAGCAGGAGGGTGAGCTAATTCCCCAGAGCGAGACCACACTGCCCTGTGTGGCCCTGGGAGACCCCTCAAATTTTAGACTATGGGTGTTTTCAGACATGACACTAACCCCAGTTTAACCACAGTCGAACACTTCTTATGCATGTTGCAGGGCTGCATAGGACACCAATACAGCCCTATAACATGCCTAAAAAATGTTCAAGTGTGGCTAAACTGGGGTTAGCATCATGTCTGAAAACACCCCATGTTCCTTGATCCCTGATTATATCTCTTGACTGATACCTTTCTCTGTAGTTCACCTGTTCCCTAATAGTGTTAGCTTGGTTCTTTCCTGTTCCCCTCCCAGTTCCTATCAGACCCCTGCTAAGCTTTAGTTTCTCTCTGATCTTACCTATTGCTTCTTGGTTCCATGCTAGGCTCCTACTTCCCTTACCTATCCTTTAGTTCTCCTCCTTGCTCAGTGTTTGGTTTCCCCTATAGTTGTGTATTGCTCCCTTCCTTGTTACGAACCTAGTTCCTGTACAGCTGTGTATGGCCATGTTTCCCTCCTTCCTAAATGCCTGATTCTCTTTACAGTTGGGTGTTCCCTATGCTGTTTCCTTCCCTGCTATGCTCCTGCTTCCTTGTTCTGTTGTGTGTCACCATAGTACCTTGCTACCACTTGTTTAGCCTTCTATCTCTGTCTGATTGGCTAGTCCTCTATCTCTGTTTGTTGCCCTGATGGGTATCTAGTTCCTTCTGTTAACCTCTTTGCCTCACTGTAGCATCTTGTCTCTTAATTTTATTTATTTATTTATTTCAATTAATGTTTACCCCGCCCCTCCTGCCACGCAGCCCGGGGCGGCTTACAACATATAAAATACTAAAAACAATTAAAAACATTTATGACAATAATAAAATATTAAAACAAGGCTAATCACAGCTAATAAAAAACAAATCCAAATGGGGGGTTAAAAAATCCCTCACCCTACCCTCCCACCCTCCCCAAAGGCCTGGGTGAACAGCCAGATTTTGCAACGTTGCTGGAATATCAACAGACTGGGGGCCAGGCGAGCTTCCTCCGGAAGGGAGTTCCAAAGGTGCGGCGCGGCCACCGAGAATGCCCTCTCCATTGTGGGCCCCCCCCGCTTAACACGGGGGACCTCCAAAAAGGCACCCCCGGCAGACCGCAGAAGCCGCTCTGGGGTGTGGAGGGTGAGGCGGTCCCTGAGGTATGAGGGGCCCAGACCGTGTAGGGCTTTATAGATTAACACCAACACCTTGAACCTGGCTCGACACGCTATCGGCAACCAGTGCAGAGCTCGGAGCACAGGTGTAATATGCTCCCGATGGCCCGTCCCC
>QEPC01014254.1:3922869-3941103 GCA_003113815.1 Sphenodon punctatus | reverse complement strand
TTACAGTAGTCCAGCCTCAAGGTGGCGAAGGCATGGATGAGGGAGGCCAGGTCCGGGCCGGAGACGTACGGACGCAGCCTGCGCACCAGATACAGCTGGCGGAAGGCCGCCTTAGCGACTGCCTCCACCTGCCGCCCCAGGCAGAGATCCGCATCCAATACCACCCCCAGACTCCGAACCTGCTGAGCTATAGGAGGGCGAACCCCTCCAACCAGGGGGGCCACTACCTCCCTCGCTCTCCCCACCAACATCACCTCTGTCTTATCGGGGTTGAGCTTCAGTCTGCTCAGTCACATCCACTCCGCCACGACCTCCAAACATTGGGATAGCAATGAGACAGCAGGGTCTGGGTCAGTTGAAAAGGAGAGGCACAGCTGAGTATCATCAGCATACTGGTGACACTGCACCCCAAACCCTCTCACGACCTCCCCCAAGGGGTGCATATAGATGTTAAATAATAGCAGAGACAGAATAGAACCCTGCGGAAAGCCACACGATAAAGCGCGGGGGCACGATGTCTCCTCCCCCAGCACTACCCTTTGGCTCCTCCCCGAGAGGAATGAGCGGAACCATTCAAGAACAGTCCCGTCCAGACCCCCCAGGTCACGCAGTCACCTCAGCAGCAGCTCATGGTCCACGGTATCAAAAGCGGCTGAGAGATCTAGCAGGATAAGAAAAGTTGAACATCCTGCATCCATCTCCCAGCGGAGGTCGTCTACCAAGGCCACCAACGCCGTCTCAGTGCCATAGCCGGGGCGGAACCCAGATTGAAAAGGGTCTAGGAAACCAATGCCATCCAGATGCACCTGGAGCTGGAGTGCCACCGCCCGCTCAATAACCTTCCCTAAAAAGGGGAGGTTAGAGACAGGTCGGTAGCTGGCGATCGCGTCCACGTCCAAAGATGGTTTTTTCAGCAGGGGGCGCACCACAGCCTGCTTGAGGCAGGGCGACAGCCTCCCCTTCTGCAAGGACACGTTCACTACCCTCGCCAGCACTGCCCCCAACGTCTCCCTGGAAGCTTTTACTAAGCAGGACGGGCATGGATCAAGTTCACAACATGTGGCCCTCACCAAGCCCAGGACATCCACCGCATCAGCTGGCATCACTTCCCGAAACTCCCCCCACAAAGCTGGACCGGACGGGGCCTTCGTCCCCTCGCACTCTTCCCCTACTGCTCCTAATCCAGCGTCAAAGTCGGTCTGAATCTGAGCAATCTTGTCTGCGAAGTAGTTAACAAACTCCTCACAGCGGGCTTGGGACAAGTCCCCTTCCAGGTGGAGGGAGGCCGGACTAACCAGCCCCCGCACCACCAGGAACAGCTCCGCCGGGCATGACTTCGCAGACGCTATAGCTTAGTTTCTGTGTGGTGTTTTCCTCATGCATTTCAGTCTGCCGTAGTATTGTCTATTCCTTCTTATTTGCATAGCTTCTGCCTGCACAATAGAAGTCTCAGTCTGAAGACACCATTTCATGAGCTAGAGGATGAGAGTTCCCAGTGACGAACTCTGGTCTTAGCAGTGAAATAGTTGTTAGAGCCCAGTAAAGTATAAGAGCAGGTGACCAGAAGTAGAAGATCATATAACCTTGGCTGAGGCTTAAAAGGGAGACCAGAGGCTCAGTCAGTGCATTAGAGCTTGGTGGCAACAGTGTGAGGAGCTCTTGGAACTGGCTTGGAGCCACCCTGAGTGGGGGGGTAGGAGGGAGCCCTGACTGTGCCCAATGAAAGGGCAAGGGGTTCAGAGGCAGGCCCTAGCAGAGGCCAGGACTTGAGGCATTGTGGTAAGGGGGCAGGTGAACTGGCCACTCCACAAGGGCCTGAGATAGCACAAGGTTGCCGACTAGGGACAAATGAGCTGGTATCCTCAAAGGATGTAAGGTTTCAGGGGGTGAATGAGCTGGCAACCACATCCTAACTACAGGGGCGAGTCAGACAGAACCACCTGGGAGCTCCTAGCTTAAGGCAGGCAACCAGGCACTCCTAATTTAGGCCTGGGTGAGAGACCGGCTGGGGAAGTAATAACAGTTGGGAGCCTGGCATAGCCTAGGGAACTGAAGCCCAGCAAACATGGTAGATCCTGACTCTGCTTGCAAAAAAGGCAGAGGGAGAGCAGGAAGTCCCAGATATAGGAACCCTGGCCCCACCTAGGGACAGGCAGAAGGGGTGCAGGGTATGACAGAATCCCAGGGCAGGGAAGCTGCCTGGGAGCCCCAAGCCAACAGTGGGGCAGACCACTGAGCCTAGGGATAGGGCAAGGCCTGCCTGAGGTGAGGGGGCTAAAGAACAGCATAGGTTGCAGGGGGATGGATGAGCCAACAGCCTCATTGTAAACCCAGGGCTGCTGCTAGTCTGAAAGAGCTGACTGGAAGCTGCTAGCTTAGGACGGGGATACTCCTAGGCCTGGGTGAGAACAGCTGGTAGCCTCCCACCAGCTAGGGAGCTGAACACCAGTTGCCCTACCTCTCCTTTAATCCAGGAAGTTTATGAAAAATACATGGTGCAAGGCTGCATTGTTTCCAATGCAGTCTTGCACCATGCATTTTTCATAAGCCTCCTGGATTAAAGGAGAGGTATGGCAACCCTACCAGCAAGGCTACAAGGTAGGGTGGATGAGCTGGTAGCTAGGCATAGTAGGTTTGCAGGGGGTGACCAAGCCAGCAACCGCACTACATGTGGCATTTGTGACATACAAGATCTCCCTCTGGAAGGGGAACAGAATGGCGTGAGAGGCACATCATGGGTGGAGGCCAGGAGATAATTCCCCAGAAACTGGTGACAGGAACATCCCAAAATAGCAGAAGCAAGTGTGTGCTGAGGATCGTCCCCTGAGACAATATGGAAACTGCTCGAGGACTGTGCAGTCAAGATGGCAGCCATGGAGAAAAATTGTGAGTGGCATGGATCCTGCTAGGATTTACCAGGCAGCCTGGGATGCCAGCTTGCTTCAAGGTCCTATTTAAAAAAAAGCTGGGAGAGTGAAAGATGAAACAATGCATGTTTTGGAATTGGTCTTATAATTGAGAGAGCAGATGCTGGTAAGCCAGCAATGAGATTGTTAAAACAGGCCAATTGAGAAAGACAGGCAGACTGTCCTGAAACCTTGTCAGTCCATCCCATAGACCTGGATTGCTGAAAGATCCAGTAATTTTTTAAAATTTTTTTTTAAGAAAACCAAAATAGCGAGATGGATATGCATTTATAGTGCATTTTAAAATGCTACAAAAGTAATACCCAGCCATTAGGAGAAACCTGGTGAGAATTTGCATATAGCTCTAGAGAGCTAGAAATGGAAAGCTAAATGAAAAAGCCAAAATCAGAATCTACCTTTTACCCATGTTTAAAAATAATTTAATGGCGCTCTTCCAGTTGGTATGTTTCAGACACTGAGCAGTGTATAAAGAGAGCCACCTGAGAAAATAACAAAATGGAAATAAAAGGCCTCTCTGATTATTAGAACTAAAGACTCCGGAGTTGCAACGATCTAGAATGGGGTGTGACTCGGAGCTTAATTTCCAGGATAATCAGATTTTATGTTAGGTTCATTTTAAAAATAAGGCTGAGTCACAAAGTCTCCAATCCTGTGATTTATGTAGGTGGCAGCAGTCTGTCCATGTGCGAAAGAGCCCCACACAAAGTCATTGAGGCTTTCCACAGCAGTTTCCTTTGCTTGCAATAAATGACAGGATCAGGACAAGGTATTTGGATCTGGAATCAGGTCTGTATTTCCTCTAGATACAAGAGACGTCAGAGTAACTACACTTTTTTTTTTCTCTTTGGCAAGTGCCTGTAGAATGAGGCCAAAGGGAGCTGGGATAAATTCTTAAGGGGAGCTAGCCAGGGTATGGCAAGTATCTGTCCCGTTAAAGGTGAGGGGTGGGAAGGTTTGGGTACTGTCATGACCCCCTTGTGATGTGGGACCTGGGCTAGGACAAGAGGGGTGGGGTGGGGGTTTAGGACTTCCCTGGGTGTGCAATGGTGAGGGCTCTTGTGTGTGAGAGAGAGACAGGAGTGGGAGGGGGTTTCTCCCCATATGTCTGTGTAGCCATTTTGTTTTTAAAGATGCTGGTCTTGGGAATTACCCCCCAACCACCCATATCTCCCATCAATTTCAGGTTTTCGAGGGATTATCAGACCTGGGGTGGGGAGGGCAGATCATAACTCCTTGTGGCTGGGGTATACACAGGGGAAGGGAAATATGGGACAGTGTAGCTGTGGGAGTTGTGATGAACATGGGGAGATATGGCAGGTGGCAGAGGATAGCAATTAGTTTCCATTCCCTTATCCCACTACACCTATGTCTGGAGATGTAGGGTTTAAGTCTCGTGGGCACCCTAATCTTTTGCTGCTGTTGCTTTATGCAAGGTTGGTGGTGAATAAAACATCAATAATCTTTGATGCCATTCAGAATGAGCTGCCAACCATGTATATATTATGGGAACCTGGCTGAATGAGGCTTATGGAAGGCCTAGTAGCAGCCTGAAGCGCTCCGGAGTGCTGCTGCTGCTGCTGCCGGATCCAGGGTCAGAGCCCTGACACCACCAGGTATGTCGGGCTCTGGGTTTGGTGGCAGTCGCGGCAGTGGCCCCGGGTCCGGCGGTACTGCGGAGCGCTTCAGACTGCTACTAGGCCTTCCAGTTTGACCCAAAAGACCTAGTAGTGGCCTGAAGCGCACCGGAGCGCTGCCGCCGGACCCGGGGCCGGAGCCCCGGCACCACTAGGTAGGGCAATCCCTGGGGTGGGGTGTTTTTTTTTTAAAATAAATAAATATGAGGCTGGGCAGGGTTGGGGGGAGGTTCTCCCCGGTGCCCCTTCCACCTGCGCAGCCTGGAGGGGGGAGGGAAAACCACCACCCCCGCCCAAACTGGTTTGGTTCCCCACCCCCAAACCCATTCGAGCCAAACCCTGAACACTGAACCTCCTGGTGTTCACGCATCCCTAGTGCTGGCTAGTTATTCCATGCAGTGTCAGTCTTAGATCAGTGGTTGGTGGGTGGGGTCGGGAAGTGTTCACCCAGACTTCTTGTCATGGATAACTTTAACATGTACACTGAGGCTGACCTTTCAGGATTGTGAGACATCATGGCCTTCATGACAACCATGGGCCTATCCCAGGTCCAACACATGATGTGGGGTCACATGTTGGACTTAATGGGTAAAGCCAGATGGATACGCTGCCTGTTCTGGGGAGAATGAATGCAGTTGCCACACTTTGGGCCATCAGGGAGAGCAGTCAAAATGAGCAGCCCCGTAGCTTGATTGCCACTGCCCCCACAATCAGCTGTCTGGAGGCTGGGATGAGTGTGCTTCTCTGCCCCCCCTCCCCCAAATGAGCTTTTTGGCAGTCAGGGTGAGCATGCTCCTCTGCCCCTACTTCAGGTGTTCGGCGGCTGGGGTAAGTGCACTCCTCTGCCCCTTCCATCAGATGCTGAGCGGCAGGGGTGAATGCGCTCCTCCAGGCCCAATCCTCGGACCTTGCCTCATGGCAGAGCTGCACAGGCCAACCGGACGGGAGGTGGCCTGCTATACCACATTGGCCCATGTGGGGCAACAGTAGATCTTGCTGTGTCACTGGCCTCCAGCAGATGCATCGTGTAGCAGCTGGCCGCCCACTGCAGAGTGGAAGTAGGTGAACATCTGGCAGTGCCAGACTGACCTGTCAGCTGTCTTGTAGCTAATGTGAGGTAAGGTGGCCCAGTGTGGGATAATGTTTCATGTGGCCTTACTCATAGTTTTGTACTAGCCTGGAAATGGGGTTCCCGTTATTGGTGGTGGTGTGAAGACACCATTATCATGGTTGGGCCATTATATTCTGAGGGGCTTTATCCCTGCCTTCATATACCCCTGTTGGGATGGTGGATTATGTAGGTTGGTCTGACCTCAGAAACTAATGGAGCCAACTGGATTTTGGAACTCTTTGGGGGAGATACCCACTGACTTTAATGACTTCTCTTTTGATGGCCTGGTTGAATTGTGGAATAGCACTTTTACTTTGGCTATTGACAGAGTGGCACCCAGCTTCCCCTTACTCCATTTCATGCCATAGGCTTTCATGGCACACAGGGAACCTGAAGCAGATGAAGCTGGAGGCTAAGTGGTTAGAGTGCTGATAGCACTTGACGTACACTGAAGCCAATCCATTGTGCTATAGATCCTTTTTGAAGGGCTATGGCAGGGCTAGGGAACTGGTGACGAGAGCTTCTCCTGCTGCTACCATAGTGTCTGCAAAGTCCTGTTCAGTGGAACTGTTCTGGGTGGTAGCCAGCCTGATTGATAAGGTTTCTGTCTACCTGGTATCTGTCATTTACTGCCCACTGGGAGGAATTTGCTACCTACTTTGCAGACTAAATTGCTTGTATTCACCTTGACTTGGGGTGTTGGGGAGAGCAGGCTTGTGCTGACTGGGAGCCGCTGCCTATTGGTGCCTGCAGCGCGATCAGAGAACCGGAGGACACCTGTGAGTGGCGCCTGCAGACTTGAAAGACAGGCGGCTTGCCTATGGGAGCTGTGGTGTTGGGAAGAGTGGGCTCGTGCTGACGGGGAGCCGCTGCCTATTGGTGCCTGCAGCGCGATCAGAGAACCGGAGGACACCTGTGAGCGATGCCTGCAGAGTTGAAAGAAAGGCGGCTTGCCCATGGCAGCACCGCAGGCATGCGCCGCTGACCGCGCGGCCTTAGGTGAAGGCCAGGTGTGCCAGGATTCCTTTTTTTACTCCTAGAAGAGAAAGGTGTGCTGCATTGGTATGAAGAAATCCAAGTGTTCCAGGGCAGAGGCAGCCATTTCCTCTCCCCAGCCGGACAAAATGTTGAAACAAATACGGATGGAAAGCTTTATGGTCAACACTTGCACCGGTCAATCCTCTGGTGGTCCTTGCACCCCCCCTAGACCTTCCAGTAAGTAATCGCTTTTCAGTACTGTCTTCGCCCGCCTTGTTGGCAGGCAGTCGGCCTCATGATTCATTGACTCCTGTTTCCTTGAAGAGTTCCTCGGTTGTGGTAATGTGGACTCCTGTGGTGGGACGTTGTTTGGGGGCTGATGAGGAAGTTGATTTAACTGACTTTCTTTCCAATCATGTCGCACTTACTACTGAGACTTTGAAATTTATGTTCTCACAGCTGAACCAGCTGAATGAGAAGCTGGAAACGCTGAATTTATTTTTTGTCAGGGAAATCGGCAGGATGGGGACTTGAGGTGCTTGGATGACACTCAGAAGGAAGTATCCAATCTCCCTGAAAATCAAGGCATCGTGACAGGAGGGGTGTTGGGGAAGCCTTGCCATAGTTTGGGGCAATTTATGTCAGACCCCACAGCTTCTAACCCCTTTAGACTTCACCCTCCCCAGTTGGAGCATAATAGTCCAGTTAATCATAAGAAAATCTCCTCATATAGGGTATCCCCAAGTGACTTAGCTTTTACCATCCACCTGTTAGCAAACGGCCATCTGCCCATGTGGAGCACACCATTAGACGTTGCAGAACATCTGCGACTGCTGCTGCACAAGCCTATTACCAGCCAAAATATCTCTGCAGTTGTTACCATCTCTAGTCAAAGGGAACACCATATGTTAAAAGTTTTATTTAATTCCCCAAACTGGGTTTCTATCATTCTGGAAAACTCTGAACTACTAAGGGCCAAAGCAGTCTATATAGCCAGAGTGGCCCATGTTGATCCAGACTACTTCCATGTGGTTAATGCTGATTTTCAACCTCAAGGGAGGGGCACAGTTCCATCTAGCATCGGTTTTCAGGGGCCTTTCATCCCTGCTTCTGCTGATATAATCCCATCCATCTTGAGGAGCACCCCCCTGCGTCTCTCCCCCCCCCCCCCCCCGCCTTGGCGGGTAGTAACGGCCTTAATGGAAGGAGTCTGGCCACTGGGCTTTGCGCAGTGGACCCAATTTTAACTGGGTCCCGGGGGTTGCATTCTGCTGGTCTAGCTTCTGTGCCCTGCGCTCATGTTGGCAGCTCTAATCCAGACCCCCGGCTGTCCCCCGTGATTGGCGGCAGCTCGGGGGGTGGGAGCATGGAAATTGACCATCTGTTATCTGGGCTAACCAATGTAATGGAACCCAGATCTATGGCTCCTTGCTCTGGACCCATACAGGATGATTTCCTGGTGGGCCAGAGGGGTTTTCTGGACAAATTCCTGATCCAGGGAGTAGCCAGGATCCTTATGATCTAACTTGCTGTCGTGAGTCGGCTCTGTTACTACGCTCCTCTCCCTGCCAGGCGCTGTTCCCCTCCGTGACTGTTTTGGAGGTGGGCGCCATAACGGGGGTGTGTGTGTAAATGTTGTAAATGCTGTGGGGCTTTCCTCCCCCCGTCAGTTTGACTCCACCTCTTCCTCAGTTTCGGTACCTCCTCAGTTGTCTGGCAGGGCCCCTTCCCCGAGGGCCCATGTTTCTTCTGCCAAGGATGGCAGTGATTGCCTCTCTCAACCGATTGTGCCTCAATCCCCCCCGGTTAAATTACATTCGCCTAAGGACTCCCCCACGCTGAAATTCCTTGGCTGGAATATTGCTGGGTGGAAATTCCGAGCACAGTGGATATCGATTCCCCCCCCCCCCTTTTTTGTCTGAATACAGTTTTATTCTGATTCAGGAAACTTGGGTTTTATCTGATCTGGTGTGTGATGGTTTTTCAGTATTTAGTTTACCAGCTACCCCCACTGCTGGCCCTGGTAGGCCGAGCGGGGGTCTTGCCCTTTTAGTTTCTTTGGACCTTCAAGTTAAAATAAAATGTTCTGTTTTGGTGGGATCATATTTTGCTCTTTATTGTTTGTTTCCTTCTGGCTTGGAGTTATTGCTAGGGAATTTCTATCTTCCCCCGTCCCTCCTCCCAATTTTTTCTATCTGATTTTTGGCCTGATATCAGTAAAGAACTACATGGGTTGTGCAGTCTATACCTTGGGGATGTTTTACTGTTTGGGGGTGATTTCAACATCAGATTGGGTAATCCAACCCTGGTAGCAAGACCACCTAGGCTCGAAGACTCAGAATATCTCCCTCACCCCCCATTCTTCTAAGGATTGTGTTGTCAGCTCTGGGGCTGGCTACCTGAGGGAATTTCTGACTGACTTTGGGTTTACTGTACTAAATGGCTGTTCTTGGAGAGATTTTGAAGGGGCCTTTACATATTATTATTATTATTATTATTATTATTATTATAAGCATTTATATAGCACCAGCGATGTACCTATCATTCAGTTCATGGTTCCAGTGTTATAGATTATTTTTTATTATCAGAATTTTTTTTCCAAAATGCTTCTGAGTTTTGAGTTATTTCTAGATTTGAGACCAATCATCTCCCTCTTTCCTTGTTGTTAGTGGATCCTTATAAGCAGATAGGAATAGGTAGGGGGACTGAGGTTGCGGCCGAGGACTCTGGGATGGGATTGGTGTGTGTTAAATGGACTGATGATCTAAAAGCAGCTTTTTTAGGCTTCACACAACAACCGGCAGTTAAGGAGTTAGTGGGTAGGATAGCAGCCCTGGAAGGGAATCCCTTAGGGGACTTTGATAGACTGCTGGCTCTTCTAACCCCCCTCCTGGAGACTGGAAAGCCTGTGGGATGCCAGAAGGAGAGGGTCCCCTCATGGTTTGATTGGGATTGTAGATTTTTAAGGAGTAAATTACGACGGTTGGCAAACAAGTTAAGGGGAAACTCTTTGTTAATCCTCAGGCAGGAACTGCAAGCCACCCGAAGGAGTTATCGGCATCTGATAGCACTCAAGAGACTAGCCTTTCAGAAGCAGAGGTGGACTCAGCTGCTGGATGCAGCTTTACAAAATGATCAAAAACCGTTCTGGGATTTTATCCATCCCGGTAGGTCTAGCAACAAGGGTATAATAATTCCACCGGACTTATGGGTCACGTTTTACATGGACATTTTTTCTATCCCGCTGGAGAGTATTACTTCTGTACCCTTAAGGGATAGCTTCCCTGAGTGGCCCCCTGTCTCTAAGGAGGAAGTATTGTCCTTTATTGTTAAGTTGAAATCTGGGAAAGTCCCCAGCGGAGAGGATTTTGTCTCCCCCGAGTTGCTGAAGTCTGATCCTGAGTGGTGGGCTAGTTTTCTAGCCCCCCTTTTTTTCTTCAATTAACTCCTCAGGAGTGATCCCTAAATCTTGGCAAAATGGAATAGTGGTCCCACTATTTAAGAAAGGTGACCCTTCCCATCCTGGGAACTACCGCCCTATTTGTCTCTTAAGTATCATCGAGAAGTTATACACACGATTTTTGCTGGAAAAGATGTTATTCTGGCTGAATGAAAGTAAATTGATGGAACCTGAGCAGGTATGGTTTCAGAGTGGGAAGTCCACCCTGGACCAGATCTTTGTTCTTTCCCTTCTCTCCAATAAGTATGTCAACCATCAGGGGAAGTTTTATTTGTGTTTCATAGATTTACCTATGGCTTTCGATTCCATCAATAGGGAAAGGCTTTGGCTCAAACTGAGTGCCACATCAATTGACCGTCGATTACTTTTCTTACTAACTAAGATACATAGTAATAATCACATTTGAATCCGCCCAGCTCCAGCTCTACCACTTTCAAAAGAGGTTTATGTGTATAGGGGTGTTAGACAAGGGTGCCAATTGGCCCCTGTATTATTCAGTCTTTCTGAATGATGTAATCCCTTATTTGAGGAACATAGACACCCATGCTCCTCGTGTAGGTTCAAGGAGCGTTCCAGCTCTGTTATATACTGATGATACGGTCTTGATCTCTCAAACTCTGGTGGGGCTTAGGAGAGCGATGCAGAGGTTTGGGGAGCATTGTGATAGGGAGGGACTTAAAATCAATTTCTCTAAAACCAAGACCATGATAGTGGGGAGGTGAGGGACCGGTAAAATCCATCGTTGGGCCATTGGATGTAACTCCATTGACGAAATGAGGGAGTTTAAGTACTTGGGAGTGATTGTTTCCTCCTCCCTGAGCTGGAAGCCTCACTTAAGGGTGGTGGTGTCACAATGCAGGAGCTCCTTGGCCGCTATTTTGAAATGTATTCATATCCTGGGGGGGAAATTGGTGTTGCCAGCCCTGAGGCTTTTCAGGGCTAAAGTTATTGCCCAATGCTTGTATGCCTTCCCAGCCTGGGGCTGCCCTTTTCTAGATAATCTGGAATTGATACAGAACCAGGCTTTGTGATCTATCCTGGGGGTCCCCAGGGGCACTCCCCAGGTAATTCTGAGGCAATAAACTGCAAGCCTTACTATTAGGACTCGGGCTCTTCAATTACTTTTAAGGTATTGGGTTAAGGTAGTTTTGTGTTCCCCCTCAGGATAACTCTCTTCTTGCCTTGACAGTGCGGGCTGCGCTTCATAGTTCTTGGGCATATCTGGTGGAGGAGGAGGTGAAGTCTCTGGGGCTTTCTAGGGAATCTTTAGGATATTTGGGCCTGGAGGGAGCCCTGTCCCTTATCAAAAGGAGATTATTGGACCAAGAGCTCCAAAATGAAATTTCCTTGCTAATGAGCCAGAGGGTTGCCCCCGATTATCCCTTAGCCAATCCCTTGGATTTGGGGAATAGCTATATATATCTATGGCAGGATTTTAGACTGCGTAGGGCCTTTACCTGCCTTAGATGTAATGTTTACCCATCTGCCCTATTAGAGGGACGTTTTAAGGGTATTCCTAGATCAAAGAGGTTCTGCCTCTGCCAGTTATGCGACCTCCAAGAAGTCGACTCCTGCCAGCATGTCTTGTTTTACTGTCCAGCCCTCTCTGGTCCTAGGCAGGCCCTTTTGGGCAGCTTCATCCAGGACTCATCAGATTTAGGGGCCTTGGTAAGGAGGCTCCTCAGCTGTACGGATTCGGCAATGTCAAGAGCTGCCGTGAGACTCTGCCAAATTTTCATCCAGCTAAGGAAAGCCCATTTGGATGACTGTATCTGAGGGGTTATGTTAAACCTGGGGCTTTGGATTGAATATTAGTTTGGTTGTGTAATTAATTTTAGCTATTGTAATTATTTGTTTGACTGTGTTGGATATTGTAATAGCCTTTGGCTTCACAATAAATATATATACTACACCTTGACTTAAGAGCTGCTAATTTTGTATGCAGAGCCAAAGTCTGAGGTTAGGGAAGCTCAGTCCTGCCATCTTTATTTGGATCAGTTTCAGTTGGGGTGATGTGAATACCCAGTTGTCAACCAGATCTGTGCCCCTCCTAGATGGTGGAAGTCAGCCAGGAGACATTGGGGACTTTGCTGTCTGAGGTTGTCAAACCTCCTTTCAGGAGAGGAGGGTGCCCGCTGCCCTTAAGATAGTAGTTGTCCAGCCCCTGCTCAAGAAGCCATTACTTGATGCTGACTCTGGCCAGTTAGGGCTGAAATGAGAATTAATTTGTTTGTGGTGAAAATCTCACAGGAATTGAGAATTGTTACTGAGATCTCACGATCTCAGTAATGGTTCAAGATCTTGGCGAGGATCCTGTCCAGGTTTACCACTTACTTTTTATCATTCACCATGATTTACCGTGTACCATATACTAATTTACTATGTACCTTTTACCATTAACTGTGTTCATCCTGGTAGTGCACATGTGCAAAATGATCATCGCAGCAGTTCTGTGCATGTGCAGCCCTCTTCCACGGTGGCACCAGCAGCATCACCACCATTTTGGAAAAGGGAAACCATTATGCACATGTGCATTACCAGGATGAATGTTACACAGTACGTGGCACATAGTAAATCAGTATATAGTAAATGGTAAACAGTAAATCACAGCAAATCAAGAAAGTATTGAACTGGGGATTTTCTCAATTATTGATTCTCACTAAAAATGAGTCAAGAACTGTGATTCTTGCTGAGAATTAGGAGAAAATTGAAGTCCAGTTTCAGGCCTAGTTATCTCTATCCTCACCTTTTTAGGGAAGGTTATTGAAAATGTAGTTGCTCAGCAGCTTCAGGTGCATCTTGATGTTATCAGATTCCTGGAACCTTGTCAGTCTGGCTTTTGTCCTGGATGTGTAAGGAGCTGGGCTTGAACTGCCACCCTTGGGGCCCTGGGTGCAATAGCTGGCTCTGGAGCACCACCAGTTCCCAATTGGCAGCACCCGATATGGGCTATAAGGCTTCCTCCAGCATCTGTTGAGCCACGGTCTTCCTCAGCCTCACTCCACACCTCCAGCTTCCTGATTGGCTGCTGGCCTGTATATAAGGCCAGCTAGACTAGGGGTGTGCAGAAGGTGCCCCTACCATTTCCATTTCTATTTTAATTTACAAAAACCCTTTCATTTGGGATCCCCCCCCCAAACCAAACTTTACCATGTTTTTTTCATTGTTTACATTAAAAATTAATTTAAAAAAGGAAACGTTGTGTATGTGCTACTGGTCACCAGGCCAAACTGTGCATGAGCAGCCCTTTTCCAAAATGGCACTGGCAGCGTTGGCACCATTTTGGAAAAGGGTGCACATGTGCAGACTGGTCTGGTGGCCATTTTGCACATATGCAGTGATATTAATTTTTAAAATTTTTTAAATTAAAAATAAAATCAAAATCACAGTGCATGTGCAGAATAGCCTTGGCAGCCATTTTGCACATGTACAATGTTTTTTTAAATTATTTTTTATTTTTGAAAACAGATGAAAGCAAATAACAATCATTTGTTTCTTCATCTGTTTTTGTACCTTTAGTAACTAAAACAAATGGGGTTCCATTCATCTTGGTTACTAAAAAAAATGAAAATGAATTGCTCCTACCCCTACCAGCCATAGGAAGCTGGGTGGATCATCAGTCAACGTCCTGTTCCCCAGTATGGCTTTTGTTTCTGCAGTTTTGTTTCCATGCACTTGGACTGGCTCGGCACTTCCTCCTCCTGGAGCCCAGCTCGTCTGACCCTACCTCCTGGATCTCAGTCCTTCAGATCCTGTTTGGGAGTCTGGCTGCCTCTCCATCCATCTGCCCTTGGTCTCTGAGAGTAGGGCTGAGACAGAGCAAGGGTTCCTGTTCCGAAGGGAAATACCAAACTTTCAGGAGTGTTTACAAGTGTCCGTCAGTACTTTGTCAGTTTCCGGTGACTCTGCACTTCTGCCATTTCATCATTTTCTTCACTTTCCAGGCGTTTTAGTCACTTTTATCACTTTCTGGGATCTTTTGTCTCTTTTTGTCACTTTCCAGGAATTTTATGACCATTTACGCAGTTTGATAGCACTCTTATAGCAATTTCTAGCACTTCCCTGGTGCTTAACTGACCTGTTTCTGTCTCAACAGCCCCTGGGCATGCATGTAGGGGTGCACACTTGGGACTGACCTGTAGCAGCCCCATTCAACTTGTGAAAAATAACAGAAAATAGCAAAAACTGCAAGAAAGCCAGTAAGTTTCCGCATTATTCAAATCTTGATGAACGCCTTGCTTCCAACAGAAACGACATTCACTGAGAGTTCTTGTTTCAGGCCTAACTGAGAGTGCAGTTCGGTGTCTGTTCAGCATTGTCTTACCGGTTAAGAGGCAAGTTTTTGGGAGGGGATTGTGTGCTGGCCCTCACTCTTAAAACTTCCTTCCTGGTGGACTTGCTGCTACTCCAGAGCATGAGGGCTCTGGGAGCTGGGGTTATACTTGCTTTATGCATAAGGAACCGGGGCCCACCACAGCCTTGCTATACTACCGATGGAAACCAAAGTAAACTTCAAATTCTCCTCTAGCTGAGATACAATGATCAGTGAACCTACCATGGTCGCTACTCATGCACTTATAAGTGTTTGCCCAAACAATTACTTTGAAACAGGAAGTGAGTGGAGAATATACTTCTGGCTTTTCAGTGTAACATACAAGTTACATTAAAGTAAATCAGGAATAACTTCAGTGAAATCCACTGAAAAATCCAGTAAGTGAGGAAAATCAAGCCTTTAGATTGCAAACAAACAAAATGCCAAAAGACTTCCCCTAGCTATCTGTTTTACTCTAATGTAAAATAGCTAAAACATGGCTTGATAAAAACCTGAAATTAAATATATCCCTCTCCTAATTATAGTGACATCTAATTTCCAGTTCATTTATTGCAAGGTGTCAAGGTCTAATAGTAATATAATCACAAGACTTGTATAGTAGCTATGCTACTAAATGAACAGTAGATATTTAAAAAGAAAAGCAGAAAATATTAGAAATAATTGCCTTTTTCTGAATTATTCTGACACATATTTATAATTAAAAAGACAAACAACATAAACATCAAGTCAAACATCACAGAGCCTGGTTTGAATGAGGGCTTAAATATAACAAATTCTCTGCTGATTCACATTTGTGTAACCAAGTATTGATTTATTATTGGAATATATTTTACTTGAATCCAGGAAACAGAGCTGTCTAATCATGGTCTGATAGCTTTACTCTCTTCTTCATGGACGTAAGAACAGGGTGGTGGTGGGGGGAAAGCCTCTCTTCTTCATGGACGTAAGAACAGGGTGAGGTGGGGGGAGAGAGCCTCTCTTCTTCATGGATGTAAGAACAGGGTCGGGGGGTGGGGGGGGGGAGAGAGAGCCTTTTTTAAGCTGAAGTCAGAAACTGTTTCCTGCCAGCAACTGTTTTCCCCAGGGAGGCAACAAAAAGGAGAAATGAGAGGAGATGCCACTATTTTCCTCAGCTCCTAGGAAAATTCAAATGCTGTTGCCAGATACCAAAATGGTGCTGTCCTTTGTAGTGGCATTTCTGGCATTGGTCTCTAGCTCTGGATGTAACTGGATTTCTAGGGCAGGGCCAAATGGCAACAGGGAAAGGAACGCGGCACACAAGGAGACATGTGTGAGAAAGTTGAGGACAGGACAGAGCTGTATACCTCTCGCTTTGGGCTGTTCTTTCTTCACTGCTAGCATTTAGATGAGTACCCTCCAAAATGAGTATTCCGGTTGAATATACACTACCCAACTTGCCATTTCTGGGTAATAGGCACTACTAGCATAGGAGCTGACAACTGCCCATTTTGGATTTAAAATGAGAGGGGTGTGTGTCTAAATGTGCATTAATTTTATAAGCCAGTTGTTAGCAGGGGACTTGAGCAAGCAGAGGACACATGTCCTAAAGCAGAGCAGCTGTGCCACACCAGAAGGGCTTTTTCAAGGCACTAACTGTAAACTCTTTATATGACCAATATACAACCTTGGAAAGGTTGGAGGCTCAAGGCTCCTAGAGGCAAAGAAACTCCATGGAAACATCCAACTCTACCACACAGATGGCAAACACTAGATTGTTGTTTCCCAAAGTAAAATTATAAATGCAAGAAATCATATCCACCTGCCACAAAGGTCAAAGGTTCTCCTGTACCCTCATTTACCAACAAAGCTATAGGAGAAACCGCCAGTGGAAATGTTTCAATCAGCCAGCAGGGGAAGTACTCGATAGTGTTCAGAAAGCTAGTTAGCTGTTCGTAAGGGTACCACAGGTAAAGTTGTGTGGCTGAGTACTTGCTGTGCTATGGGTGTGCTGTGTGCCCTTTGAGCAACTAGATCCCCTCTGGAGGGTGAGTACTCTACCCCATAGCCCCTGCTAGGCTCTTGCCCCCCTTCCACTGGCCCCCACTGACCTATTATCTCCCTAGCCAGCAGGGGCCAGGGAAGAGGGAGCTGGGGTCTAGCGCCTGCACTTGGCCGAGGTTTTCCGAGGTCTGAAGTTTAGTGGCCCCATCTTCAGAACCTCGAAAAATACATCGGTTGTCAGTGTTTCCCGAGGAAAACTGTGGACTGAGTTGTAGCACTTGATGGCTCCTCCTATGTAAAAGTGCTAGGTGATAAGGGTTTGTGCAGCAAGCAAATCCACCAAGCAAGCCCATGCCTATAACTGCTAGAAGACTTTAAAACAATCATCTGCAGGGGAAGAGACGTAGATTGATTTAGATTTGTCCCTACAGTTCACAGCTGACTTCTGTGAAATACAAATTCTGCCTTATGTAGCTACACCTGAACTCTCCTAGGACAGCTTAAAGCTGATGAACTAACACTAAAAGTCTTTCTCTGCCTTTCTCTCCTTCCCCACCCCTTGGCTGAAAATTCAACAGCAACTCTCTGGAAAGTGAAAGCTACTATGACAGATTCATTTTCATTAACTTTATACAGCTGAGTAACTTCTCAGGAATTTAATTGTTTTACTGGAGGATGGTTTTCATTTCTGCAGCTCACCCTCATCAGCTGTTTTCATCTGGCTAATATTCCTCTCCTGGTATAGATTCCACTTCCTAAGAATACACTTCTTAACCACACCATGGCCAGACACATAGCTGGAAGTATAAACTGAAAGTTACACAGAAGTTTTTTGTACAATACCCATTCACACCTTTAAAAAAAAAAAAAAAAAAGTGCGTGTTTAATTTCAGTTTGCTGCTGGTGTCCAGACAACAACATCTTTAGGTCCTTCCCACATGGGCCTGGTTGCCTAGTGGACTCCACACTCTCCCAAGTGCTCTTTATTAATAGTTAGGTGACTTTTTTTTTCCATACAATCCCCTGCAGGATCTGGGTTCGTTGAAAAGGAGAGGTAAAGCTGGGTGTCATCAGCATACCAGTGGCAACGCACCCCAAGCTGTCTCACGACTTCACCCAGGGGTTGCATACAGATGTTAAATAACAATGGAAACTGAATCTATGGTGCTGGCCATGCCAGCCTGTTTCAGCCCCACCCCCCTGGTTACCTGTCCATCTGAAGGTGCCTCGCCAGATGTTGAGGTGGAGCAGGAGCCCCACTGGTGGTGCTGCTCGAGAACCTCCTGATGTTAGGGATGGGTGAACAGATCGCGGTTCGGGTTCGGCCGTTCGGTTCGGCTGCGTTCGGTTCGGCCGTTCGGTTCGTTCGTTCGGTTCGGATTTGTTCGTTTCGTTCGGTCGGTTCGTTCGGTCGGTTCGTTCGCCGAGTTCGGGTTCGGATGTTCGGTTCGTTCATCTGAACAGGCTGTTCGGTTAGGCTGTTCGGTTCGGCTGTTCAGCTGTTCGGTTCGTCGTTCGGCCGTTCGGGAAGTGTTGTTATGGGTGTTTTTTTGTTTTTTATATCTTTTTTTGGTTTTTTATTGGGTTTTCTTTTGTTCTTTATTTGGTTTTTTGGTTTTTATATGGGGTTTTCTTGTTTTTTTTAATCTAATATTATATATATCTGTCTACACTAAATCTAACTGCTATTAACTATTCTAAATGCTCTGAAGTAAATGGATTATCTAATAACTACACAGACCTACTCCTACAAACACTAAAACTAAATCACTAACGCTATCTCTATCACTAAGGTAACTCCTACAACTGTCTTCATCTATCTATCTATC
>QEPC01014254.1:3888296-3920455 GCA_003113815.1 Sphenodon punctatus | reverse complement strand
CCCAGGCCTTTGGGAGGGAGGGTGAGTAGGGTGGGGTTTTAGTTCCCCCACCTATTTTTGGTTCTTAGTGTTTTGTCTGCCCTGTATATTAATTATTTTATAATATTTATGGTCGTTTTAAATTGTTTTTATTGTGTTTTAAAAGATTGTTGGAAGCCGCCCCGAGCTGCGTGCAGGAGGGGTGGGGTAAAAGTTTTATAAATAAATAAATAAAATAAATTGTTTAATGTATATATGCAGCCCCTGGGGGAGGTTGTGAGAGGGTACGGGGTGCGTTGTCACCAATATGCTGATGATACTCAGCTGTACCTCTCTTTTTCAACGGACCCAGACCCTGCTATCTCGGTGCTATCCCGGTGTTTGGAGGCCATGGCAGAATGGATGTGGCAGAGCAGACTGAAGCTTAACCCCGATAAGATGGAGGTGATGGTGGTGGGGAGAGCGAGGGAGGTGTCAGCCTCCCTTATTGGGGGGAGTTCACCCTCCCATAGCTCAACAGGTCTGGAGCCTGGGGGTGGTGCTGGACACGGAGCTCCGCCTAGAGCGGTAGGTGGAGGCAGTCGCAAAGGCTGCCTTTCGCCAGTTGTATCTGGTGCGGAGGCTGCGTCCGTTCGTCTCCGGCCCGTACCTGGCCTCCCTCATCCATGCCTACGTCAGCTCAAGGCTGGACTACTGCAACGCGCTCTACATGGGGCTTCCCTTGTGCCTGGTTCGGAGGTTGCAGCTAGTGCAGAATGCGGCGGCCCGCCTTCTTTCGGGGATGGGTCGTCGGGAGCACATAACACCTGTGCTCCAAGCTCTGCAATGGTTGTCAATAGCGTGCCGAGCGAAGTTCAAGGTGCTGGTATTGATTTACAAAGCCCTGCATGGTCTCGGCCCCTCATACCTCAGGGACTGTCTTGCCCTTGGCGTCCCAGAGCGGCTCCTTCGGTCTGCTGGGGGTGCCTTCTTGGAGGTCCTGCGTGTTAAGTGGGGGGCCACAATGGAGAGGGCATTCTCAGTGGCTGGGCCGCGGCTTTGGAACTCCCTCCTGGAGGAAGCCCACCTGGCCCCAAGCCTCTTGATATTTCAGAAAAGGTGCAAAGCCTGGTTGTTCACCCAGGCCTTTGGGGAGGCGGGGAGGGTGTAGTGGGTCTTTTTATCTCCCCTATCCTATTTATTGTTTTATGTATCCTGGGCCCTGTTCTTTTATGTAATATTTGATAGTGTATTTTTTATGTGTGTTAAATTGTTTATATTATTGTGTTTTATTGTTGGAAGCTGCCCCGAGCTGTGTTCAGGAGGGGCGGGGTACAAATGGAATAAATAAAATAAATAAATAAATATACAGTTTGGGCCCCTCCTATCTGAGAGACAACTTCACATCCCAGGCCCTGGAGTGACTGGGGGGCCATGAGGGAGAGAGTGTTCCCAGTGGTCGTACTGCAGCTGTGGAATTCCCTCCCAGAGGAAACTTGCCTAGCTTGGACCTGTAAGGCCTGGCTGTTTGTCCCGGCCTTTGGAGGAAGGGGGGGGGAGTAAGGGTGTGGGTTGGGTTTGTCTGCTACTGATTATTTTTTTTTACAGTGTTTTAGTAAGCCCTTTTGTGTATTGTCCTTTTTAAAACTTATTTTTAAATGTTTGTGAGCCGCCCCAAGCTGCCGTAGGGCTGGAGGGAGCAGGATATAAATTGTTAAATGTCTGTCTGAACACCCATTGATCTGGAGCATTATGGTCAGTGGACTGATGCCTTGTCACATGGAACACACTTCTCTGGGTGTTAACAAATGTGCAGCCACAGGGGTCAAGCCAGGTCAGCTCAGGGAACGGAGCAGCATTCCTATGGCCTAACAGAGTGGTTCTGGGAGGCTTTGGGGGATATATCCTCTGATCTGGATGGCTGTTCCATCGATGGCCTCATCGAGCTGTGGAACGTCATGCTGACTGAGGCCATTGATCGGATAGCTCCGAGGTGTCTGCTCCCCAGGCAGCAGCACCACAGGCCTCCTTGGTTTTCGGAGGGGTTGCAGGTGGTGAAGCAGGAGGGAAGGTGGTTGGAGCGACGGTGGTGTCGTTCACGTGCTGAAGCCAACAGGTTGCGGCATAGAGCAAGTTTACGAGCGTATGCTGTTGCTATGCGAACAGCAAAGAGAGAGTTCTTTGCTGCTCTTATAGCATCCGCTAAATCCTCTCCAGCAGAGTTGTTCCAGGTGGTCAGTCCGGCCTCCCTCTGCCTTGGAGTGGAGTCATCTAGTGCCCGCTGCGATTTGTTTGTGGATTATTTTGCAGACAAAATCACTCTGATTCACCATGGTTTTGACACTGCATTTTCTGCAGTAGGGCAATTGGATGTTATGGAGGCCCCACCTTGCCCTTTTTTGTGGGATCAGTTTCAGTTGATGGCCCCTGCCGATGAGGAGGATGTTCTTGGGGCTGTCAGGGCCACCTGTTGTGAACTGTACCATTGCATGCCCTGGTTGGTTAAGGCCTGCTGAGAGACAATGGGGCTGTTGCTGGCAGGGGCTGGTCAGTGCCTCCCTTAGGGAGGGCAGAGTGTCGGGCTGCCCCAAGGAGGTGGTGGTATGGCCCCTGCTCAAGAAACCATCGCTTGACATTGACTCCCTTGCCAGTTATCGACTGGTCTCTAACCTCCCCTTCTTAGGGAAGGTTATTGAGTGGGTAGTGGCCCGGCAGTTGCAGGAGCATCTGGATCGTGTCAGTTTTCTTGATCCTTCACAGTTAGGGTTTGCCCGGGATATGACACCGAGACTGAGCTTGTGGTGTTGGTTGACAATCTTGGTCGAGAATTAGATCAGGGACATTCGGCCCTGCTGATTCTATTAGATCTGTCGGTGGCATTTGATAATGTTGATCAGGAGATGTTGGTGACGTGCCTACGGGATGGTGCAGGGGTGGGCGGTACGGTTCTTGACTGGTTCTGCTCCTTCCTGGCCAGAAGAACTCAGCGACTGGTACTCAGTGATTATTTTTCATCACACCGAGACCTCTTGTGTGGAGTCCCGCAGGGTTCTGTTTTGCCCCCTCTCCTGTTCAATGTGTATATGCAGCTGCTTGGCGAGGTGGTCAGGAGGTTTGGCGTGTGGTGTCATCAATATGCTGATGACACCCAGCTCTACCTCACCTTTTCATCAGACCCAGGCCTGGCAGTCTCGGTGCTTAACGGGTGCCTTGAAGCTGTGGGGGACTGGATGAGGGCAAACCGGCTGAAGCTGAATCCCGACAACATGGAGGTGATATTGGTGGGTAAGGCAGCGGGGGTAACAGCCCCCATCATTGATGGGGTCTGCCCTCTGCTGGTTCCCCAGGTCCAGAGTCTGAGGGTGCTCCTTGACTCGCAACTCCACTTGGATGCTCAGGTGGAGGCTGTGGCAAGGAATGCCTTCCGCCAATTACATCTGGTGTGTCGGCTTTGGACGTATGTTTTGGACTCTGACCTGGCCACTGTCATCCACGCCTTCAGCACCTCTAGGCTTGACTACTGTAATGCGCTCTACATGGGGTTACCTTGGGTGATGGTAGGGAGACTGCAGGTGGTGCAGAATGCAGCGGCCCGTCTCCTGGTGGACTTGGGCTACCGGGAACATATTACACCAGTTCTTCGGTCTCTGCACTGGCTGCCTGAAGTCTTCCGGGCCCGATTCAAGGTGTTGGTGCTTACCTATAAAGCCCTAAACGGCCTCGGCCCAACCTATTTGCAGGACCACCTCACCCCCCGGGTTCTAGATCAGCCCCTGTGGTCATCGGGAAGGGTGTTCTCCTGGACATTCTCCGAGTCTGCCGGGGGGACATGATGGAGAGGGCCTTCTCGGTGGCCAACCCACAGCTGTGGAACTGCCTGCCAATGGAGGCCTGTCTAGCCCCAGATCTCCCCACATTTCAATGCTGTTGTAAGACATGGCTGTTTCGCCTGGCTTTCGAGGGGGAGGATGGGTAGGGTGGGAGGGGGGATGGGTTAGGGTGGGGGGGTGGTTGGGAAATTTTTTTTATACCTCCCTGTTTATTTTTAAAGTTTTTTTTAATTTTAATATGTTGTGTGCTGCCCAGAGCTGCCTGTGGCAGGATGGGCGGGTTATAAATGTCTAAATAAATAAATACCTGCCTAGGGTGGTGAGAAGTGATGTGCGGCCAGCTGGCTCTGCCCCCATGCTGTGGCCAATGCCCCACCCCCTGCCATGATGGAAAGCCATGAATGCCAACAGGCAGCCATTGCTGGCTGCCATGGCAAACCCCCCCCCCTCAATCCTCCCCCCATGCCGGGCCAGGCGGGTGTGTAAACAAATGTTCCTGCCCAGTTCAGCCACCTGGGCAGCTCCTGGGTCAGGACTGTGGGCTTATGTTTCTGGCCCAGTCGTCTACCCTTCAAGGCCCAGTCGTCTACCCTTCAAGGTCTGAACCAGGTTCACATGTGGCAGACCTGAAACAGAGGAAGCCGAACTGGTCCAGCATTACATTTGAAAACACCCTCTGTCTGGGGCATACTTAAGAGTGGCATTCCTCCCAGCATTTCCATTGGCAAAAGAAGGGCAAGCCCCACCCCCTTGTGCAATAAGCTCCACCCCAATGAATAAGCTCTGCCCTGCCCTCACACACTTACATGTGCATCCATGCACACCTCCCAACATTCCAAGTGCATATTCCACAAAAAAGGACAGAAGTTCTCCTGCTTATCATTCCACTTGGTTTCTTGTCATTCCTTCATCTCTTCATTGCCCTCTCAAGGGCTTTTTCTGGGAGGCAACCAGCAAAAAGGGGCCTGAGATGTGAATACTGTCTGTCTGTCCTGAAAGAGGGATGGTGGGATTCTTCACCCAAAAAGGGACTGCCCCTGCTATGTAGGGACTGTTGGGAAGTATGAAGTAGTCAGACCACACTTAAGTGAGGATCATGTGAAGAGGCCATGCTTGCCCTTGTTTTCTGCATTAGAGGATGAAAGACCACAATGGCTGCATCCCTTCTCTTCTGCCTAACACACCTGTGCAGGAGGCACAGCATCCCTGCCTCTCAGCCAATCAGGCAGCCAGTGTTTCAGGATGATGGGCTGCCTCTCACTGGAGGGATTCCTGGAGAAGCTGCAGTGTGGTGATGCTCTAGACTCTGCACAGCCCCCAGTGTCTCCTCATCCTCTTCCCAGGCAGCAGCAACAGCTAAAACCTAACACCCAACACAAAGGGAGCCTACTGAGAGCAGGAGGGCTTCCGAGATCTCCTGCTGTATGTGGGAGGTCTAGGTCTGCTACACATCTTTATATATTGAAGTCTCCCCTCCCATGAGGGAGGGGGAAGAGTGATTCCTACTAGTCACTGAGGCAAATGCACTGAAGGACGGACAGACTTTTCCTGCTCTGAGTGCCAGGTAAGGCAGTGGTGGAAGTGGTGGGTTTGGGTGTGTTCAGGGTTGTGAGAGAGTGCAATGGACAATTCCTCTATGAATGAGGATTTGGCACCTACTTTAAGTGTGCATGACAATTCTGGTGTGCATGCCAAACAAATGAGGCACTTGTACTAATGAGGATTGTACCCTTAATGTGTAGGATTCATCTTTGCACTCAGAGCATTCCCTCTGACCAATGAAGGTTCTTGGAAAGATGTTGTATAAACATTATTTTAGAATTTTGCCACCTAAATATTATTTACCGGTTGGCAACTCGAAGGACCCATGACATACACTAATAACACAGATTGAAACATCATAGAAACATATAGTTCTAAAGATTAAATTTATTTTTAGATCTGTCTCTATTTCCCATTGGAATCTCGAAACAGGTCTCTTCTTTGTATTAAACATTAGACAAATAGGACATATCTAATTAAAAGCTGAATAAACGTACAACTGTTAATTGAATTTGGGTAACAGTTACATTTTACAGAGCTATATTAATCATAACTTTGGTTTAGAATGGACCACTCTGGGGAACAAAGTAAGAGGTTATATTTCCTTACCTGTAAATGCCAACAAAATATGCTTTATTTTATATATAAAGGAGCTAGGAACCTGATTAAGGTGGATTTTATTAGCAGCTATGAATTTCCATTTACTGCACACAAGAGCCTCACAACTGTAGCACTGCAAAAACACAACAATAAAAGGATTTTTAAAATAAATAAATCTTAAACAGTGGTCAGGAGGGTGAGTACTTTAGAAGCCCCGGTTGTGTATGGAAAGAGGCAGCAGCCTCAGCTTTGTGTTTGAGTAAGGATTTTTGCTCTTTCACTTTTATTGCTGCCTGAGCTTCCAGCTCACTTCCCTGCCCCCACCTCCTCCTTCTCCCTTACTATGTCTCTCTTTGTTGGTCTGTAAATGCCATACTATAAATTGCCTGAGATCTCTCTAGGGGGGCCGGGGGAATCAGGTCACCTAGCCGTCTCTCTTTCCATCGCACAGCTTGCAGAGCTGCTTGGGGGTCATCACTTTGCCGGTCCAGAGGACTTATTTGATGTCCTTGATTGTCATTCGCAGGGAACTCCCTCCCCAGTTCCCTTGCCCACTGGGGGGGATAGAGACTAACGTATCCATGGGATGGGCGATGCTGCCTGAGCAGGACCCACCTATTATTATCGCTGCCTGATTGGATACTGGAGACAGCATCCCCGCCTCTCAGCCAATCGGGCGGCCAGTGTTGGGGGATGATGGGCTGCCTCTCACTGGAGGGATTCCTGGAGAAGCTGCAGTGTGGTGATGCTCTAGACTCTGCACAGCCCCCAGTGTCTCTCCTCGTCCTCTTCCCAGGCAGCAGCAGCAGCAGCAGCAGCTGCAGAAACAGAAACTTAACACCCAACACAAAGCGAGCCCACTGAGAGCAGGGGGGCTTCCGAGATCTCCTGTTGTATGTGGGAGGTCTACCACACATCTTTTTATATTGCAGTCTCCCCTCCCATGAGAGAGAGAGCGGGGTGGGGGAGAGTGATTCCTACTAGTCACCGAGGCGAGTGCACTGAAGGACAGACAGACTTCTCCTGCTCTGATTGCCAGGTAAGGCAGTGGTGTAAGTGCTGCTGCTGGTGGTTCTTTCTGCAATGTTTTCTCTGTTCGGTGACTTGGTTTCTGTAGTGTCAGTATTCGTGTGTGTGTGTGTGTGTGTAAGGGGTGGGGGAGGTGGGTTGAGAATCATGGTGAGGCAGAGGGAAGGAGACCCAGGTGGCCTATTGTGAGGGCAATGATGAGAGCACATGTTCCTGTTACACATACTGGAAAAGCAGTTTGTCCAGTGTCTCTTGATTTGAAAGCTGGGTTGATGTCTGGCAATCCCCACCCACTCTGCTCTGAAAACCCCTCCACCCACCCAGTTTTCCTCTCTTCTAGGAGAAGGCTGTTCTCCGGTCAGCTGGTGGGTTACATGGGGTGAAATGGTTGGAGATGGGGAGGCTGCAGAGTGGAGGGAGGATCAGAGGGACCCTACATAGTATCCACTACAGGAAACGGGCTAGTAAACACTGAGTGCCTAAAGCAATCAAACTGCTTATAAGACAGTAATCAAATCTTCAAGCTCCTGCTGTCAGACACTCAGACAGAGAAAAGCAGCTTTCAAGTAGATCTGTCTGTCACTTGGCTTGTTCAAAGAGAACAAAGATTTTTTTTGATTTTTTTATTTAAAAAAAACAACTTTAAAACATTGTCAGCCCTCTAGCTTCCTGTTCTTTGATAATTTGACACTGAATAGAGTTCAGCAACTTGCAGTCCTAGGATTTGCTTGTAAGTTGTAACCTTTGAGTGCATAGGGTACTTTTAAAAGACCTATATTTTGGAAGTAATAATGATATTTCTTCAAACAGTATTCCCTAGAGGATATATTTTTGATGGTTGACAAATAGACCAATCATTTTTGTGCTTAAGATTTAAAATAATTAAATAAATGCCAGTAGTCTTTCTTATTTTTAATAGAAAAGATTACTGATTTGTATTTTCACAAAATTCTCTTACTGCCTTTCGTAGTCTCTCCTTCACCTTTTGTAACTCCTTCTTTTAATTTAGTTTTTAATCTGTTGAGCTCTATACAATGTACTTGCATTGTGTGTTGATATGGTTTCAGCACTGTGTTTTAAAAGTTAAATGCACATAAGCTTACCTGTCTCAGTAACAAAAAGTTAAGGGGGCAAAAGTCAAAAAGTTGAGAAAATGTTCACAATTTTTCAAAGAAATATTTTAATTTTTGTTGCCACTCTGGTAAAATAAAGACATCACTAAATTACTAGAGTATAGTAAGTAAATTAAATGTACTCATTGGCATGAGCCTTTATGGCAGTTTCAACAGTCTGTAATTCAATCATCACTGATACAGCTGCCTTTTACCATTATTCATCAGACCCAGCTGAGTGATTTCTGTCAGATGGGAAGTGGTAGAGAGAAATCTCTAGGTAAAACATTCCAAGTGGAGTCCAAAATGAGCACAGAAGAGTACTTGGCCACAATCTGTAGACAGATGTTAGCTTCCAAATAAATTGTTTCCTTTGAGGGGGGGGGGGTGTCAAGTCTTATTTTCCTTACTTTATCCATTTGTGAATGAAGAGGAAGGATATTTGTGTTTAGGTGGATCATGGCTCTGACCTTGTAAATTTAGTGCAAAATGTTGTATTTTAATAATATCTCCATGTCTTTCAAATACTATGCTTTTCATATCATGGTCAATATAGTAATTTTAGACACATTAGAGCCTCTTACTCAGACCCTCATTTTGATAAGTACCTATCAATTCTATGAACAGCTGTGTTGGTTAGACTGCCATGCTGTATGTTTCTCTTTCTTATTTGAGATGACTATTTTAAATTCAGACCCAGAATGGCCAGTAGTTGTAAACATAAGAGGAGTGCTTTTTCCCTTATGGAGAGGAGGGCAATGTTTTAGGGGTGATCTTATATTTGAAACCATAGTACTGATAAACTTTTGCTAGCTTAAGAAATGACATTTTCTGGTTACAAGGGGAAGAAGTTAATTTTATGCATGTGTATGATTTAACAAATATCTATCATGAGAAATGGCATTGTTAAAATAAACAGGCAAAAAAGTGGAAGGTTCAGATGAAGTCTAAATGTTGTTTTATATTTCAAATATCTGAACTTGACCTGGTTTTTTTGTGTATGGAACATTTCCCCCAGTTTTTTGCCATTGTAGTTCTATTAGTAGTGTCCAAGGGGATTATTCCTAAATATGGAATATTACTTGGATTATTATAGAGGAGAAAATCAGAATGTCTTTAGTATATAAATTGAAAACTATGTAGCTTGAAAACATGACCAGGCAACTTGAGCGACAAGAGATAATTTTTGAAAAGAACCACAGGGCAGAGGATAATGACATACTGTAGGAAATTATTGCACTACTGCACTTGCAAAAGCATGAAATGTTCCAGTGTAGCCATTTCACACAAACCCAATTTTCCTCCACATTAAAAGGGTGCCTAAGTGAGCCTTATTAATGTTTGATGCAAAAGATGCTAGCTCCATTTTAAAGGATTTATACTAGAATTTTAAATTTTATCCCACTGGCTGACAGCATAATTCTTTAATATACACTAAACACCTCTAAAAATAGTTGTTTTTTTTAGATGTATAATAGAATAGTACCTAGGGAATAAAGGAATTAGTCCAGTTTTCAAGTCAGGAAACACAAATGGAACAATATTTGGCTTATTATACAGAACTTTCTCACACCTTGCCCTTATGCTTAATGGAAACCTAATGTAAGAATCTAGAAAACACCCACTAACTGATTGGCTTGATAGTTTTGGGTGTGTAGAGAGGAGAAGGTACTATGTTGTTTGGCAGAGAGCTGGAGGGGAGAAAAATCTGTATTTGTCCATTTAGTAAAGAGAGACCATAAGCATTAAATCAATTGTTAATGTTTAGGTAAAATTAAAAATATATAGTTTAGGATTTTAAGCCATTTTTTGCAACTCAGCCTTATAAAACTTAAAGTTAATGACAAGTAAAAGCTTCTGTTTCACCTGAAACATCAATTGTCATTGCTTTCTCTCTGTACAACAATAAATAGGATATATTTGTTCAGCTAAAGGAAATTGAACTATAGTTACTATTCTAGGATGAAGGCGAGAAGTAACTTGCACAGGCAGGCTAATGTTACAATTGAGAGATACCAGTGAGATTTAAGATAATATATAGGTCCCTTCATGATAGTACCTGCTCCATGACAGATACCAAAGTTCCCAAATAGATTGTAAAGGCTGAGTAAATATTTCCATAAGTGTTCAAAGAAACGCATGGGAGGTATTATGTATAGATTCCATATTTTTCTCAGCTCTGTGGGTATAATGCACATTAATGTGCAGTTCTACAGGGGGAATATGTCTGACCAATCTGGGTTATTTTGATCCTCTAGAGGATATATTTGTTCTAAATATTATTCTGTATGTAGAAGAGCGTAATTAGAAATACACATAATGGAAGCTTCTTAACCAACTTTGAATTTGTATTTACCAGTGACATTTACAAAAGATACTTCAGGTTAAAATAAAAGAATTTGCCAGACTGAATAAACAGAGCATTATGTTAACAAATATTTTCAGGATTTCTGTGTACAAAAGTCCTCTTTGCTACAATAGGCTTTGCTTATTCATGCCATGCTCCAATCAAAGATGGGGGATTAAAAATGCGAGATATAATATTGTATCTTGTGCAAAAAAAACCACACTCAGAATTATGGCGTTCAATTAAGCATTAAAAAGAGGACTACATCTGTAGAGTGCTTTTAATGATTCCTTGGGTTGAAGACTAAGAACAGCTAGAGGCAGTGCTAATATGCTGTCTGACTAAATCTTTCCCTTACTCTGGATTTATAAGGATTTGAGGAGAGGTCATTTATAGGAACAATGTGTGAAGAAGTTACCCACTCAAGTAAAATAGAAATCTTCATTTAGACTTTTATTCTAGAAACGGCACTCACTTTTTAATACATGATCTTATGCCAATATATGAAACTGGCAGCAAAAACTGTTCTCATTCCAATAGATTTGCCAGCTGTTGTAATCAAAATGTTTGTGAAGCTACACACCTGTTCTTATTTTTGTTCAAGTGACTTAATCACTAAGGTAATGTCAATTTTATGGACTTTCAGTCTATTTGTACTCCTCTGGGGAAGTTCAACATTTTCTTATTTGGTATTTGATTTGTCTTTGGAAATACTCCCTGAGCCGCATCCACCAAGCAATTCTCCTCTTCCTTTCTAGCCGGAATTGTGCCTCCCCCTTCTAGATTCTCCAATGTCTATTCATTCAAGGTCCCAGTTTCTCTTTCAACCACACCTGTCTGTTAATATAAATAAAAAAATACTAGAATTTGAAATAGTTAAATATATACATTCTGACAAAATAGTAACAATGTTAAAACTGATATTGATTTTTGAACTAAAAGGGTTTGCTAATGCTAGAAAAATAATTTTACTAAGTAATGCCTAATTTTGATAAGTGTTTAAGATTCAGCAATTGTTTGTTATAATAATAATCTTAGCTCTGATTAAGAGTATTTCAGATTACTCTCTAAAGACTAAATTCAGAGCACTATCTGGGACGCATAGAGAGAGACAATTTTCTTGTGGTGGCATGGAATTAATTATAGACCTTTTGTTACATTTAACTACATTTTAGAATATATGGATTATGATTGTATCTGTACTATAATTGGCTATAATCCTCTCTGATCTCAGTATAATTTACCTATCCAAATATACAACTTTAGTGCACAGTTGTTGAAATTCATCTTGCATATAGGGGTATTTTCAGACGTGATGGGGCGGCATTCGCCCCGTCATGGAAACAACCCTTGGATTCCCTGCCAGGATCAGTCCGGCACGGCCAACAGACGTTCCGGGGGATCCCGGTGGGGAATCAGTGGGGGTGGGGTCATGCGGTGCAACGTGCAGCCGCACGGCCCCACCCTCCCCCACCGTCCACCCTCTGGGGAGACGGGCGGGCGACGGGCAGGCGACGCGCCCAATGTGGCCGCAGCGCCTGCCCGAAATGACCACAGCCCGGAATCCCGGTGGGGATTCCAGGCCATGATCATCATCCAGATGTGACGGGCCCCTTCATCCCCACTGGGAATCCCATTCACCATGCGATCGGCCCCGGCCCCGCGGACTCAGCCGATCGTGTGGTGAATGTGATTCCCGGAGGGGATTGAGCGTGGGTAACATCTGGGGGGGAACTTCCGGTTCCCCAACAGACGTTACGGGACCATTCCCCACCACAGAGAATTGACTCTGGTTGAGCGTGATCTCGTAACATCTGAAAATACCCTATAATGCAGAGGAACAGGTGGAAAGTAATTCTGGTGAAATCTTCCACTTCTGTACCAGTTTAGAACCAAGGCATAAGCAGATATCAGAGCATCTCCTTCTGAGTTTGGTAATATACTGTAATGTCTGAAATAGGGATCAATATGTGCCCTCTAGAAATAGAAACTGTGATCCAGAATCAGACCTATGCTGGTTTGTGCAGTTTAGTGGCTTCTCTCTTCGACATTGTTGTGTGTTCTCTACAGACATTTCAGTAATAGGTCCCCATGTATATCATATCACATTGTTAAATATGGATATTGGAGGACTTATGTTCACTAAGTTTTCCCCATTGTCACCATTGGATCCCTGGACTCTGCTGACCTTCTAAACAAGGGATTAGGTGCAATATTCTCCATGTCTTCTGTGAAGGAAGTGATATTTAGTTACTTGATTGCTTGTTTGCCTATCTATGGATATACAACTAGTGACAGTGGGTAAACATATGTGATGCTGGCCCGGTTCACCTCAGCTGGGCCAGCATCGCAGTAGGCTGTCTGTTTGTGGCCCACCAGATGTGGGCCCAGTCCCTACCCTAGCTGGCTAGGAGCTGGATGGGAAATGTGGGCCCTGTACAAGCTGGGCCCACAATTCTTGCCCAGCTCCTACCCAGTCCAGGTGGTGCAGGTGAACCAGGTGGCAACACCCGCACTGCCATGACAGTGAGCTATGGCTGCCTGTAATAGGCAGCCATGGCTGTCCATCATGGTGGTGGGGGGGGGGCGACAAGAACGTGGCTGAGCAGCTGTATGTCACTCCCTAACCCTGCCATTACTCTCTAGCTGGGAGACGTTCTCATGGCTGGAGCATATCCAGTCAGGGGAAGCGCTCCCTCCATAGGGTAGGATGGACATCCCTTTGGAACGTCTGCTAACACCTAGTGTTAATGCTGTAATACCTAGTGTTTCATTTTCAGTGAGCTGATCTGATGACCTGATAAGAAAGGGGAACATTATTTAATCTTTGGATATCTCATTTTGTTATAGAAAGTGTAACGTAGGTGTCCCAGGCAAATATGGAGAAAAGGTAACCACTGTGTTTTGGACTGTGAGTGGAGAAAGAATAGATCTCAACAAGCATTTCTACCCACCCACCCCTAAAATTTACTGACGCCTGCTACAATGCTCCAAGTCCTTAGTCCAAAACATATTTGTTAAACTTAACTGCTAGATTGTTGCTTTGCATATAAAGTATTTATGCCCTCAGATGAAATCTGTTAACTGATCATCTTTTTATTCATTTGCAGTGAACTTTACTATATGCTTCTCTGTATTACCAGAAACAGAGGTTATCATGCAATTGAACCTCAGTTTGAACTTTCTAAGTACTTAATGGTAAAAACAGAGGCACAAGAGAAAACTGTTCAAGTGACCTTGACAGAGGTCAAATACATCTTCGTGATATACCACAGCTGCATAAAGCTTTGAGCAGTATTATGCTGTATATTGGCTTATTTTTAAAGCTTCCAAGGTATTATTTGAATGTTGGATTTTTGTTGATGTGTATTAAAACTTACTATCATTTTGACACTTTGGGATAAGCATTAAAGCAGAAACAGTCCATAAAAAGACAACTGGGAAAAAATAAGCTTCAGGGCATCTAATCTAACTTGCGTCACTGGCATAATTGTTGTTTTTAGAACATTTATCTATTTTGCTAATGGAGAGGCTAATTCTATGCCCTGCATGAACACAGTCCTCCACAGGAGTCACGCGCACCCCTGTTTTGGGGGGGGGGGGATTGTGCTGTGTGGGACCAGTGTGTGGAGGGGGGTATGGAATTGTAGCCATGATTTAGGCTAATTTAAAATGTGATACTTTTTTACATTAAGATGACTGTTAACGTGTGTAAACAGTAAAATAATATTATTTAAATTGTTATTTATAAAATTGGTCAAATATTGTACTGATCTATACAAATAAAGCACAAGACTGTCAGTGAAAATCCAGCATGTATAAGAGTCTAGTGGCACAAAGTAGTATAGTTCAGTACTGTAAGCTACAACAGGTTAGACCCTTAAACTGAACACAGTTTATCCAAATGTTGTCAGCTGGCTTCCAAAGCAATAAACAAGTGTTCACAAAAGATGATGAATCAGATTCCTGAAGGCCTAACTGAGACCGTCTACCCTCCCTGTTGTCGAAAGATTCAAATATATCCCTAAAGCCAAAACTTATTTGTGTCTTTGTGACTAGCTTGTGGACCTCTGTACCCATCAATTGGATTATTCTCAAGTATCACAACTTACCGAGCTGAAAGATCATTAGTACTAGTATAATGGAACAAGACAGTGCCACTCTAGTTAAAGATCTATTGGCATTCCTGTTTTAATATGAACATTACTTTTTGGTGGCCTATAACTAAACCATTTTCATTTGTATTAGGTTGAAACTTGACTATGAGCAGCAGCTTTTAATTAATTTATTTATTTTTAAGACTTAAAGCAGTTAAAGGTTTTAATTAATATGTTTTCTGTTTCTGTTGGCATAGTGCCAAATAATGTTCCTCCAGTCCCAGCCACTGCTCCCTGTTCCTCCCCAGCCTCGTGTTTTCTGAGTGTGGGGTGGAAGGGAATGAGTGAGACGGCCTCTTCCGGTGCACCACACATGCCCTGTGTGCATCCCCACTATGGCCCACATTGCTCCTATGCCCTGCACTAGAAGAGGCCTCCTCGCTCTCCCTCAACTCAGAAAAAGATGAGCAGGGAGACCATAGCTCAGCTAGGCAGCAGGCCAATTGGTGTTGAAACAGAACCGCAGCAAGTAGGGCATCCCATATTTGGTGTGGTGCCTGGTGCTCTAAATGCAATTTAAATTGGAATAATTCTTCCCCTTTATTATTATTTATCATTTATATAGCACTTTTAGTGTTCAAAGGGCTTTATAATCCTTATCTACTTCACCCTCACAACAACCCTCTGAAGTAGGTCATTATTATTCCCATTTTACAGATGGGGAACTAGCTTGAGAAACAGTGAATTACGCAGCCCTCACCCCCTGGCAAGTTCATGACTCCGACAAAAATTGAGCCGTGTCTCCATAGGTGACTGGTGACTGTTGATAATGGTGGGGAACACAGTGTACCCCCCAGCCCTCAGCCGCCCATCCCCTGGCCCCCTGATGATGGGGATTCAGCTCACCAGGCAATGTGCACAGCAGTCCTGGCTCACTGTCTCACAACATCTCCCCCAGCCCCTCCCCTTCTGGCACGCTGTGAGAAGGCAGGGGAGGAGGAGGATTCTGACGGGGGTGGGCAGGCCCCAAAATTGGGGAGGTGGGGGAGTTGCTCCCTCATGCCTCCCTTACGTGTCAAACATGCCTACCTCTTTAATTCCAGTTCACCAACTTCTCCACTAGGCTGCACTGTGCTATCCTCCCTCCAGTACTCATGTTTCACTATAATGGGCATCTTTTTGTAGTAAATCGAAGCCAAAGGAGAATAAAGCTGAGGACATCTGTTGCTTTTGCATGCCTGTGGAGACACTGTGTGGCTTAAAAGCTTGTTTACTCTCACCAATGGTAGATGGTCCAATAAAAGATATTAATACATAATGTTGGCTTTGAGCCCAGTCTTGGGCCATATATGGCTGCTTTCACACATTGCAAAATGGGCTATTATAATAACTTCACCTATAAAGCTCTTCATAACCTCGCTCCTCCCTACCTCTCTGCGCTTATCTCCCTCCATGCTCCAGTCCGTGCACTTCGCTCCTCCTCTGTCCCTTCTCTCACCCTTCCACGCCTTCCCTGCACCCCTAACTGCCTTCATCCCTTCTCCCTTGCTGCCCCCCATGCCTGGAACTCCCTCCCTGTCCACATCTGCCTTGCCCCCTTCCTTCATACCTTCAAATCTCTCCTTAAAACTCACCTCTTTCGCTCTGTCTGACCCTTTATCCTGTTGATCCACTATATCCTATACCTATGGTCTGTTTACCCTTATCCTTGCTACATGGACCTGCCTGCTGCTGTTCTCAACGTAACCAAGCCACGTACGTGCACCTGAGACCACACATCTTTATGAATGTTAGACCCCTTGTCTCCCTCTGTTCCCCTTCCTATGTCTCTCCCCACCTCCCGTCTCTCAGATTGTAAGCCCTAGGGCAGGGACCGTGTCTATTTTGTTACTTTGTAAAGTGCCAGGTACATTGCTGGTGCTATATAAATGTTTGTTTAATAATAATAATAATAAATTAATAACTTAAGATAATACTTGTTGTTCCACAATTTTTGTAATATTTGAATGCATTATTCCCCCTTTATGTTGTGGGATCTTAGGTCATTGTAAAATCCACATTTGGTGGCTCTTACAATGACTCAAGATCTCGCAGCATAAAAAGGGAATAGGACATTCTCACATTACAAAAACTGCAGAATTATAAAACCCAGCATTATCTCAGGTTGTTACAATAGCTCATTTTGTAATCTGTGAAAGCAGCTGTACATCCATGATAAGGCTGCATGAGTGGTGGTTTCCTTCGTTGATGCTTCATGAAAGTCAGAATACTTCTAAACCTATCTTACAGCGGCAGGACATCCTCCACCATTAAAGTCAATGGGAGTTTGCTACTGATTTCAGTGGGTGAATAATTGCACTTTAAATGTAATTAGTCTTAAAAAGGCTAACATTAACAAATGAGATGATAGCCTGCTGGAGTCTGGTTTTGGTCTGTGCAGCCCCAATCACATGTTTAGCGTATAGTCTAATAAGGGCAGCTCCTGTGTGTATTTCTTGTACTCTGGGGCAGACCCCACTCACATGTTTAGCAGGTCAAACCTTATACATGGGCAAGCATTCTTCCCTTCCACACTCTGCCCACTAACCCCCTCTACTTCCCACTATCCTCCTCCCTGTTATGACTTTCAGCCATGGCCAACTATGGGAAGAAAAAGCTGCCCCAGCTGTTTCTTTCTCAATGGCTATTATGGTTTTGGGAGCCAGTCCAGTGCCATCTATCCCCACCCACCCATGGAGGTGCATACTAGGGCTGAAATGAGAGCAAGTGTTCCCATTCCAAAGAGAAATACCAACCTTTCAGGAGTGCTTGAGAGTGTCTTCCATCAGTTTCTGCTAATTCCGTGCTTCAGCCATCTTTCATCATTTTTGTAACTTTCCAGGAATTTTGGGGCACTTTTGGGGACTTTTTTGTCACTTTCTGGTCAGAATCTTTTGTCACTTTCTGGGCATTTTATGACATTTTTATGACAGTTTTACAGCACTTTTATGGCAATTTCCAACACTTCCCCCAGAGCATAGTCGGCAACCTTTCATCTCCACAGCCCCCTGTAGTACACACAGGGCTTGGGATCAGCCCATGACAGCCCCGTTCAGCTTGTGAAAAATAATGGGAAATGGCAAAAACAGTGGGAAACCAGTAAGTTTTTGCATTATATGAATCTTGGTGAATGCCTGACTTCTGACAGAATCAACGCGTGTTGAGATTTATTTTCAGGACTAGTGCATACCTGGGTTTACGTCTGCCAGCAACCTTTAGTTATGCACATAACCGTGATTTTATTGAGCAAATTGCATACTTTATTGAGTGCCTATAATGAAAATTGAAAGGGAAAGTAAAAATTCAAAGCAAAAGCAATCAGTCCAAGCAATCACACATTTAATGTTCTCAGCCTGGTTTCTTGCCTCCACTACTTACAGCTGGGACTGAAACAAGAAGCACTTTTGTTATTGTGAGATATCTTACGAGATTTTGGGTCGGGGCCCAAGATCTCGCCTAGTACGAGATCTTGCAAGATATCTCAAAAAATAAATAAATAAGAATTAAAAATCACTGTGCATGCACAATGGCTGCACATATGTAGTGATTCTTTTAAAAATTTTTACCTCATCCTTGTATCGCCCATTCACCCACCGAGAAGTAGAGTGGCAAGAGACCCAGCAGCTAGAGCAGCCAGGTGAGTACAGGATGAGGGAGGTGGAGGAAGAAGGCTGTAAAAGGCCTTTTTTGTTTTTCAACTGCAGGGGGAGGGAGGGAGGGCTGTCTGGCTGCCTTGAGATTCTCACTCTTCTTGGTGAGAATCCAAGCAGTTTCTTAGTTGGTTCCCATTCTCAAGAACAAACCAAGCAACCTGATTCTCGCAGAGAAAAGCAAGAATCAAGTTTCAGCCCTACTAACAGCATGGTTCACAGCTCACTAACAGGTAGCAGCATGCAGGTTTATTGGGATCTCGCCTGCCGTGGAGTTGGAAATCCCTCCCAGTTTGCATAAAACACCCAAACATGTGCCTCTTGTATCCCCGATCCAGCATGTTCAGCATTACCATACATTGAAATTGCTACCCTAGGCAGCCCTATATGCTTCCAGTGTGTCAATGGGTGATTTCAGACGTGACAGGGCGGCATTCGCCCTGTCATGGAATCACCCTATTGATTCCCCGTCGGGATCAATACTAGCACGTCAACAGACGTGCCGGGGCTGTTCCCGATGGGGAATCTGGGTAGGGGTTGGGGCTGCGCGGCACTACGTCCGGCCGCACAGCCCCACCCCCCACGGTCTCTCAGCAGCCCACCCTCCCGGGAACCACCACTCCCCGGGAAATTGACCATGGCCGGAAATTGGCGGCGAGGACGACCGTCGATTCCGGGCCATGGTCAGGGAACAGACGTGACATTGACACGCTCAACCACGGTGAATTCCACCATGGCTGAGTGTGTTAACGTCACGTCTGTTGGGGGGGGGGAGTGATTCCCACTGGGTGTTCACCCCAGCGGGAATCACTTTGACGATGCTTTCAGAGATGGTCCCCGCACCATCGTCAAAAGCGTGGTTATTTTTATTCCTGCCAGTGGTTCACTGTGGTGAACATGTGGCAGGATTCAAACAGACGTTACAGGACTGTGGTTGAGCGTGGTTTCGTAACATCTGAAAATACCCAATGTATTTTTCCGTGGCCTATCCAGCCACCCCCTCTTGTGGAGTAATGTGTTGCACTGCACAGAAAGCTGGTCTAATTGGCAAACAAACAGAAGTGCAACGAGCTACTGCCCACGGTCCATTGCCTTCATTGTGTATTGACCAGATCTGGCCTTGGCCTAGCGTGGCACCTTGAACTCTAAATGACTTCATTTTTGTGCATTTGAGACACACCTTTCCTTTAAAAATATAATTCTATAAATTTTGCCTTTTAATTGACTAGGTTTAATTCCAGGCTATACATTTTAATTTAGATTTACAAGCTCCAATGAGTAAGCCATGTTGAGTGATGAAGAAAGCTGCACAAAACAAATCATCAAATGTCAGTCATCATTTAGGCAACACAGGCTTAAAATCCTTAACTGGATATTACTTTCTTAATATATGTCCCATCTATTGTCCTGGTTTCAAGGACTCAGAAAATGTCTGAGGTCAGTCTGAAAATGTACACCCAGTTGGGTGGCAAATATTAGGAAATATAGTGAGCAAATAACTCCCCTTTTGCACCAAAAAAAGTAGGAAAGAACAAGAGAGCCTTATTAAAGGTATTACTCCATAAACTCCTATTAAAACAGACTGCAACCAGTGGTGGCAATGTCTGGGAGCAGGGACAATCCCCCATCAGGAATAGACAGTATTTAGATCTGTATAGAACAGAGACCATTTTTCATTCTGCATGGATACGTTACCCAACACTAGTGGGGGCCCTGATTACGGACTTAAGGTTCTAGTTTTTACTGCAGCACAAATAGTGAACAGCTGTCCTTTAACAGCTGGAGATGCAGAAATCAACCCCTTGAGGTAACCACTGTAAGACATTCCTATAATTATATAATGAGGAACCCATTCTGCATGAAAATTGGTAAATAATCTTTTTTATATTTTTTGCTAGATATATTGGAATTGATAATAAGATTGTAATAAAAAACATAGGCTCATTATAGAGAACTTCAATATCAAATTAAATTAGAATCTGTTTCTGTTCATTACCTATTATGTCAGCTTTCCAGTTTAACCAGTAAATCCACTTACTAGTTTATATGCAGGGCAAGTTTCCTATTTCACATATTATGTCAATTTTCCAGAGTATTAGTGAACCACTAGTAATGCTAGTTTCCCAGTGTAAAACCAGCAGCCTGGTTTTCAAAGGTTTAGATATCGGGTTCGGGACAGTTTCTCACTTTAGTTCTATCTGCTTTGTATTCCTCAGCCAGCACAAATGGGACCGATTCTGGCTGCATATAGCAGCATATTCACATAGCCTAGGGATGGCTCCCTCATCAGCAGTTGCTCCTACTCCTAAATGGAAGGAAAGGGACATATTAGAGATTTGTGCTATGGCTATTCTTTTCTTGTTTAGGTTCCATGTAGGAGCGTGAGACCACTTTTCCTGGCATCTACCCTCAATAAGTGCATTGGTTTTCCCCCCAAACAGGCGCAATGATATGGAACAGTCCCAATTATTCCTCTGTCTGGGGTTGATTTACTTTATTATCCCGGAGACCACCACAGCCCTTCCTTTTTTAGAAGGGTGATGGTGCAAACTTTTTATAGTAGCTCACCTGCTAGAGCCCATTCCTATGCCATGTTGTTGTAAGCTGCCCCGGGGGCGGGGTGTGGGCAGGAGGAAGCAGGGTAAAAGCACCTATAAATTAAATACGTTTGTTCCTAACCAGCCCAGCTGCTGAGTCACTCTTCCCTAAAGCCTTCTTTTTAGCTTGTAGGCTCCAGTGACAGCCTCTTCATTTCAGTCTTCCTTGCGGTTTCCTTGTCAGATCCACATTCCTTCAGATCTAGCCTCTGAGCCTAGATCAGACCTAGTTGTTTCTTCAGGATTCTTCCCTTGCCACCTAGGCTTTTTAAGAAAAAGCCTTTTTCCTAACACAGATATTTATTTATTTTTATTTATTTTTAAAAAGGTATTACCCCGCCCCTCCTGCCACAGGCAGCTTGGAGCGCCTTACAACAATAAAAACAAACAATTAAAACACATCAAAAGGAGAAAACAGAAAAAAACACTGCCCCCTAACCCTCTCCCCTGCCAAATGCCCATATAGAAGGGCTTGAGCCATAGCAGATCATTAATCCTGGATATAACCAGTTCTAGTTAGTTGCTCTATTGTTACAGCTGCAGATTTGCCTGTAGCAACAGTCTGAGTGGGCCAATTCCACACCATGAGAGTCCAGTCCATAAGCTAAAAGAATCCTTGGGTTCAATTGATATGGTACTGGTACAGGCCATCAGAATCAAGTAGATAGAATAAGCTTCCTGAGGTACTCCTTTTACCTGTGTTAAGCATAGCTTGGTCGCAAGAAGGAATACACCCAAGAGTATGAATCTGCAGGACGTATCAACAAAGGGTGTTTTTAGAAAAGCACCTCCCCACCCATTACCCACCAATCACTCACACATCATGCATGTTACAGGGCTGCATAGGGTGCCAATGCGGCCCTGCAACCTGCATGATGGAATCTAGATGGGTGATGGGTGGGTAATGAGGTGTGGGGAGGCACTTCTCTAAAAAGACCCCAAAAGAGGCAGGCATACAAAACTAAATTTGTACCAGTAGTATACAAAACTTAATTTGTACAGAGTATACAATTTCATGTTTTAAAGATGGGAGTAAACCTTAGTAATGTAAAAATCGGGCTGCCTAATAGCATGTATTCCAAACATGTGGGCTCTAACTAGGGGTGCTTTTAAAAGAGATGCTACCACACATGGCCACCCAAAAGCCACTTATCCAACCACCCATCTGAAGGTGGTGTGTGGGGATATGTGCTCCCGTGAGCCACTCAGCACCCACTCATGGCCACTCTCCGCGCACTGCCAAGATAATACGGAGTGCGCTGTGTGGGGCAAGCCAAAAAGGTGCATGGCAGTGGGCACCCACACATCCCCTGCCTGTATGAACTGGCCATGAGCGCTGGGGAACCCAGTTTCCAGCACTCACACCTGGGACATGTCAATTTCAAAGATTAGCCTGGCACGCTTCCTCCTCCCCCATGGTCTGTGGCAGGGGGAGTGTGAGGCAGCAACCATGGTAGCCACGTTGGGAGCTGCCAGTTAGAATCCCTTCCCGCACAATCCATCTGAGTGGTTGCTCTGCAGCTGTGCCACTCAGTGGCCACAGACCCCCTTCCTCCTCACCCCCTAGCCTTGCTCATTTAAAAATACTATGTGGCCAAAATGTTACTATTTTTCATTTGTCTCCAGTCCATCCTGCAAGTACAAATTGTTTGCAGGAGTAATGATGTCATACTGACAACAGTCTATGGAAAAGACAGACACAAGTTAAAACTGTCCTTGGACTGCTTTGAATTGCTCACTGCTTGATTTGTGTGTGAGCTGCTGTCTTTAGGGAAAAGCTTGCTGAGTGAGTGAATAGCATCTAGGAATAAAGCTATCCCTACTCTTACAGAGCTCTTGAACAGTGATTGAGTCTGTGCTTTGTGTTGCATTGCTTTGCATAGGTCCATAAATGGCTATTAGACTTGTTTGTTGGGAAACGTAACTTCTGACTGTTGAGAGTTGGGAGTATATACTGTAGGAGGGAATGGATCATTCCATTACAGCCTGTAGTGTTCTTCTCTGAAGTGACCAAAGGTGGCTACTGTCAGGCCGTTTTTAGACGAGCGCGGCGGCGCCCGCGCTTGTTTCCAAAAAAGCCGGCAGCTCATTCTACACGAGACGCTGCCGCCGAATACGCGCATGTGCGGCCCGACGCGCATCCATTTCCAGCCGCGTCTGACCAGCCTCGATCGCCGACCCGGTCAGTTCGCGCACGGAAATGGATGTGCGTCGGCCGCGCATGCGCGTATTCGGCGGCAGCGTCTCGTGTAGAACGAGCTGCCGGCTTTTTAAAGAAACAAGCGCGGGCGCCGCCGCGCTCGTCTAAAAACGGCCTCAGAGACTAGATGCTGGGCTAGATAGACCATTGGTCTGATCCAGTATGACACTTCTTAAGTTCTTATGCATTGCTTTTGTATCAACTTTAGTGTAAATTGGTATATTTAATGTAACTTACTACCCTTAAGTCTTATGATACACATCAAAGTAACATGAGTGCTCTTTAAATGAGATGATAAATACACAATACCAGCTTTCTGAGATAGGCAAGTTGAGGAAATGAAATACAAGGTGCTGCCATTGGCATTACTGTGGCAGCCATAGTGTAATTGGATGACTTACCACAGAGACACACTATGAGGCTGTGGTAGAGATGGGAACTCACCCTAAATCTCCTGCATCTCAGTTTACTGTCTTAGCCACATAATTATCCTGCCTGTGCAAAGGCAATCAAGACCCATTGTTGCAGAATGAGCATATCTCAAATACTTAGGCTTTTCATCCCCAAAACACTTCAAATGGAGTATAATTTAAAGGGGTTTTTTAACACTGTAATCACATTTTCAACTTTAAAATCTGGGTCATGTACAATCATCTGTGATGAGGCAGGCTTGCTTCTTGGAGAGTAACTGCCGGAGCAGGTCCAAAAACCCTAGCCTCGGCAAGCTTGTCTGGTTTCCAATTCTTTATTTACAGAAAATAAACTCAAAACATAGTCCATACCCTGCAGGGCTCCCATCATCTGCCCAACTTTCAGGTTCCCAGCCTTCAGGCTGGGCCAGCCCCTTAGAGAGCTCTAAGAACCAGCTAGTATCTCCCTTATGTCTGCTCTCTCTCAGAGTCAGGGACTGAGGCCGCTTTTAGACGAGCGGTGCGCGATTGCGCATCGCCATTGCACATATTTTGAAACGTTCACATGATCTAATTAGACGAGACGGAAGTGGGTTATTATGTGCATATTATGGCAGTGGCGTATTTTTAAAATCCACGAATTAAATACCTCACAATCGAGCTATTTAATTCACGGACTTTAAAAATGCGCAACCGCCATAATATGCACATAATAACCCACTTCCGTCTCGTCTAATTAGATCATGCGGACGTTTCAAAATATGCGCAATGGCGATGCGCAATCGCGCGTCACTCATCTAAAAGCAGCCTGACTGTCCAAGCAGGGTTTTAGCTATTATAGGGACAGGAGGGACATTTGTCCCGGGGCCCTCCACAAATCCTGTCCTGTTGCAGCCTGGCCAGGCAAAGACTGAGCTGAACAGAAGTGGAAGTGCTTGGAGCATGTAGTGTGCATGGGACCCACCTGATGGGCGGCACAGGACACCGCAAGCACCGTTGGTTACGCAAGACAGGCAGCACAGCTGCAGTCTCCAAGGCTCAGGTGCAGCAAGTAGAGGAAGCAGGCGCAGTAAGCAGAGGGAGGGAGAGGCACTGTGGGTAGGTGGTGGGACAGGGGAGAGGATGGTCATTGGGAGGTGGGGAGTCCATTTCTTGTACCTGGGCCCATTCTAACTTAGCTACGCCCCTGTCAGGCCTCTGTATTACCAGGCTTTTATAGTCCCTGGAGGGGCAGGGCCAAGGCCCGGGTCACTGTTCCTTAAAGGGGGCCATCCAACATGGCCTTTTACTCATTTTTGTGTTTAGGTAGGTTATCATACTTAAAAATAATAATAATAATAATAATAATTTAAAAAAGATAGACCGCAGCAATGGCTGATGACATCAATCTAGTATCTTGACACTGTAAGGGAGTAGCTAGCTAAAAATAAGCCACATTAGTCAGAGAGTTCGTGTGCAGTTTTGCCTTATTATAAAGGAACTGATGTGTCTGTTTGCAAAATCCCTGCAGAGCTGTCAAAGAACAAACTCTATATCCTCAAGTAGGGTTTTGAATGGTAATTAAAACTTTACTATCAGCTCCTTAGAAAGTTGGAACTGATCAAACTTTTTAAAAAATTTATTCACATCTTTGAAGGTGAAAGGCATCTGGGTGAGGACAAAGGGTTATATTTTGCCTGTGTATGCAGGAGTATTCAGGAGGGGAGAGGATCAGATGCACCTTCAACTGTTGTTGTGTCCCTGCACAACAACCATGTAAAACTGATTTATGGGATTTTCTCCAATGAACATGGATGTCAATGGGAAGACTGTCTAGAGAGAGAGAGTATGGTTGCTGTGTTGGTCCAAAATGTAAGACAGGCCATTTTTACACAGACCCAACCCCCGCTCAGTGTTCGGGTGGGTGTTGGGGGACGGCATTTGTGTAAATGGCTGGTGGTGGGTGAGGGGATTGGTGTCCGGTCGGTGTTCGCCCATGTGAACACCGAGCAGATGGGTGGGGGTGCATGTGTGTTCCCGCACAACACCCACCTCTACCCATCATGCACCAATCTCTACCCACCTCCACCCACGGAGCCCCCTGGAAAACCGGAGGAGGCTCCGTGGGTGGAGATGGTTGGAGGTGGGTGGGTGTCCATGTAAACCCACCCACCATGGCCAACACCCATCCCCCAACTACCTCCGTCTGTGTAAAAACGGCCATAGACACAAGTTAGTTCAGATGGCATCTTTTATTGGACCAGCTTCTAGGCCCTAGAATCCAGAGGAATGGAACAAGTCAGACCTATAGTCTGAATAGACAATAGGGTAGATATATATGGAAGTAATCCTCTGGGAGGGTACTACATAGCCTGTAAGAAAAAAATGTCATTGGCATTTCAGACATTTAAATACAATGGGGGAAGTCGAGAATCAAATGACAGATTAATTTAAATGCAAGCTAGTATCTATGCATAATGGCAAACACAAGGGATGGACCTGTAAAAAAGAATTTCAAGGAAGAGAGAGAGAGTTAGCATTTCAAAACATTGAAATACAATGTAGAGAACACAGCAAGTAGGTATAAATGACAGGTTGGCTCTTAACACATTTTTATAATGGTTTATAAAGCCCAAATCTACATTAATTCATTTTTTGGCTATCTGATAAATCTAGTAGGGCTAAAATGAGATCTCGCAAAAGCAAGAAATCTCATCGAAACCTGATCTTGGTTCATCTTGAGACAATCCAAGAAACCTTGGGGTGCCAGACTATATCTTGCAAAATGAGTGAGATATTATATTATTTTTTTATTATTATTAACAAGAATGGTGCATGCACAATGATTGCTGGGCCATTTTGTGTATTCACAAATGGCTGCCGCCCTGGTTAAGGACAGCAGCTATTTTGCACATGCACAATTTATATATATATATATATATATATTGCCAAGAATTTGTCATGGGCTCAAGCAATTACTTGGAATTTGATCCCATTGCTTGAGCTCGCAAGAAAAAAAATGGTACTGATTTAGACCTAGTACCTAGTAAAAGTTATACATTTTAGTTCTCAGGCCTGTCTTCTAAAGGTGTTGATCAAGTTCCCTTTAACTACCCTTACAAGACAGGCCTTGGAACTAAAATACATAACTTTATTCGATACCAAAAAAAATGGACTAAAGAAAGATTTGGGCTTCATAAGCCATTATAGAAATGCGTTAACAGTCAACTTTCCACCTTACACCCGCCTGCTGTGTTCCTATGTTGTATTTTACTTGCTTTGAATTAACTACCTCTCCCTCTTAAAAATCTTTCCTACAACCACTGCGTAGTGTTTGCCATTATGCATAGTTCCTAGTCTGCATTTATGTTCATCATTTGAATCTTGATTTCATGTCATTGTATTTAAATGTTTGATATACCAATGAGTTTTTTCTTAATAGCACTCTCTTGAGGAATTGCTTTTGTATATCCTATATTTTCATTAATTAGTTAGGGGTGGGTGCAGACAGCAGAAAACTAGGAGGGGTTGCAAACACTTTTGAGCACAGTTTTAGAAAACAAAATGATCTAGATAAACTAGAGAGCAGGACTAGAAAAAATTAGATTTAACAAAGTCCAATGCAAAGTGCTGCACAGAGGAATTAAAAGCTAGAAGCTTTTCTAAAATGGGGGCTAACTGGCTAGGCAGTAGCTTTATAGAGACAGAGATCTGTGAGTTGTGGTGGATCATAAACTGAACATGAATCAACAATGTGATGCTGTTGCAAAGAGGCAAATACCATTTTGATCTACATTAATGGGTAATTCGTATCCCAGACATGGAAGGTGGCAGTGCCACTTTACTCAGCACTGGTGAGACTTCACCTGGAATAATGTGTTCAGTTTGGGGCACCACACTTCCAACAAAGATGTAAACAAATTGGAGAAGATTCAAAGAAGATAAAGGGACTGGAAGATAAGCCATAGGAAGGAAATCTGAAAGGATTAACTTAGAAAAAAGGAGACCAAGGCCACTTTCACACCTCTCCCCCCCTCCCCCCCCATATTCTGGCTGGGGAAGGAATGCGCAGCCAGGATATGCGCGGGGATCGGTCGGTCTGAAAGCTCCCCCACGCGGCTTTGCCAGCAGACACGTGCAGGGATGCAGAGCACGGAAATCCAGCTCTGCATTCCTGCACATGTCTGCCAGCAAAGCCGCGCAGGGGAGCTTTCAGACCAACTGATACCCGTGCATATTCTTACTGCGCATTCCCTCCTGCAGCCAGTATATGCACGGGGGGTGGGGGGGTGAGAGTTCTGAAAGTGGCCTTAGACAGGACATGATAACAGTTTTCAAATATCTAAAAGGATGCCACAAAAAAGAGTGACTATTTATTCTCCACTGTTGTAGAAGGTAGAACAAGAGGGAATGGGCTTAAACTGCAGCAATTTGGATTTTGGTTAGATAGTACAAAAACCTTCCTGACTACAAAATGTTAGGCAATGAAATCAGTTGCCCAGGGAGGTTGTGGTTTCCCCTTCTTGGATATTTACAAAACCTGGCTGGAAAAAGATCTGTCTACAATGTTGAAGGCAAGAGGATATCCTGCCTTTGGATGGTTCGAATAAGTCATGCACAAAATTGTTTTTTGTCTATTTCTTTGGGTCCGATCGGAACTTGGACCAAACTCTCATTTGGTCCAAATTCCAATCAGACTGAATGAAATGCCCAGTTTTGATGGAATATGAACTGGGCAAAAATTTCATGTTTAGTCCTAGGTTTAGAGCAGGGGTTTGGTGTAGATGACCCTTGAGGTCTCTTTTGACCCTGTGATTTTATATCCAACTTGTATTCAGCCTATAGTTCTCTTGATGGTGGTTTTTTTTACATGCTTGTAGATGTTGACCCAGTAAAAGATACCATCTGAACTACTTTATTTCCAATGGAAAGGCAGTTATTGACTTTAATGGACAGTGAATGGGAACCTTGTTCTGCAAAGAACCAGAGAGTTAGGACAAATGGTAGGGCTGGAAAGGTATGTGTAGAGGCAGGGGTTTTTTTTTGCAGTCCACAGAAAGGTTGTATCATGAAACAGACCATAGTAGACAGTATGACTCTGCCCAGTGCTCTTAAAACTACTGTATTGTGTCTGTTTTTCAGACTTCTAGAAATACTAACCAGAGAACAGTCCCTATCTGCCAGTTCCTCCACCTTTCATGTAGGCTGTGGATTAAAATAACAATCTTGGCTTCTGTTGTGACTAATAAAGCAGTCCTTTTCTCTGAGCTGTTCTATACAAACCATTTAGAGTGGTTGATGTAATTTGTATATAGAAATTTGTTCAGATTATTTTGGCAATGTGATGTTCCCCATCCCACCGTCCTCAAAGTCACGGTATCCTCATTCTTTAAATGAGAACAAGTGTGATGTTAAAGCCTGAGGGTGTGACAACACATTTTCAATGTAGCACTGCAAAAACTGCAAGAGAAAAAGAGCTCTGCTATGTAAAGATAAAACAGAGAAGTCGACAACGTGGAGAATAAGATGCAATGTATATTTTAGGCTTTTAAAGGATCATATTTCTAAACCTAAGATGGGTGGCTGTTGCACAGTATTGTATATCACAGAAAGCATTTTTTTTAACATTAGGTCTAAAGTGGAGTATTTAAATTAGAACCATCTAGGAAGGAAAATTCAATACAGCATATGAAAAATCAGATCACAACAAAATGGTCGTTTTTGTTGATATCATCTGCCACTAAAATTTCTCAGTCATTTCCATCCTCCTTCAAACTAACAGTTAAACGTGATGTTTTGGTAGTTAAACGAGCCTTTATAAGCCAGAAATCAGCTATATATAAATGCAAAGCAGTGAGTCTAAAATCTGTCATGCTGTCACTGCACAACTGGTTTCTCTGCTTATATGGAAATTCTCATTTATCTGTTTTTCCTTCCTGTCCTACTTTCCCCTCCTATATTTTGATATGCACCCATGTGAAAGAGGCCAATTATACTTTGACCATAGCATAAATAATTCAGAAGTTGTCATCAGAAAAATAATAATATATATTTTTTAAAAAAACTTTGTTCAATCACAAGTTTAAATGCTGGACTCTCACATAGGTTCAATTTCTTGCATTCCCATGTATTTACCATCATCATGGACAAGTCACAAGAAGAGTCTCCTATAGAGTTGTTACCTGGGGGCTACTTACTTTGGAAGTAACAGCCCACTTTGCAATCTTTAACAGAAATGTAGAGTAATTAGTTATGGGGACCTTACATCAGGGGTAAATGATTACGGCCCCAGTGCAAGGTCCACACGTGCATCATACCTGCATGCACACCGAAACTACAGTTACACACATGCATATGTGTGTGTGTGCGCAGGGTGCCTCAGGAAAGTCCACTTGACTGTGCTGCCACCGAAACAGCCACTACAGCCTCATCTCTCTCTCTCTCTCTCGGTGGTGGTGTGGTCGGAAGGTGGGGGACTTTCTTGAGGCACTCTGCACATACCCACTACATGCACACACACAGCTTGGAGCAGGGCCTATGTGAACAGTTGGGTGTTTGGTATTAAGTGAGTTAAGTTAGTATGCATAATTAACATGATTTTCCTGTTGGCAAGATCACTTTCCCAGGGAGCAGGCTGAATTAGGCTATTTTGGAGTAAGTATTTCTCTTTAGTAATAGTAGATGGTCTACTCCCAGGATATACTACTCCCTACTTCACTTTAAACACTATATTCCCTGTGAACACAGGGCTGGGGCAGGTGTATTAAAGCAAAATAAGGGTACCTAAATCCCAGAAGAAGTGATTCTTGTGAACAATTCCTTAGGGTGAAAACAAGCAAGAGATTCGCCTGCTGGAGTCTGGGGTTGCTCCAAGGAGCCAGCGTGCAGCCTCCACTCTCTGATTCCATGCAGTGAATAGGACAGATGGGTGGGAACCATGGTCCACCCCCCTACTCTCATCTCTCTGGATGCACAGCTGTGACAACCCTTCGGTACAGGAAGCCACCCTCGCTGTGATCTTGATCAGTTTTCTCGTTTGTTTTTGCTTTTTGGAGTTCTCCAAATAGTGCAAGTAAATGGGCACAACACCTCTGAGAGTGGAGGGAGCGCTCGCTTTCCAGATTGATCCAGGTGCTCTGCCTGGGACTCTTTGGTTCTCCTGGTGGATCTGTATGCTCCCTAACAGATGGGAGGCAGTCATGTGGGCATGCATTTGCCTGCCTTAGCTAGCATGTGGACACACGGCGGGCTCTACATTCTCTGGGATGATGCCGTGAGTGGGGGCTGCAAGGTGGGGTGGGGGGGGGCAAATATATGGCAACCACCTAATAGTCAGGCAGGTGGCTACTCCTCTGATGTGGGCTATTGTGAGCTACTGCCTCATCTGTTAACAGCCTTTGGGTACGGCACATGAGACATTATCTCACATTAGGCCAAATTACCCCAGCCGCCAGATGTTCATCTCTTTCCACCTTGGGGGTGAGTGCCTGGCTGGTAGGCAATGCATAGGGCAGAGAAGGCTGGTGATGCATCGGGCTACTGTTGCCTCATCCACGCTAATGTGAAGCCAGAGGGCTGCTTTTCATCTGGTTAGCCCATGCAGACCTACCTCAAGGTGAGGTCTGAGGGTCCAAGGCTGTTTAGTGGCCGTGGTGACCATACTCCTCTGCCCCTTGACCAGCTGTTTTGCAGCCAAAGTCAACATGCTCCTCTGGGCCCCCTGACCAGCTGTTACATGGCAACTCCTCCTGGGGGCCCAATCCTGCTGCGCTGCAGGCATCCAGGAGTCCTATGCTCATTGGCTGACCTGTGGTATTGAGGAACTTGTGTCTTCACGCACACACACCCCTGAATTATCTGTAGGGAGTGGAGGGCTGCTCATTTGGACTGCCTTCCAAAATGTGGCAGCTGTGGTGGCCCTCCCCAGGGCACGCAGGGGATCTGGCTAGCCCTGTCTCGTGTGGCCTTACCCATAGGCTCTCCTAGCTCCCTTCCCCCATCTTTAAAATGGAGATAACTGTATTCCCGTACCTCACATGGTTGTTTTGAAGATAACTTTGTTAAATACTATGAGCCGCTCAGATCAGTTCATGTTGACATATAGAAAATACGGTATCTTTATGTTCTACTATTATTCTTGGATTAAGTTTTTCATTAATTATGAAATCCGAGATTCTCTCTTTTATGATATCTCCCCACAGAGGGGATTGACCATGCATGGATCACAGCTGCTCTGTCCTGTGACCCTACACTCTGTTTCACATCCTGTGGCAGGTATGCCATCAGTCTGAATCCATACTGCTGGGGGGGATGTTCTAGGCCATAGTAAGAGAACGGTGTTTGGAATTGGACGAGGACATTCTAGGGAAAAATTTGTCAGATTGGGGAAAGGCAGAAAAGACTTTCGTCTGTCTGCAGTCTGACCCTATGGAAAACATCTGGAAAAGAGAATACAATCATTCTGAAGCTCTGCTATCTTTCCTGTGGAGAACCACTTTCTAGGGCCACAGGACAGCAATAATAAGTGACGGCTGGTGATAGTACAGTCTAGATAGGACAAGAGTTAATAAAGAGGTACAGTTCCTCCATTGGTGTTATAGGGATCTCAAAGATTTTTTTCTGGAACACAATCTTTTGAATACTGCCCTCTCTGGGTGAAAACAGACATGACGCTAACCACCCTTGGTGGTCATTTATGCATGTTGCAGGGCTGCATAGGGCACCAATACAGCCCTGCAACATGCATAAATAACCACCAAGGGTGGTTAA
>QEPC01014254.1:3830085-3888150 GCA_003113815.1 Sphenodon punctatus | reverse complement strand
TAACCACCCTTTAACCACCCTTGGTGGTTATTTATGCATGTTGCAGGGCTGTATTGGTGCCCTATGCAGCCCTGCAACATGCATAAATAACCACCAAGGGTGGTTAAAGGGTGGTTAGCATCATGTCTGTTTTCACCCATTGTCTATATATGAACATTGAGCAGGGCTCCTGTAAATCCTCTAACTGCATTTGCATGGATCATACATCTTTCCCCTTCACCCTCCCCGGGCACACTGTGCTTCCTGTAGAATCACTGACTTTAGTCATTTGTTTTCAAAAGTGGAGCTTATCAAGTAGCCAATAAGAGGAATCCTTATAATGTGAATATAAACAAAAGACTGCATTTTCAATGAGATTTAAAACAGGAGTAATAAGGAGATGAGCGAGTATCTTTTAATTTGTGATCAGGGAACTCACAGTATTTCCTCTTTTTATCTCTACTTTTTCAAGAAAGAGCTGTTTCCTTACAGATGGCTTCTGTCTATGCAAGAACTGGGATACGCTCAGCCCAATCTGTTCAAGCTGCAGGCCTCCACCATGAAAAGGCAGCCGTAGGTGCTGGACATGCTAGTCTTTTCACTGTGGTTCAATAGCTTATCCCTTAGCAAATACTCCCATTAGGGTACTTTTATTTTTAGCTGGAAAGGCTTTGGAATATCTTCCTGTCATGGTAGCTGATAATGCTGTTCCAGGGTTCACAGCCAATAAGAAATGCAAAAATCCAGAGATGTCTAGCACCTCTCCACACAGGTTAAATTTGTGAGCATTTACAAACATGGGGTGAAAACAGACATGACGCTAACCACCCTTTAACCACCCTTGGTGGTCATTTATGCATGTTTCAGGGCTGCATAGGGCACCAGTACAGCCCTGAAACATGCATAAATAACCACCAAGGGTGGTTAAAGGGTGGTTAACGTCATGCCTGTTTTCACCCATGGTCGCGCCACCATGGGATTGTGCCCTAGCATTTTGATCTTGCACCAACTTTCAGTATTTTAGCAGTCAATTTTTTGTTCATTGTGTTGCTGCTGCAAATGTCTAAAATGCACCCCCCCTTCAATATATCACTATATTGGGGGAAATATCGGAGGTAATTTTTAATGGTTGTAGATTTTGTGAGGGATTATAGCGCAAAAAAACAGAACAGGATTTGGTAGTATGATCTGAAAATGAAAATTTTGCATGCTTTGCCACAGAGATATTAACCAATGCTTGCAAAAAATATTTTTTAATTTTTTTAATTTGAGTTTCTTCTAATCTGCAAACCCTCCTGCTCACAGAGCAGCTCGGGGCGGCTTCACGGAAGGAAGCAAGGAGACAGTGATGGGATTAAACAGGCCTCAGTCTTTATTAGTGAAAGAAACAGTCTGGGTGGGTGGGTGAAAACCTCAACAAACAAAGGTCCAGTGAAACATAACTTTCTAAATCTAGAGACCCCCAGTGTACTTCTCAGTTCCAGGCTTAATGCAACAATCCCGTTGGGCTAACTTCCACCCATTACCCCCCAAATGCCCGACAAAGGTGTGGGAAAGGGTGCTCATTGAGATCACCTACTGAGGCCGCTGAATCAAGGTGTGGAGGCCTGTGTGCCACCTGGGACTGCATCTGATCTACAGGTTGTTCTGTGCCCCCCTCAACTTCTGGGAAGATCAGGCATCGGGCCATCCTCTGACCTTGCATCTTCCCCGTTCCCCATCATGTAAGGAGATGTCAACCACCCCAGACTGATAATAAGAGTCTCCTCTAACTTCTGTGCCAAATTCCCCAGATAAATAACAACATCCTGGTCAGACAAGTGGACCACATCTTCCCTATATAACACGTACTGATACCAATGGATCTTGTCATGCCTCAAACACTGCCTTTGCTGCACTAGCCATGTCTTGATTTCTTTAGTCTCCTTCTTCCATGCCTCATCAATCTTCTTGCAATGCATTGCACCCCACTAAACCCTTCTCTCCATCATACTGGTCCAAACGATCAGTGTCTTAGGGATGTTTGCTCCCTCTTAACTCTCCCGAACAAGTCCAAGCCAGTGTATTATGGAAGATCATTCTCTTCCAAATGACTAACCAACACATCTGGGGGCAAAAATCACATTGCATGGCAGCATGCAGTGTGGGCAGAAGCTGCTCCAATAGCATACCCTTCTTGCCCATCCAGAATATTTCAGCTTTTCAACTCAGCCACAGCTGAGTGCCCCAATGGCCCTTCCCAGTGGCCTTAGATGCCCAATGAACTGAGCTGTGGCAAGTGATCCAGATCTGAGTCCTCCTTTGGCCACCTCTCAGAGCTGAAATAATATGGAGAAAACAAGAAAATTACACATTGTCCTGTGTGTATCAGTCCCTTAAGCCGCCGTAGGACAGGTGCCCAATCCCTGGATGTATGGTCTGAACTCCCCAGGATGTCAATGTTCCAACTCCTGAATGTCCCCTGTCACTAAACCCCAGGGCTGCAGTTATTCTAAAGGAGTGGGACACAAAATTCTTGGCAGAGAGATTCAGGTTGCACATACATTTCTTAAACACTGCAGTAAACTGATAGCACATGAGGAAAGTGCTGTTGTAACGTCTTTGTGTTTAATTAAATTTGGACAGTTTATTCCCCTCACCTAGGGGAGCATCCCTGCCAAATTTTGGAAAGATTGGCTAAAGGGTCCAATTTTATAAGGAACTGAACAATTGTGCAAATTAACAGTAGTTGTGCAAATACTGGTCCAGTCCTGAAAGTTTTGTTCCAAAAGTGAAAATTTCAGGACAAAACCAGGACTTCAGGCAGCAAGGTAGAGGGGAGGGAGAAACAGCCCAGCAATCAAGACATGATTGACACATCCAAGCTGGCCAACTGGCATCCCAAATGCATCCTGTAGCACTGTGGCCCTTTTAACATGGACCGAGGTGGGTGTATGGCCATTCCCACGGGTGCACACCCACCTCCACCCATCTCAATGCATGGAACAATGGACATCGATGCCTGTTGCTCCGTGCGTGGGTGATGGGTGGAGATGGGTGGAGCATGGGAGCGTGCACACACCTCATGGGTGCCCCCCCCACACGTTCACATGGGCAAGCCTCCCCCCATGTGTGCAAGGGGGGGGGCTGAAAAGGGCCTGTGACAAAGGACATAAGAGAATGCCCAATAGGCAACCCCTGCCGGGCACACAGGCTGTTTCCAACCCTGGTGCAGTCCAGGGGCTTGCTCTCTTCCTTCAAAAGGGGGGCGGGGGTAGTGACAAGAACCCGCCCCCTGAGGCACAAAGTTGGGTGAGGAAAATTTTATCTAGTCAAATTTAATTTTTCTTTGTTTTCTTTCCTTTCCTTCACCTACCTCAAATTTTTGGTTGGGGTAAAGAAAATGATAGTAAGTGCAAATATGAAATGTGATTGTGAAACAAATGGTCAAATCCCTCTTAACATAGTGGAAGGCTAAAGTATATCATGTACATAATCAAAAGACGATTGTTGTTAATACAGTAGGCAAGGTGATTATGTGCCACACTATTGACCCTATGTGTTCATTATTGTGATTTGATGTGTTAATAAGTGATATTTGAGGACTAAAGAATGTACATTTTCAGTGTTGCTAGCTACTACATTCCCCTATGGTGGTTACAAGATGAAATTATGACTGTGGATGAAAGGTACATGCTTATCTCCTATGTTTTAAACCCAGATCTTGCAAAGTATACTGTGTGGGTGGACCCTAGTAGTAGGCACCTACACAGTCTACACTGAAGTCAGTAGGACTATGTTGAGGGGCAGGAGTCCACCTACACTGAGCACCTGGCAGTCTTGGAGCCGAAAATTTAATCTTGAGTACACTCAGCTCCATAAACTCTAGAGCTTGAAATCCTTCATACATTAGACGCAGAAGGCAAAAGATGCAGCAATAATTTTCTGTTAAGGATCCTCTCAAACAGGACATTATTACTATTTGTGTATCAAAAAGTATTATGAAGGTAATAGAAAACCATTTCTACAATATAATTCTATAGGATGGTTTATCCTATCCATCTGATTCTGTACTAAATTCTGTTGGTTTTCGGAGTGGTTTCTATAAACATCTATTAAATCAATAGGATCCTGTTGGTTTAATTTTGGTTTAATCCTGTAGGATTTTCTGCAATGTTTATCTGCAGACATTTTAGAAATGTATTTGCCTTCCTTTAAAATGGGAAAAAAATGAAAGTTATCTGTTTGTTGCCTGTAAAATTGTGATTGAAGCTATTTTGTTTTAGTCTATCTGCCCTGAAATTTGTGAATCAAGGATGCATTATCTATGCCATATTTTAAGTACTAAAAATAATAGTTGTAAATGTATTTGGTCGGATAGCTATCAAATCAGATAACTGCGGAAGAAAGTAGAAGTCCCATGTGGAAAATATTGCCATTACTCACATGATCTCATCCACTTCAGGGAACGGTGAAGGTCATTTTACGGCAATCCTCTATTTAAAGGGCCTAGAGAAACAAGATGTCAGGACTAAATTTCCTGTTCTGTTAATGGTTGCATTTGTAAGAAATGAAGGAGAATTAAGGGAATTGCTACTATTTTCTATGCTGTGCAGTAAAAAGGAGAGGAGCAGTTGTCCACTGGATTCTAGTCAATTTAATGAGCATGCTAGATTTCTTCTGTGGCAGCCAAATTAATTTCTCCTTTTTTAAAAATACAGAATATACAACTGATCCCTTTCCTTCCAAATGATCAAGAATAACAGCACAATAATCATGTCGCAGTGTTCCCCCGTAGGGTGTGGCGATCCTATCGCCAATAGAGAGAAATTGTACTGAAATTGCCCCACAGCATAGGAAAGAGTGGCATATCATTCCTTTGAACTTATGTTCTGCTTCATAGCTTTTGAACTAGATATCCGTGCGTCATAAACCCTAAATGAGGGTGCCACCGGTGTGCAACTAGGATTATTTGGCTACTGAAGAGGGGTTTTTTTCCACAGAAGGAATTATTAGTCAACAGCTTGCTGGTTTTGCTGCTGTGGTTGCTGAAAAGTTTAAGCTGAGAACCAGTTAAAATTAAGAAATGCCTGAACTTGTTGCATACATGGACAGGCATAACAATGAATGTTCTATAAAGAGCCCAGATGAACCTGGTCTTCCTCTCTATCTCTTATGGATGAATGACATAATTGAATACTATTTATTTATTTATTTATTTATATTAAAATATTTTTATCCTGCACCCTCCTGCAAAATAGCAGCTTGGGGCGGCGATTTATAATTAGTTATATAGGTCAAATTTTTGAAAAGTGACTAGTTGTTATTGATGATCAACCTCAGACACCTTTAAAGAGACCTGAGTTTCAACAACCATTACACACACCCTCTGGCAATAAATCCCCTTTGGAAGAAAAGCTTGAAATGCAGGTATCTTAAAAATAACTAGTTGCTTTGGAGAAGCATGGCCTGATTGTCTAAATAAACATTTCAACTGGACTCTAGTGAAGAGATGAGAAGATTTGGGGCTTCAACAAAATCCTAGCCAATCAGTTTTAGGCACTGGGACTGATCCCATGCCCCCGTGGACCGGTGCTCACTGCGCACACAGCATGCATGCCCAATTCCATGCATGCGTACAAACCACACGCACCCCTGGTATGGGGCCTGCAGCTTGTGTGCAGCTGCAGTGTGGGGGTCATCAGATCGGCCCCACTGACTGCCATAGTATCATCAAGGTTCTGGAGTGAACTGTAACTCCAGATTATCTCTCAAAGACAGGAACGAGCAAGTCTTGAGGAAGTAGGAACAATATGTTCTAGGCAAGCTTGTGTTATACAAAATCTAGAGTCATTAATATATTTGTAAGCAAAGAAAAAAACCCTCTTATTTTCACAGTACTGTCACGCGTGTATCTACCACAAGAAAAGTATGGAATCGTATGCTCCTCAAGAAGGAAGAGTACATTTTTAATTTTTAATTTTAAATAAAATAAAAATTTTTTTTACCCCACCCATCCTGCCACAGGCATCTCTTGGGTGGCTCACAATCAGTAATAAAAACACTTAAAACAATCAAAACAGGGAGGAATTAAAATATCCCTAACCACCCACCACCACCCCAATCCATTCCCCCCACCCTCCTCACCAAAGGTCAGGCGGAACATCCACATTTTACAACAGCATCGAAAAGAGGCGAGATCTGGGACCAAACAGGCCTCCACCGGCAGGGAGTTCCACAGCCGTGCAGCACCCACCGAGAAGGCCCTCCACATCGTGTCTTCCCCCCTGGCAGACTCGGGGGGACCTCGAGGAGAGCACTCTCTGATGACCGCAGGGGGTGAGGTGGTCCCACAAATAGGTCACATCAAGGTCGTTTAGGGCTTTATAGGCAAGTACCAACACCTTGAATTGGGGCCTGGAAGACTATAGGCAGCCAGTGCAGAGACCAAAGAACCGGTGGAGTATGTTCCCGGCGGCCCAGTCCCACCAGGAGATGGGCCGCTGCGTTTTGCACCAGCTGCAGTTTCCTAACTGTCACCATGGGTAGCCCCACATAGAGCGTGTTACAGTAGTCTAGCCTAGAGGTGATGAAATCATGGATGACAGTGGCCAGGTCAGAGTCTGAGACATACAGCCAAAGCCGATGCACCAGATGTAATTGGCGAAAGGCACTCCTTGCCACAGCGTCCACCTGAGTATCCAAGCGGAGCTGCGAATCATGGAGCACCCCCAGACTCCGTACCTGGGGAACCAGTGGAGGACAGACCCTATCAATGATGAGAGCCGTCACTCCCACTGCCTTACCCACCAGCATCACCTCCGTCTTGTCGGGATTCAGCCTCAGTCAATTAGCCCTCATCCAGTCCCCCACACCTGGTAAGCACCGAGACTGTCGGGCCTGGGTCTGATGAAAAAGAGAGGTAGAGCTCGGTGTCATCAGCATATTGATGACACTGCATGCCAAACCTCCTGACCACCTCTGCAGCTGCATATACACGGTGAACAGGAGAGGGGAGAAGAAAGAACCCTGTGGGACTCCACACAAGATGTCTCGGTAAGATGAAAAATAATCCCCAAACACCACTCGCTGAGTTCTTCCAGCCAGGAAGGAGTGGAACCAGTCAAGAACCGTACTGCCCACCCCCGCCTGGTTAGGCAGGCACGGCATTAACCCCTCATGGTCAAGGGTATCAAAAGCAGCCAACAGATCTAACAGCATCAGCAGGGCCAAACGACCCTGATCTAATTCCCAGCCAGATGTTGTTAAATTTCTTTAGAGGAGCTTGGAGAGATGCAAAAATTCTAGTTGTATGGAAAATAAAATAACTTGGTTTCTGTAGGTATTGATGAACTAATAAAATTTATTAAATAGAAATCACTTAATCAGCCTACCCTGAAAATCTCTTTGTAATAATGTATTTATATTTTAAAATCAAATCATCTCTATCCTGTGTGTTTGACCAGTTTTGTCATTATTCTTAATTATGTCTGATATGTATTTCACTTGGTGCTGAGAGATTTATTTTCATGCATGATACTCTGATTTTACAAATTTTATTGGATTTCTAAGACTCCGAAAGGAGCAAATAAAACACAAAATGCATACAACATGAAGTGTTCATTAATAGGTTTCTACTGATTATCTTCCTGTACCCAGCGACATGTCTATGTGATTACTTAATTGGAAATGAGAGACCAACAATTGAGTCTTTTTTTTCTTCTACTTTTGGGAACAGTAGATGTGTTCTGTACCTCAACCAAACCCTGGAAAAAGAGTGTTGAAGCCCTCTGGAGTAAGGACCTGTCTAGAACTATTAATTGTACAGTGCCAGGTACATTGCTAACGCTATACAAACAATAAATAATAATAATTTTTACAAAACTGTATCAAAAGCTAATTTTTCCAACTCTTAAGTGTTTTTATTCAGGAAAAAATAAATTCTTATTTATTCTGAATGGTCAGAGGACCAAGAGGATTTGGTTCCTAAAGGACAACAATGTGCAAATTCAGTTGTTTGGAGGGCTGGGTTCAGTAAAATGGCTTCAAGAGGGTTGAAATTGGTGGTCAAAGATTTTCTCCCTCTTCCTACTATTTCCAGTTTTTTCAATAGACCCCAAGTCATTATCTACATCTCTTATTGAATATCTAGTGGCCTCAGTGTTTGTTGAGGTTGCTTTTGTTCCAGTCAGAAGTGAGAACAGCAGGGGCAGAGAAACTTTGCCGTATCAGGGATTGAACCCTTCCTCCTGCAGGGCTCCCTGGGCTGGAATGTCTTGTGGAGACTGAGACATAGCCTCCTATATATGGGGAATGCCCCACCTACTAAGGGGTAGGAGGAAGCCTCCTAAACAAAGGAGCACCTACAATCTCTCCTCCAAATCCACCTTAAACCCCAGAAACAAACATGCCACAAACCAAAAAGCCCCCCCAAAACTATAAAAGCCAGTGACCTCCAAATAACACAAGCACACCACATTCAAGCACAAAATAAGAGGGGGGGGGGGAGCCAAGTAGAAGAACTGCAGTCCTAGTGAATACCATTCACATTTATACTTACCTAACATTGTTAAAAGTTTTATAATAATTCACTACTATTCTTTAACATTTAATTTCCCTGTTTCACAATACAGCTAACTAGTTGTTGGTTGGGTCTGGGTTTTTTTTTGCAATTACCAAAGCATCTAATCTTGTGGAAGTTCAAGTTCTAATAAATCAATACTTTTAGAAATGCTTGATGATTATTTGCCCAGTTAATTGACCAAATAGTTTTGACCCATCAAATACCCAAGTCTAAAAACTCTGGCCCCAATGCAGCCCATGGCCAGGTTTTATTTGGCCCCTTTCCAATTCATGTATCTGGCCCATGGCTCCAGGCCGTACCCTCAAGCACACTCGGGAGGAAGGGACAGGGAGTAGAGATGTGGGTCTGCCTAGGGAAAGGATCTGAGAATCAGATCTATGATCTGAACCCTTCCCTTCCTTCCCCTGTTCGAAGACGGTTCCCCACTCTTAAGTCTTATCTGGCTTGCAGAGCTTGTATTCCTTTTCAAGATGGCTCCATGGGAGAAAAGGGTTCCCCACTGCTGGTGTAATGTATCCTAAGGATACTTCACAAGATGGTGTATTTTGTTTTTATTCCTAACCCAAATGGATATATTGATGTAGTTAAAGAGTATTATATAATATAAATATATAGCACAAGATAAATGATGATAGATAGGTAGATGCAATTAAAAAGAACATTATATATTATCTTTAATTGCATCAATATATAATTTACTCACATCTTTTATCTTTAAAAAACATAAAATGAACTGAGACCTATACTTTATAACAGGGATGGAGAAAAATTTCCTTCCATAGGCCACTTTGAAAATTAGTACAAGCTCTGTGGTCCAGACAGGAGTTTGGGCAGGAGAGCTTATGGAATGCTCAGGATGGGGGAAGATAGAGAAAGGTCCAGATCATAGATCTGTGCCCTAGTTCTATCCAGTAGCCCGTAGTGCGTGCCGTCATCTTCACTACCTTCTTCTGGGCTCACTCTTTGCTTCAGGGTAGAGACTGGATCCATGGTCCAGATCCAAGAACTGGAAAGGGGCCAAATAAAAATCAGCGATGGGCTACATTTGACCGATGGACCACAGGTTCCCCATCCCTGCCTTATAAAATCCATGAAGGTGATACTGTAGTTTAATAGCTGAGACTGTATTTAGATTTTTATATCCTGAGGTCAGGTGGCACACATGAAAACAACACACAAAAATAGATATTTTATTTATTTACATCTTTATCCTCCCCTTCCCATTAAGATATAAAATAAGTATGAAATATAAGTAGCTAACTGTATACCATTTACAAATAAGATTAAAAACTCACAACTTCTCCCCACCCCCAAAAAATCCTATACCCACCAACCAAATGCCTGGCCAAATAGAAAGTTCTTACATTGCCTCCAGAAAACACCTAGGTTTTGGAGAACCTCCAGGGAAATGGAATTCCAGGAGAAGCAGTCACTGAGAGAGCGTGTCTAATTGAGAACTACTGATGGATAACTCAAACAAATTATCTCAGTTTAGGGCCAACATAATTTTTCTCTCGTGAAGGACGGAAATTTTTTCCCTTTAGTAGATTATGGACCAGCATGCAACGGGCAAGGAAACAAATTGTTAAAACATGTTCCCTTAATTGGAAGGGCAAGATAAAAATGTGAATAAACAAATAACTAATTTATGATTTAGCAACCAGTAGGTCCTTCTAACATAAGCTTTTTTTCTTTGTCATATTGCTGGAACCTTAAGAAGCTAGACATCTAGCTTTATCATTGTTTCTTTTATGATCAACATAAACCCTGAAGATTTAGTCCATCTGGGACATGTACTGGGAATAAACCTTTTTTTGGATAAGAATGAGACTTGCATAGTATGATTGAAAAACAAGAGAACTATTCAGTTCAAGTGACTGACGTCCATACACTTTGATACCAATGTCACCAACTATACAATGAGGAACTAGTATATCTCCCAATGTGTTAGTCAGTATATTACCTCTATTTTAAAAGGTTAGATAACTTTTGGGGGAAAAGGCAGTCAAGTTTTTTTGCTAACTACCCTTGTGACAGTGATGTTCAAAACCTTTCTTTTCTTCATAAATTATTCCAAAACCGATCAAAGGGAATAGAAATATAGTGTTACATTTTCTACCAGAAGCACTGAACGAGTTAGAAACCATGTTGTAAAAACATTCTGTATGATCAGAAAAAGAATTTGATGCCTATACTTAGGTTTTAGCTCTGAAAGGGAACCGCATTTAAATCCATGTCCAGGCAATGTCCAATTAACTAAAACAGCTTTGAAAAAATACATATTTTGATTCTCTTTTGTTGGAGGTGCCCTCGGCCTAGAGCTGAAGCCCTACCTATGGGAAGATAGACATGGAACCAGAGTCAAGTGTATGACAAATGAATAGGAAACTTTTATTTATCGAACCAGAGCCTCTAGTCGTGAATCTAGGACTAAGCCTCCAAGAGACACAGAAATAGCTCACAGGGGAAGGTCTGAGGAGTCATTTCAGACCTAGAGATTCTATACACATTTTAGTACAGAGTATGTTGCTTATATATCACAGAACTGGTTAGATAATGTATGAAAAAATACATAAAGAAATTGATACAAGTACATCACATCCTATATCCCTGATGATGTACACATTATTGATTGGTAAAAAAAATCCCAGAATTGCTACATTGTTGACAAGTAACACTGCTGACTGAGGCTGCTTTTAGATGAGCGGCCAGGGAAGCACATTCTTCAGTGCGCCAATAGGAAAAGCCGCGCGGGGTGTGTTTACATGCACCGGTAATGGCCACCCGCCATAGGAATTGGTGGCACACGTGGCCTCCTGCAGCCTCTTTGAAGATGCATTCTGGAAACTCCGATATCGAGGTTTCCAGAATGTGTCTTTAGAGAGACCGCGGCAGGCTGGATGTGCCACTGATTCCTATGACAGGCAGCCACTTCCGGTGCATGTAAATGCACCCCATGCAGCTTTTCTTACTGGTGCATTGCAGAACACGCTTCCCTGGCTGCTCATCTAAAAGCGGCCTAACAGAATAATCACAGACTCTGACGGGAGGTTTCTATCCCTATGCTCTCATTAGATGAGAATATCCCTGAGAGTATCAGTTTCCCTTGAGATTGAAACACGGTGGTGGGCTGGATGGAGCCAGCTCATCTGTTCACCAAGAGTATGCGAGGATCCATGTGTAAGCACATCCCCCTGATGCATAGCACCTTCTTTGTAACACTGACTTTGCTAGCTCTGCAGCTGTTATAAACATCCTTGGGCTCAAGATAACAGCCCATCAGCTGATGGTTACAGTCTATTCAGAGCCAGCCTTATTTAACGTTTTTACTTCCATGTATGCCAGGGCTCTGTTTAATGTTAAACTTCAGAGTTCCTTCTCTCTTTACTTAGGCCTATTCCTGTATATACCGATATTCCTGTATCTTTGGCAGTAGAACACATCAAACAAACAAAGATAGGATGTTAACAAGCATGAGGGCATAGCACCGCCATCATGACCTGAGCCAGGTTGGGAAGCTGCTGCCAACACGGTCTGGACTGGTTCAGCCGCAAACCAGATATTCCCATGACCGAGGCTGGGGGGGAACAGGGAACTGCATGAATGTGAGGCTAGTCATCCTTGCACACAGGCTGTGCCCATCACCCTGACCGCTAAAATGATAGCCGCCATGGTGGCCAGCAATAGTAGACCCAATCTCTGCTGGGTCATGGTGGGCCACAACAAATGTTATAGCCTGCTATCACTTGCTTTGACTCGATAGGGCAGACCTTAGCTCAGAGTGTGACCCCAGAGTGTTAGCAGGAGACCCCCTTCCATGCGTGACTATTGGGGGGGGGGGTCAGTACACCAATATACACTTGATTCTTAAATTTAGGGGAATTAACTGAATTAGTTGAACTAGGGGTCCCCACATGCCACAAGGTTCAATCTGAGGTTCAATACACGCTACAGTCAGGTTTACGTACCCTCCCCAAGAGTAGAGGAAGAGAGGGAGACAAGCGTTTAATAAAAAAAAGGAATGTTTATTTCAAAGGGACATCATGGAAAACACATAATGGGATATACACATTCATACATATACTAATCAACATAGCCCCGGTCTGGTTGGCAGTTTACAGGGGAAACACAAGCGGCAGCAGGAAAAACAAAAGAAATGTGGGGGGACACAGGGGAGACACACACACAAAGAGAAACGAGCGAGAGAGGGAGAGAGAAAGAGAGAGAAGCAGGAGGGGAAGTCAGGGCCAATGGTTACCTCTCCTTGCCATTGAAAAGGACAGTCGGCCCATGGATCCAGCAAAGTTCGAGGATGAAGGGAAGGGGAAGACCAAAGTCTGGATGACCCCTTAAGACATAGACCTGCATGGAGGGACTCATACATGTTTGTATTCCAAGCCTTCTCTATTTTGGAGGGGGAGTGAGGAGCAGTTATAAGGTTTAGGATAAAGGATTTGGGATATTATTATTATTATTATTATTATTAACAAACATTTATATAGCACCAGCAGTGTACCTGGGACTTTACAAAGTAATAAAATAGACACGGTCCCTGCCCCTAGGGCTTACAATAGGCTCAGGGACACTAAAATAGACTCATAGAAAGGACAAAAGGGATTCCAGGTGTGTATCCAGGCACAACAAAGGAAAGATGGATACGGGGGCTGAGGGGACAAAGGAAACATCTGGAGATGAAAGGAGAGAGGTCCGGGTGTGTGTCCAGGTACAACAAAGGGAAAATGCATAAGGTAAACAGACTGTGGCTGAGGGGAAAAAGGACACATCTAGGCATGAAAGGAGAGAGGTTTTCAGGTAATTTGGGGATGGAAGGAAATCATGAGGGGAGCCCTAGGCTGAAGGGCGACACCAATGTGCATTTTCACCGATCGGGTGTGGGGGTGTTGGCTTGTGTGAGGGAAACATAGGGTACTCTCATTTTCCATGCCTTTGAGGCCATTGCTAGTCCAGGTTTTATTCACCAGCGGCTTCTTAAAACAGGGAGGAGGCCCTTTCTTAACTGCCCCATACTTACTCAGGACTTCCTCCACCTAATCACCTTTTCCAAGGGCAGACTGGTTTTTGCATGAAGGTTTTTTTTTTCCCCTAGGCTCTGTTACAGCTTGGCCCTGACTCTGCTCAAGCTTCCCAATGCCCACCAACCCATGTCCAACATGGCCTTGGGGGGACTGTCTTTTTGGGGAGAATTTTGTGTCTTTGGCAACAATTGGTATCTGGGATCACAGCCTGGGTTCACCACTGACATGGCCCAGGGCAATCTCAGACCAACATCTGGCAGTGCCTTCACAAATAAATGTGCAGGTGAGATCTGGGCAAAAGTGTGACCGAGTGGGCCAAAGCGGCCTGCCATCACATTTGTTAACACCCATAGTTTGCTAACTCGCATTAGAACATGTCTCTGTGTTAGGTTTATTGAAGAAATATAAGCTTAACTGCACAGTAAGAAAAATAATTTTAAAAAGCAAACATGATTGGAACATGGAAGAGAAACGAAAATAACCCTAAGGGAGGAAGATGTGAACAAGTAGAAAGAAAAAGACGTTGATTAAACTTGTTAGTATATTAAACTAATAAAGGAACTTGCATTTTAGTAGGGATGTGTGAACAAAACCGAGTTCGGAAACTCGGTTCGGTTCGAAAATCGAGTTTGGTTCGAAAGTTCAGTTCGGTCGACCAAACTATTTCAGTTCGGTCGAATTCTGAACCGGGTTTGTACATTCAAATCCGGGTTTTTGGGCCTTCCGAATTGGTTCGGATTCAACTGAACAGTTCGGTCGAATTCGAGTTCAGTTCGAAAGTTCAGTTCAGTCAACCGAACTATTCAAGTTCGGTCTGAACTCCTAACTTCTGAACCCCGTTCGCACATTCCTACATTTTAGTTAGCATTGAACTAGCTGTAGGTGAAAGAGGGGACTCTTGTATAAGTAGTGATATACATTGACTGGTTAAATTGAAGTGCACAGGGTCAAAATATAAAAGTTCCTATGTCCTATCTGAACTTGAGTGTTCATTTTTTTCCTTGTGTTAGGTAGAACATCAACTCCTGATCTCCCTTTTCAATGCCAATAACAAGAACATTAAAGGCTCAATTACTAAAAGGAAAACTTACCTCCTGAAATATATATGGAAGGTGAGTCTTCTCTTTTCCTCTTAGTAATTGAGTCTTTAATGTTCTTGCTATTGGCACTGAAAAGGGAGATCAGGAGCTGATGTTCTCCCTAACACAAGAAAAAAAGAAGACTCACCTCCCATATATATTATGAGAGGCAAGTCTTTTGTTTTCCTTTTAGACCCCTTTCACATGACCCCCCTGCCCCCCGCACGTGTGCGGATGGGTGGGCACCCGTGGGAATACCACGGGTGGTGGGTGGGGGTGCGTGCACATTCCTGCGCTCCACCCACCTCCACCCATCACCCATGCATGGAGCAACGGGTGCCAATGCCCAGTGCTCTGTACGTGGAGGTTGGTGGGGGTCCATGGGAACGCACCCCCACACACTGCCCACCATGCTTCCCACCCATCCCCCACCAACCATGGCCCATGTGAAAAGGGACTTTAATGTTCTTGTTTTAAGCTTTTTCTCTAAAACCAGAACTCAAGGCATCTAAAAGAAAGGAAGACAGCTGAGATACTTATATAATACCATGACTCTGGGACCTGGAGCCTTAATCAAAACCTCAAATAGTACATGACATGATAGTACTGGATTTTATAAAACTGAGAACTGTATATTTAAAAATCTGATGAAAAATTATTTGAAGAGTATGAGTGGAACATCTAATTATGTTCCACTTTTCCTAAAGTCTTAAATCACATTGACTTTTATACAGACCCACTACGATTCTCATCCAGTACTGCAATGCGGGAGGAGCAAAATATAGTTATCTGAGAGTTTTGGTTAAATGGAGTCTCATAAACTAGGGTTGCACTGCATTCTCTATACTGCTACAATAATAATCCATTGCATTTCTAATGTGCAATAATGGCAACATGCTGACATAGCATGTCAAACTGAAAATGTTGCATATGTCATAAAGCAAGGGTATGCAGTATTTTGGCAATGGTGAATTGCATAACAGTTGCATAGGATTACTACTCTGTGGCCTTTTTTACATGGCCCCCGCAGAGTGGGGCGTCCATGGGCGCGTTGGTGCGTGTGTGATGTATGGGCAGTGGGTGGGCGGGGTGTGCATATGGGCGCACATGCATCCCATGCATGTACGCACATGCGTCCCATATCCCATGTTTTCCTTTTCCCCGCATATTGCATTTTAAAATTGTTTAATTTTTTTTTATTGTTTTATTGATTATTGTTGTTTGCCGCCCTGGGCTGCCCTGTGGGCAGGAGGGGCGGGATATAAATTTTACATAAAAATAAAATCCCCATGCACCCCCACTCACCACACGCCGACGCCGCGTCTTCCACACGGTCCTCTCCTACTCATGAACACACAGATTTCTGCATGTTCATGAGTGGGAGAGTCCTATGTAAAAAGGGCCTATTTGTAAAATCTCAGTTGATCCCAAGTGACAACTATGTGTTAAAGTGAACACTGTACAACCAATTTACTTGTAAAATAAGGCAATGCAGCTGCACTGCAATGAGGTTGCAACAGCACAGCTGAGAACAGAAATAGGCCACAAATTTTGATCAATTAATTTTGAACATTTGATTTAGTTTAAAGAATTCTGTTGCATTTGGATACATGTGAAGATTTCATGTAAATGAATAATCAGGTATAATGGAAATAATAAACTAATTTCTAATAACTATGCAAATTAAGCCTGCATGTAGTGCAGCATCATAAAAAAAAACCCAATAAAGACAATGGGGCTAATCCCATGGCCTGCGGATCCCATGCACACATGCATGCGGTTTCCGTGCGGCACAGTGTACCCACAATGGAGGGGTGTGTGGTTACTGCACATGCATGCAGTGAATCCATGGGACATTGGATTGGCCCCAGTGTCTATTACCATAGACAGCATCCTGTGTACGTGTTGCATTAGGGAATTTGAGGGCTTCTATACTTCTGACCGAACATCCACTTATTTGTCAATGCACCCCCGAAATGGGACAGGACACCATTATATGGATTTAAACATGGTCACACCCTTTATTAATCCAAATTACAACCAAAACAGAATAGGTGAGGGGGTGACATCGCCTATTGTGATCAGGGTCCAGTATCAACAGTAACACATTAAACCTTAAGCATCAGGGGCTGTCTCGATTATTATTATTATTATTATTATTATTATTATTAACAAACATTTATATAGCGCCAGCAGTGTACCTGGCACTTTACAAAGTAATAAAATGGACATGGTCCCTGCCCCTAGGGCTTACAATCTGAGAGACAGGAGCTGGGGGAGAGACTTAGGAAGGGGAACAGAGGGAGAGACAAGGGGTCTAACATTCATGAAGATGCGAGGTCTCAAGTGCACGTACTTGGCTTGGTTACGATGAGAATGACAGCAGGCAGGTCCATGTTGCAAGGATAAGGGTAAACCGATCGTAGGTATAGGAATAGTGGCTCAGCAGGATAAAGAGTCAGACAGAGCAGAGCGAAAGAGGTGAGTTTTAAGGAGAGATTTGAAGGTATGAAGGGAGGGGGCAAGGCGGATGTGGACAGGGAGGGAGTTCCAGGCATGGGGGGCAGCAAGTGAGAAGGGACGAAGGCGCTTAGGGGAGCAGGGAAGGCGTGGAAGGGTGAGAGAAGGGACAGAGGAGGAGCGAAGTGCACGGGCTGGAGTATGGAGGGCGATAAGTGCAGAGAGGTAGGGGGGAGCAAGGTTGTGAAGAGCTTTATAGGTGAAGACTAGGAGCTTGTGCAGGATTCGTTCAGGAAGGGGAAGCCAGTGAAGCGAAGAGAGGAGGGGCTGCACATGGTCGAAGCGACTGGCGAGGTAGATGACCCTGGCAGCAGAGTTTTGGACAGAGATGAGGGGAGAAAGGTGAGACCGGGGAAGGCCAGTGAGAAGGAGGTTACAGTAATCGAGGCGAGAGATGACCAGAGCATGAACAAGAGTTTTGGCAGACGAGACAGAGAGAAAAGGGCGAATCTTAGCAATGTTATGGAGGGAGAAGCGACAGGATTTAGCAACAGAGTCAATGTAGGGTTTAAAAGAAAGGGGTGAGTCAAAGATGAAGCCTAGGCTACGGGCTTGGGGGACAGGCAGGATGGTGACTCCATCAATAGTTATTGACAGTGAGGAAGGAGAGGAAGGATGAGGGGGGAAGATAAGGAGTTCAGTTTTAGCCATGTTGAGTTTGAGTTGACGTTGAGACATCCAGGTAGAGATGTCAGAGAGACAGTTGATGAGACGAGCTTGAACAGAGGGAGAGAGAGAGGGAGTAGAGAGATAGAGTTGAGTGTCATCAGCATAGAGGTGGTATTGGAAGCCATGGGAGGCAATGAGTTTGCCTAAGGATGAGGTATAGATCGAGAAGAGGAGAGGGCCAAGAACAGAGCCTTGAGGAACACCAACTGAGAGGGGGAAGGAGGAGGAGGCGGAGTTGGAGAGAGACACATTAAAGGAGCGGTCAGAGAGGTAGGAGGAGAACCAGTTATGGACAGAGCCACAAAAGCCAAGGGAGTGAAGGGAATCCAGCAAGAGTGAGTGGTCAACAGTATCGAAGGCAGCAGAGAGATCAAGGAGGACAAGAATGGAATAGAGACGTTTAGATTTAGCCACCAGAAGATCGTTGGTGATCTTAGCGAGAGCAGTTTCAGTAGAATGAAGGGGGCGGAAGCCAGATTGGAGGGGGTCAAGGGAGGAGTTGGAGGATAGGAAGTCAAGGCAGCGGGAGTAGACAACACGTTCAAGCAGCTTGGAAGCAAAAGGAAGGAGTGAGACAGGACAATAGCTAGAAGGGTCAGAGGGGTCAAGAGTGGACTTTTTGAGAATAGGAGAGACTGTGGCATGTTTGAAGGCAGAAGGGAAAGAGCCAGTAGAGAGGGAGAGGTATACCATCAATAACCAGGTATAGCCAGTAGAGAGGGAGATGGAGAGGGAGAGAGATACCATCGATAACCTCCCCACAACCATAATGGCTCCCCATCATCCTGCGCTGGGTGCGCGGACAAAGGGGACTTAGTCCTTCTGGACTTGAGTAAGGACTAGGGTGCCTGCTGATGGGGGGCCATACAATGCCCTACCACCGTATCAGGTCACCCCTTCCCAGGGAAACCAGCGCCTTGCTTGCCATACCCTGCAATTGTGTTAAGCGTGGCTTCCCCAACTCTTAAGGAGATGACTCCTATGCTCCTTATCCTAATTGAACTGATACTGGACCCCCGCCCAAGGGTGTGACAAATTATAACACAACCACTCAGTAACATTGCATTCCAGCAGCCACCACACCATTCTAATGGCCAGCCAAATTGCCCCATACTGTAAGGAAGGTGAAAAAACAAGAAGGCCCTCTGACAAAAATTCCTTGCAATAAATTCCTTCCTGGTTAATCCTAGTGCAACCAGTAGAAACCACAGTATGAAGGGAGGGAGGGTGGGTGCTGCTCAGTTCCCTGCTCCTCCTAGAATGAGCAGGGAACGCGAACAGTTGCTGTCCCATTCATGTGACAGCGGTGGCCAATCAGGGCCCCCCTTTTTTTGCCGACAGCTCGGCGCTGCAAGTAGGCAGCACCCACTCCTTAGCACCCTGCCCCATTTCTTTCAGGGCAGCGGGGTGCAACAACAGCCCCGCCACCGTTGACATGGCGGATGACAATTGTCTCTAGTACTCTTTCTACTCTTCCCAGGGTTCTATACCCCTCGATCCATTTGCCCCTCCCCTTCCTTTCAGTTTGGTATGGTTTTCATCTTGCTTGGATGGATCAAATTATATATGTAAGTTAATATAAGGGGTGTGCAGTTTGTTTTCATTTAAGTTACTAAAACAAATGGAGACCCATTTGTTTTAGTAACTAAAGACTCAGGGGAAAAATTACTAAGCAAACTACATTTATTTGCTTTTATTCATTTTTTTTAAAAAAAATTAAAATCACTGTGCATGTGAAAAATGACCACCGGACCCTTTTTCAAAATGATGGTGGCAGTGTCACAGCCATTTTGGAAAAAGGCATCCAGTCTGTGCATGGCCACTGCACATGTACAGACTGGCTGCGACACTGCTGCCGCCATTTTGGAAAAGGACACAAATGTGCAAAATGGTCCAGCAGCCATTTTTCACATACACAATGATTTTTTAATTTCCCCCCCCAAATTTTAAAATAAAATTGAATACAAATTGTGCTACGGAAATGAATGGGGATTTTTAACCACACATGACCATTAATGGATTTTTAAAAACAGAAATGAAAGTAAAATGAAAACAAATGGGGCCCTTCTGCACACCTCTAGTTAACCACTGGGATATCTGTGGCATTATTGAGCTACAGCAGTTACACGGTACGAGCAATATGTTTTAATGTTTTATCCATCATTAAGAGGTTTGGATTTTTTTTCTTTTTTCTCTTCTTTGATTTTATGTTATATAATACATAAACTAAAAATATGTTAATAAAAATTGTAAATGGTACAGGCCCAGCATATATACATTAGCTATGGATAAAAGCATTTGGCCAAATATCTCTCTCATTGACATCAGTGATTTTCATGAATCTGAAGTCAAAATTTGACCACCCCCTCCCACCCAGAACCATTATCTTGGCAACACCACCATCGACCTGCCCCATACTGGAGTGTGGGGTTGGAGGTGATTATGCTCAGGATCCAAGGTCAAATCATTGATCGGATTAGTATATCAGTGATAACCAAGGGTTAGCATCTGCATTCCCTTTCACATTCACTTTGCATGTCTTAAGATGCTCCAACAGCACAGTCTGAAGTTACCTGTGCACATTTTAAGTCTGAGGCAAAAGCCTCTCTCTTTACCACATTTACTAGCACATTTTTTCCAGATGGTTTTCTAAAAATAAAGAAGGTTTGGCACAGAAAGGATAAAACAGTACAGAAAAGGCACCCTTTAAACTAACACACAGCACCATATGAGCTGGGTCCCCCTTGCCTTAGGGTTCAGTGCCCCCGGTAGGTTTCTTAGGTTGAGTCAAGTGCTGCTCAGGTAGTCAAATCTTTCCTAGAGTGAGAAGTCACTCAAAGATTAAAACACATACCCCTCCCACCCCCCACCTGTGGGGCCACGAGTTCCTTTGGTTACTGGGAACACCTGTTGCTTTTTTGGAGTCATAAAAATACCTTAAGATGTCCTGTTCAAGAGTAAAAACAGATGTGCAGCCAGCAGGACTGCTCCCTGAGCCTCTCCAGGGTGTAAAATCCTGAGCAACATGGCTCGGGTCAGGCTGATGTGCCTACAGCTGGGGAGCCGTCCCGCTAGATGCACGGCCTGGGCATGACTGGGAGCACAACAAACGTGCAGGCAACCAGCCCTGATCACGCAGTGCTCTGAGCCCCCGTCCCACGCTATGGCGGGCACCCATGGCAGCCAATGAGGCACATCCATAGCTGCTGGCCATGGTGGCTCCCGGCCCAGGCCAGGTTTTCCATGACTACAAAGACATGCTAGCCAGCTTTGGCCCAGTCGGGCAGGTCTTAGCCCAGGCTGTGATCTTGGAGATTTTCTGAGGTCACGGCCTGGGCTAGATGTCCACACCATCTGGGGCAGGCCTGGGCCAACATCTGGGGGTGCGTGCTTACCCATGTTACTGGGTCCTGGGCCAAAACAGGTCCAGATCACATCTGTGTTTACCCATAGATGGCTCAGTATATTTTATACATTGAGCCAGCTCTGGTGGATTTTCATACAAATCTTTCTGAGCATGTTCCCCATCCTTTGACAGACAGAAGAGTTTATTCTGAAATATTTTTTTTAGACACAGAAATAAACTTGATCAAAAATGAGGAATTGATGGGCAACTAATCAATTCTAGACCCATAATATTGTTCTATCCCATCCCTCCTCCCCCAGTGAATCTAAGAGGTTTTGTGACTGTCAGGCTGTCAGCTTCAAACCAATCATGCCTTTGTCCTATAATCAAAGGTGGTGGCTTTACCTGGGAAAGCCAGTTTCAATCCATCCAGGACAGTTAAGAGTGAATTTAAGTCAGTCTTGCTTAACTGATTCCCAAACCTCAGAAGATGTAACCACAAACAAACCTACCCAAACAAGGAGTTCATGACCTTAATACATGACCGGGTTCTGCAGTAAAGATGTAGCAAAAATGGCACATAGATAAAAATGACTGACATTATTCACCACACTTTTTCTGTATCAGGATTGCTATAAACCTGTGAACAATTAATCTGTTTTTCACTCCTGAGAATGTTACGCTTTCAAAAGAATAGGCCCATAAACAGAAAAGTATCAAGCTGCTTTTTATACATAGAAAATAAGGAATCTGATATTCACAGAACAGCAATCACAGTCATGTATATTTCCTATGAAAACAAGAGAAGAACACTTTGTGCAGTTTACGCATTTATTCTAAACAAATAGCTTCTTGCCTTTAGTTGTGTTGACCTATTGAACAGACTGGCAGTGAACATTGTTTTATACACTTTTAAATAGCTGGATTACAAATATTAATAATAAAAAAGAGCTCAAGCATTGCTTCTTCAATATTGGAGTCCAGTGCTTTGTTTGCATGCCTTTTAATATAACCTCACAGTGTAACTAATAGGCATGCATGGAGGAAAATGTTCCACTCAGGAGCCTTTTCCGCCCACATCTTTAGGGTTGCCAGAAATCCTATCTGTCAACGAAAATCATGTTCAAGTTCTGCATGTGCCATAATCCAAAAATGACAGGGCACAGGATTAGCAGAGCCTGTTCAAATGTGATAAAATAAATGAATAAAAATGAGTTGTAGAGGAAAGCTTGATATTAGTGAAACATGACAAAACTATATATACACGCATATATGCGTGTGTGTACACTCTCTCTCTCTCCTTATAAAAAGCAGACGTGCAGGAAGTGCAGCAGCTCCCCAGCCTGGTCCAGAGTGGGAAACGGCAGCTGACACTTGGGAAGCGGCACCGAACAAATATGCTAGCGGCCGGAGAGCCTTCACGGCCTGTGTAGGATAGGAAGCTATACAAACATGCGCCTAGTGCCCCGTCCCCTGCCATGACAGCCAGCCATGGTGCCTAGCCATGGCACTTTGCCATGGTGGCCCCTGCCCTAAGGCAGGTATGTTGGGGCTGAACACACATGGTATCCTGCATTCGTCCGTGTGGGCAGCCCTTAGCCCATGCTGCATCCTCAACTTCGAGTTGGGCATCCCCGGCCAACCGCAGGGGCCGCAATACGACCTGGGGTCTGAGGTGGTCCCACAGGTAAGCAGGGTCCAGGTCATTTAGGGCTTTATAGGTCATTACCAACACCTTGAATTGGGCCCAGAAGATAATAGGCAGCCAGTGCAGAGCACTGGTGTAATGTGCTCGTGATGACTCGTCCCCATTAGGAGACAGGCCACCTCATTCTGCACCAGCTGCAACCTCCGCTGCAACCTCCGGACCATCCCCAAGGGTAGCCCCACATAGAGTCCATTATAGTAGTCTAATCTAGAGATATGGATAATGGTGGACAGATCAAAGTCTGAGACATATGGCCACAGCCGTCGTTGGGCCCAGATGTAATTGGCAAAATGCTCCTCTTGCTACCACCTCCACCTAGGAATCTAGGTAGAGTTGTGAATCGAGGAGCACTCCCAGACTACGTACGTGAGTGGCCAAAGGGTGTCAAACCCTGTCAATGACAGGAGCAACCATGCCCTCAACCCTATCCACCAACATCAACTCCATCTTGTCAGAATTCAACTTTAGATGGCTTGCCCTCATCCAGTCCCCCACAGCTGCCAAGCACTGGGTGAACACCGAGACTGCCGGGTCTGGGTCTGCAGAAAAAGAGAGGTAAAGTTGTGTATCATCGGCATGCTGATGACAACTCACGCCAAACCTTCTCACAACCTTGTCCAAAGGCTGCATGTACACGTTGAACAGGAAGGGGGACAGAACAGAACTTTTAAATATGGATATGACTGTTTAAAACAGATGGCAAAGATGGATATGAATATAATTCTTCTGGTTTTCTCTTTCTAGCCTTCCTTACTGTGTATTCACATGTGAAGATATCACATAACTGATATATGAGGCATAACTGACAGGGTTCCATTCTGTCCCCTCTCCTGTCCAACGTGTATATGCAGCCGCTGGGTGAGGTCGTGAGGAGCTCTGGAGTTCATTGTCATCAATATGTGATAACACTTAATGCTATCTCTCTTTTTCATCCGACCCAGACCCCGCAGTCTCGGTGCTTACACAATGTCTGGTGGCTGTAGGGGACTGGATGTGGGGGAGCCGACTGAAGTTGAATTCCGACAAGACTGAGGTGATGCTAGTGGGGAAGGCAGTGGGTGTGGCATCCCCCGTCGCTGACAGGGTTCGTCCTCTGCTGGTTCCCCAGGTTCGGAGTCTGGGAGTGCTCGTTGATGCGCAGCTTCGTCTAGATGCCCAAGTTGGAGCTGTGGCGATGAGCACATTCCGCCAATTACACCTGGTGCGACAGCTTCGGCCATACATCTTCAACTCCAAACCTGGCCACTGTCATCCATGCTTTCATCACCTCAAGACTGGACTAGTGTAACACGCTCTATGTGGGGCTGCCCATGGTGATGGTTCGGAGACTGAAGCTGGTGCAGAATGCGGCGGCCCGTCTCCTTAGAGGTACAATTTCCCATTGACTTGAATGGGAGCAGAAGTTCCGAGAATTGGGATCCGAGAGGGGCCCAATTCTCGGATCTCTCCGTTTTAACTGAAAGAGACACTTAACACAGTTAAAACCAAAAGTTCCATCCCTAATTTCTAACTGGCTATGCTACATGTCTGAGGAAGGGCCCCGTGTGGTTCCAAAACATGCACATTGGGTGCTTTTAAATGGGCGTCAGCCCTGGTTTTGCTCCTGCTAGTCCACTTCACCCCGGGTTCGCTGGTCTGTTTAAAAGGGTCCTGCCAGATGTGGAAGAGCTGGGGCAGCTCCACCAGCAGGACTCCAGAACATCCCGGAGCACCACCAGCGGAGTGGGCTGGCCAAACCAAGTAGCAGTCTGAAGTGGTGCTGCTGTCCATCTGCTGTCTGGACCCACACTTCACCTCCATGCCCAGCTGACCATTTCCCCTAGCAGCACCACAGAGCTGTGGGCGTCATCCTAGAGCATTGGGCCTTCACGCACAACTCTGTGGGGTGGGCGCCACACAAGTGGACCATAGGGAAACGGCCAGATCTGTCTAAAGCAGACCTAGGTGGGGTTGCAAGTGTGCAGACACTAGGGTGCACCCTCGGAGCAGCTCCAGGGACAGGCAGCTCTGCGTCCATTTGTTTACACCCATTCTCATCAATAAAAGTTGGTCCAATAAAATATATCATTTGAACTAATATGTCTCCATCTCTTGCATTTGGGACCAACACACAACAACCATGCTCTCTCTAAATTGCAATGAAAAATAGGCTAGACAGACATTTCTCAGGATTGTTGTAGGTACGCTGAGTCCTGAGTAATTTCAGAGGGCTGGAGTAGATAACTCTTGGGATTTCTTTCAGCTCTATGATTCTTGACATTTGTTTGTATATGATTTCATATATGATTTAGTTTATAAAAGCAGATAAACTTCTTAAACATCAGTAACAGTTAATATTAAAAATACCAACAAGAGTAATTTAAAGAGACATGGAAAGAATAGTAGAACATTCCTTATTTTTAAACAATTATATTCCATAATCTCTCTGTCTATGATTTCAGAATGACAGACTATTTTTTTCAGCTTCTTTGTGTGCAGATTTGTTGGTTGGTTTTTGTTTCATTCGCCACAGACCTAGAAGTAAATGGGGTGGGGTGGGGGGAATCTGTTTCTTCAGGGGTATTTGCACAACTGTTGATTAACTGAAGATTATAATTAATTTGAAAAAAATAGAGAGAGGCTCTTTCCTAGGGTTTATTCCAAAATCTGGATTTATCTCATTTGTTCTAAAAATGAAAGCAGTTTCAAGAACTGAACTCGGATCTCTCCATTTTAATTGAAAGAGACACAACACAGTTAAAACCAAAAGTTCCATCCCTAATTTCTAACTGGCTATGCTACATGTCTGAGGAAGGGCCCCGTGTGGTTCCAAAACATGCACATTGGGTGCTTTTAAATGGGCGTCAGCCCTGGTTTTGCTCCTGCTAGTCCACTTCACCCCGGGTTCGCTGGTCTGTTTAAAAGGGTCCTGCCAGATGTGGAAGAGAACTGAACTTTATATTAAGCCAATCAATTTAAAATCAGAATTAGTTCAGCAAGCAGGTGACCTTTTACTCAATTACAAGGTTGGTTGAAAATGGTCTTTAAATCCAGCTTTATCTTTCAGTAGCTAAAGAAAGCTCTCTCACAATTACAGTCGTAGGGTTAACTCTTCCGAGGAAGATCAGAACAAACCAGCAGGGCCAAGCAAAGCACACTCACTAGAAAGATAAACCTGGATTGCAGGTCTCCTAAAATCTCACTGACTAGGAACCTGCACATTTCTACAAAGCTAAAAAGGCTTTAAACATTAAGAATAATAGTTAATATCCGAGGTGGCCAAAGGTCCCAATCCTACAAGCAAACCAAAATCTTGACCTGACCGAGAACTGCAAGACATGCACTATGCCTGCTTAATACATGCATTGCACACAACCTCCCCATCTCCTTTCCTGACACCCAGTGTTGCTGGGAAATTCTGTGGGTGAATGTGAGAACTCCCACAGCTGGTGCGTGTGCCTGCTGCAGGAGGAGCATTCACCTCTCCAGACTCTACCTAGAAGAGGTTGGATGGTTCAGGAAGGGTCTTGCCAGTGAGATGGGAAGTGCAGCCCAGGAGTCAGAGGGGCAGAAAGACACAGCCCAACAAAGGGGTTTTTTTAGATAAGCGCCTTCCCACCTATTACCCACCCATCAGCCACCCACCATGCATAAAACACCCTGAGAAGTAGCCAGGCAGGTTTCCCTCTCCATTACTCTTTCCCTGTATCCTGCATCCTCTGCTATGCTTGGGGAAGTGTCCCCCGCTGTGAGGTCAGCAGCATCTGTTCTCGGCCTGGGCTGGTGCTGCTCAGAACAGTCCACTTGGGAATGATAGTGCCCTGGGAGATGCAACAGGTACTGGGCTGGGAGACAACCAGGCAGCAAGCAGCTGATCTGGTGTTGTTTTTAAAATAGTGGGTTTTTTTAATGCTAGAGTTTCTAGTAACGTAATCATACATCAGACCCATTATTCCAAGCAAGACAATGACATTAGGAGAGTAATTGTGACTTTGAAGTTGCTAGTCATGGTTGACAATATCTCACAGCTTGATTCTGGTTTGGTGGAAAAATGTATAAATGTCTCTCAGTAGTAACTAATTACAACAACATTTTCTATTTGGAGTCTCTGAGTTTCCATTTGGCTGAATGTTGAGTATTCTCTTATTCAGCATTAAGGACAGAAGTTCACTACAAATTCAACATTAAGGACAGAATGCTACCCTACTATACATACGCACATCTCTAAATTAAACCCAGTGGAGTTTCATGTGTCTAATAGGAATCTTTCTAAAGATGCCATGATGATGTTGGACCTTGCTAATCTTCACAGTTCATCATTTTCACAAACATCAGTAGTCTCATGTCACCCCTTGGGACAGATTCAGTATCATTTACAGTTGTTTTAATGATTTTACACTTTTGATAGAAAAAATGCAGTACATTTCTAATATGCAATGAAGTACTATTACATTTAATTAAAAATCAACTATAATTCAAAACACACATGACACAATGCATTTTGTGATGTCTTGTTTTTATTGTTTGTTCATTTAGGGTGGCATTCTCAAAGTTTACCTGTTTCTTACGATGGGATTTTCTAAACCACGTTGGTGCTTTTAAAAATTCCACTGATGGGCCTCCCACTCATGAGTGTTTGATTTATTTTATTTTTATTTATTTAAAAAATTTGTATCCCGCCCCTCCTGCCACAGGCAGCCCAGAGTGACTAACAACTATAAAATACAATAAAACAAGTTAAAACATCCTCCCCCAATACTTAATCTTTGTTAAGAAGGTTCTTCTGTGCGTCCATTAAAAAACAGTAATGAACACTTGAATAGAAAATGTATGTGTTCCTGACCCTGACCTTACATAACTTTATCTATGAAGGATCTTGTTGTCATCCTTTCTATTGCAGTACACTGGGAGCTCAGTTCCCACACTTACTGTGGGATGTTTGCAGTAATAACTTGATGTATTGGTGACCAATTTGATAACTCATCCTGCATAGGGACTGGTAATGGGGGGGAGGCACAGGAGTGGGAGCTGGGCAGAGGTTCTATACAGGTTCTGAAAATCTGGGGGAATATGCCGCCATGTCCCCGATAATTAGAACCATACCAGGAGAGTCGCATACCATACATGAGTCACACATAATGTCAACGGGTGTCTGAATGTGTGTTTTGACCTTGATATGAACACTCGTTTGGCCCTATGTTCACCATGTAATGCTACTTAGACACAGCATATCTTGGGGCAAATTGGTGTTTTGCTTGCCACCTGATCCCAGGACACAAGCGGTGCAGCCTCATTCCCCATGTTGTACCTGCTAACACGTGATATCGACGCAATGTTGGCCATGTGTTCAGCTGAAACATGCAAATTGTCCTTGTGATGGAACGGTGTTCACATCGCGTGTTCAATGGGTAGCCAAATTGGTGTTGGGATCGTTATGGTGCTTACGCACAATGGCCTAACACATGCTTAGGGGTTTTGACGCCTGATCTTCATTATGTCTAAAGACGGCCTCTGTCACCCTGCATACGATATTCCCTGAATGTACTATTCGTCTTGACTAGGACTGAAATGAGAACCTCTCTTGTTCTCTTGAGATTTCTTGCGAGATTTCGTACCAGGCCTGAGATCTCATGGGCGAGAATTCAGTGAGATGCTGCTGGTTTTTGTCTCATTCTCGTTTGTTAGAATGAACCAAGGATTTTGATTCTTAATGAAAATCGAATGAAACTCGACATCGAGTTTTATCCCTAGTCCTGACATGAGCCCTGGTTGCTTGCCAATTCTTATTTGACCTCTGTAAGTCACCAGTGTTTATAAAGCAACATATTTCATGTTCAGATACATTTTAAAGGAAAAACCCAAACACACATCCAGTAAGATGGGAAAACATTCATTTACCAGTAACATTATGTAAACAATCAAAGCCCCTTTTCAAACCAGTATTATAGTACATAGCATTGCCAAGTTGAGTTATACATGAGATGCATATTAAAACTTCAGATTTCTCTGTCTATTTGATAATCTCTGTCCCATTCTATTAGCAGTTCATAATTGGAATACTTTAGCCTTGGCCCATGTACAATAGGTGAGAGGTGAAGAATGGATGGTTGTTGTCAATTAATTTATAGATTCTAGCAATAAATGTCTTCAGCAGGGATTGCCAGTTTGCATCGTCTATCTTGTTTTTATTCTTTATCCACTTTTTGTTTACAGATACTGTTGCTATAGGTAGGTCCAGTTATGCTAACACTACTGTGCTCATTATTCTTAGTAGTCACATTGAAACCATTGGGACTATCCTCTGCAGTAAACATTATGCTCAAGATTAAGTGTTTTCAATACTGTAATTTGTTCTTTGTATTATTGCATATAAACTTGCAGTCTTCATGTTACACCAAACTATCAGAAAATGTATTTAGGATGATGGTAGTTGATAAACAATGATTTGATTGAACATGGCTCAAAGAATAATTCCCTTTCCATACTAAAGTAGGTTGAAAAAGACATGTCTGGCAAAGGTAGCCAGTGCCATCCTATCTACAACCTGATGTAGAATATCAGGTTGATTTTCTATCTTAAATGGAGAAAATATGGTAAATATGGTAAAATATGGTAAATAGCCTGTGGGGCTTTCTACAAGATTTGTTACTGAATTAAACTAAGCAACAGCATCATTTTAATTAATATACTTCTTTGCAAATTTCAGGGTTTATTTTCTCAGCTTTCAGAATTTAATCCTTGTTTTCCTTAGAACAGTGCTGGACTATATTATGAGAAGAGTCGTATCAAAGAGGCAAGTCTTGAGAGATGCTGTTAGTCTGCATTGAAATCCTTTCCCATGTACTCTTTGGATATTTTTAAATGAGCAAGGCTTGGGGTGAGGGTCCACTGTGTGGCACTGCTGCAGAGCAGCCACGCAGGTAGAAAGCGTGGGGAGCAATTCGAATGGGTGGCTCCCAGGGTGGCCACTGCGGCCATGTAGGCAGCCTCCATGCACTCCCGCAACCACAGACCGGCCCTGCAAACAACTCATACAGGCAGCGTTCCCCCAACGACAACCCTCATCTTTCCCAACTGCCCACTTTCTGCCATGACTCACAGCTACAGACACAATGGAAACATGAAGCCACAGCAATTAGTAACCCCTTCCTAGTTCCTACCCATGACTCTGGGAGCCACTGCAGCTGCTGGAGCCAATCCCAAGCCCTGCCGATCCTGCGCACAGGCCTATGCACACACAGTCACACACAAACTGTGTGGACCTCCGTTGCGGACACATTTTACCTCGTGGAAACTGAGTGCATTCATGCACACGGGATCCGCAGGGCTTGGGATCAGCCCCACTGGCAATCCAGGGCAACAACGGAGGTGCATTCTGGGCAGAACGAGCTTCTGTCTGAGCTTGCTGTCCTCCATTGCATTGGGTCTTCTCTCATGTGTTGGGGGGTGGGGGGGTTGTTGTACTTTGAGCCAATGCAGTGTTGTATTTTGTGTGCAAGTCCTTTTAAGAGCTCCTGGTAGGGCTGTGGTTGAGACTGGGGAGGTGATCAGGCCACCGACCTGTCTGCTGGTGTGGGTGGTCACCCCAGTTCATACTGGCCAGGGATGTGTGGGTGCCCAATGTCACAAACTATGGATTTCACAGTGCCCCTTGAGTGGCCATGAGTGGGTGTTGCATGGCTCACAGGAGCATGAGTCCCCCACACCACCTAAAAACGGGCATATCTATGTGTGCTGGCATCTTGTTTAAATACACCCTTTTACACACAACATACATCATTTAATGGGGAAAAGCTAGCATTATATTACTGTATGAAAGTTGAGAAATCAGTTTCTCAGATATCAGGAAGTGAATTAAGCTTAAATTCCAGTTTTAATTTTGACATTTTGGTGGGCCTAAGTCTTATATAGAATCCTTTTTATTAGGGGTGGGAAACCGGTAGAATCCGGTATCCGATAATGCCGGTATCGGGCGTACCGGCATTATCGGATTCGGCCCGGTAATCCGGCCCCCGGTACCGGATTTCAGTGTACCGGTTTTTTTACATTGCAGCCATTTTTAAATGGCTGCAATGTCAAAAAAATTAAAGCCCCAGCAAAACTGTTTAAAAAAAAAAAAACCTCCCCGAGTCCAGGCTGCGCGGGTGGAAGGGGGGACACCCCCCACCCACCCTGCCCAGCCTGGCTTTTTGTTGTAAAAAAGAACAGAGTGAGACCCCGAGGCGAGCCCCCCCCCAGCACCAGCGGCCGCGGCGTCCCCGCAGCCGCGGGTAAGTATGACCCGATCCCTGGGGGGGGTGGGGGTGTTTAACACCCCCACCCCCCCCAGGGATCACCCCTACAGCGCGCTTGCCGCTTACCTTGGGGAGCTCCGGCGGCGGCGGGCGGCCCGGCGGCTTCAGCGCCGGCTGTGGCTGCCGGCTTCAGGACGTTCTAGGCCTTCCGGTGAAACCCGGAAGTGCACCGGAAGGCCTACAGCGTCCTGACGCCGGCAGCCACAGCCGGCGCTGAAGCCGCCGGGCCGCCCGCCGCCGCCGGAGCTCCCCAAGGTAAGCGGCAAGCGCGCTGTAGGGGTGATCCCTGGGGGGGGTGGGGGTGTTAAACACCCCCACCCCCCCCAGGGATCGGGTCATACTTACCTGCGGCTGCGGGGACGCCGCGGCCGCTGGTGCTGGGGGGGGGGCTCGCCTCGGGGTCTCACTCTGTTCTTTTTTACAACAAAAAGCCAGGCTGGGCAGGGTGGGTGGGGGGTGTCCCCCCTTCCACCCGCGCAGCCTGGGAGGGGGAGGGGGAGGAATTTATTCCATTGCTTTCAATGGGGACACAGCGCCCCATTGAAACCAATGGATTAAATCCGGTACCGGTATACCGGATTTAATCCGGGAATCCGGTTTTCGTGAAACCGGTAACCAGTAAATCCGGTAACCGGTAATGGGCCCGGGGTCCCACCCCTACCGGATTTAATCCGGGAATCCGGTTTTTGTGAAACCGGTAACCGGTAAATCCGGTAACCGGTAATGGGCCCGGGGTCCCACCCCTACTTTTTATATCATCATTTCTAGGTTTATAGCAATATATGAATGATTTTTCATGTAAACCTATGGATATAGGTCTGGGCCTTGTTTACCTGCGGGACCACCCCACTCCCTGGGTTCTGGATTGGCCCCTGCGGTCAGCTGGGGAGCTGTGGTGCACTGTTGGAGGTTCCCCAAGTGTCTCGGGGGTCACACAGAGCAAGGAATTCTCAGTCGCTGCACCGCGCCTGTGGAACTCCCTCCTGGTGGTGGGGGGGGGGGGGTTGGCCCCGGACCTTCCGGCCTTCTGGAAGAACTGTAAAACATGGCTGTTCCATCAGGCATTTTGCAAGGGGGAGGGAGAGGGTGGAGTGGGTAGGGATGAGGGGGAGAGTTGGGGGTGAGGGGGAGGGTTGGGGGGAGGGTGTGATTTTATGATGTTTTAAATTGTTGAAGTGTTTTTATATTGTTGTTTTTATGGTTTTGTTAGCCGCTCTGGCCACTGAGGTGCGGAGAGCAGGATAAAAATCTGTTAAATAAATAAATTAAATAAATTAAATAAGCAAATATAGTGTGTATAGTCTTCAGATTGACTTGATTTTCATGTTGCAATGAGATCCACAAAACAAAAACAGGCCCAGTTTGTATAAATATCTCTTTAACGAATTAATAGATGTGCACATCAAATATGAACTCTACAAATGAATTAAAAAGTTTCATCCTGCTGACTTTATGGCTGTATAACTATAAAGCTATCTGAGTTCCTACAAACTGGATTTTACCTTTTCTGGAACCACTTTAATACAGAGAGGTCTTATCTTATACAGTTCTTTATAATAAAAATAATACTATGCATTTAATACTTTATTTTTATAGATTTTCTACTGGGCTTCAGTACCTCAGAGAAGTCATTGACAGTTAAATGTTCTCAGTTCCTTTGGAAGTTAATAAACAAGATGTTAGCCCACATTAGCCCACATCAAGTGGGTGTCCAACTGCCCATTTATTAGATGCTCACCCCCACAGGACATGGGACCACCACCCACTGGACCTGCAGCCCCCACTCATGGCATGATTTCTGATAATGGCCCTCTTTACATGGGGCTCTCCCACTTACGAACACGCAGAAATCTGGGAGAGACCCATGTGAAGGATTTGACACACATGGTGAGTGGGTGTGTGCTCCTGCCTAACATCCATCCCTACGCACCCCCTACTCATCCCCATGCACAGAGCAACTGGGGAAATGGCAGTTGCTACATGTGAAGGGATGAGCGTGGGTTGTGTGGGGATGCATGTGAACCCATGTGAACGCACCGTGCACGCACCGGTGCGCCCATGGACCACACACACAGATACTCTGCAGAGGCCGTGTAAAAGAGGCCAATGTGGAGCCCACTGTGTGGACTTATGAGGGCTAATGTGGGTTAATGTGTGTCCTCTTGTCTGAGTCCCGTCAATGAAGTTGCGGGGAGTGCATACAGGTCTGACAGCAGCATAGAGTTGCGGGTGGAAACCCTAGAGTGTGTGAGGAGTGACCATTTTCTGCCCCCCCCTTTCCTTTCTCACTCAATGGTGCTGCCGCTGGCAGCTGCCCACAAGAGCATGAAAGACACATCAGGGTCTGCCTGTTTATTTGGCTTGGCACGCAAAGCATGCAAGTGGGGGCTGAGTGAGGGATGCAAGGACTGAATCTGGACTACAGTGGGCTAACATCTCATTAGTTAACACCCTTTGTTAACAAGGCTGAAAGCGTTTCAAGCCGGTACCCCAAAATGTTGTCTTGCCTAAGATAATTAGAGCTGGTCAAGGGAAGGAAAATAACCCAGATCTCCTCAACCCGTGCCCAAGGTGTTAACAAGACCTTCCAGCTTACATAGAATCTTCCTTCCAGCTTACATAGGATTTCAAAGCAATTAAAAAATGCTATTGAACTAATTAAGCTTCTTAATGGCTTAGCTTTTGGAAGTAGGTAAGTATTATGATACCCATTTTACAGATGAGTATGCTTAAAGCATACATAATCTGTTCCCTCTGTATTCCCTCCGCCCAAATCTAGGAAAACACTAAGCAATTTACGCAAGATCACACCAAGTCTAGTTGAGAATAGAATCCAAGCTTTCCGTCACATGCCATAACCACAGAATTCAATGACAGTGGGCATTTTTACCCATTTAAAATTCTGGATGTTTCAATCTTCTGGGTTTACAAGCCCACATGTAAGTTCCCCGGATAGCACAGTGGACTCTGGCTCTGGTAAGCAGGGGAGTGGGTTTCAACAAGGAACAGAAGTATAGCCCTGCCCCCTATGGTCTACTTATGGAAGGGGAGGCACACGTATGCCCCCTCCAAGAGCCCAATCACACGGAGTGGCCAGTACAATGAGGAAAGGGTCAGGAGGAGGCAGTAGAGAAGGGGTTAACAGTAGTGGGCATTTGGGGCATTTTTACACACATGTTAAAGTCCCGGATGTTTCAATCTTCTGGGTTTACAAGCCCAGAAGTAAGTTCCGGATGCATTTTTTACACACACATTGCCCTGAGGTAGTTCCTGGATGCATTCTTCACACAAACACTGCCCTGAGGCAGCCTAAAGTAGCCGCAGCTGTAGATGTGACAGGCTGCCATGGAAACCAAGTGACCACAGCTGCCTGGAGCAAAGCAGTTTACAAGGATAACGTTTTACACACAAAAGTTCTGGGAGAAGTTTCACACAGAAGTTCAAAGATCCGGATGTTTAAGATCTGGGTGAGTGATTTAGACACACAGAAAGTTCAGGATGTAACAGCAAACATCCAGGAGAAAGGTGTGTGTAAAAACACCCATTATTTGGGAATATTTTAAAAGAATATTCTCCCATCTCGTGTCATTAATTTGGATTAATGTTAAGCACATCACAGTTCAAGTTGCTGTTTTTTTAAAACTAACTCAAATTGTAAACCTGTTTTTTTTCTTTTAACTTGGCAGGTTTTATAGATCTCACTGAAAGTTAAAAATCAGATCAGCTCTGAAACATATATGTGATAAGCAGAAACTATGGTCTGAATGTCATTCTTAAACGTTGGCATATTTAAACAAGACAGGCAATTTGTTCTACCTAAGCAAGGAACTGATAATGGAATTCATCCCATTTTAAGACAGGCAATCAGTTTGCCCAAATGTTTGTGGAAATAGGCCCTCCAGCCCAGTCCATGACCCTTTGTGTATATTGGATGAGGACTGTCAAAATCAACTTTGGTAGAAAATACATTTGTGCCCTCTCGCTCTGTCACTGCCAGTCTGGCACCAGAAAGACTGGCTCTAATACAATTAATTTTCTCATCAAAGCAGCCAGATAATAACTCACAGAGATCAATTGATAAGCCTGCTTCTGGGAGAGACTGTCTGGATGCAACAAACTCATATTTATTTCCCTGTTTCCTTAAACCTAAGACTGAAAGAAGTGAGAATATGCCCCATGGTATCCTTCTGACTGTGACTATTTCAGTAGTGCTGATTATTAGTGACAATTGATGTGCTGGTCATTATTGAGGGGACTTACATCATAAGCCTCCCCCCCCCCCAATATTTCCTATGACAATTAATATAGAATTAAGAATGAAAACAAATATTTTTTCAACCTTTTCAAAAGGGGATCATATAATGTAGACTCAGACATCAGACACTTAAAATGTGATTTGGACTTTTGCTATGTCAGTATTGCTTTTTCCATTTTGTTTTTATTGTGGTGCTTTCATCTGCTAGGTCCATTAGACAGAGTGCCTGTACAAAGGATGGTTCTTTCTTAATGGATTGCGCTGAATGTTTACCTAGTTGTGTTTGGACAGTAGCTTGTACAGAAGAACTGGAGGACAATGTTCTTCTTTCAGAAATCCATTTGAGTCCTGGCTATTGTTTCATTTTTATTTTTGAGGTACAGAACTGAAATTTCAAATTAAAAAAAAAAAGCACTTACATAGGCCAAGAAAAACAGTAATTGAAAACGTAAGTGGGCATAGAAGATGCAAGTGCATTCTGTTTTTCACAGGCTGTATTTCAAAGGGCTGGCCTGGTCTATATCTTTTAACTCATGAACAAAACTAAGAATTATTTGTCTTTGCATCCATGTTTGGGTGATTACTTTCCACATTTATTGCACAGTCCTCTGCCATTAAACATAATGGGAATCCTGTCAGGGGCCAAGGGCTGGGACACAGACAGTCATGGAGGGATGATGTCCAGGGTGAAGTGCAAGAGAGCTGGTGCAGGGTCAGGGTCTCTGGATTCCAAACTGGGTAGGGTGCGGCACATGGGCTAAGAGAAGGCAAGCATGGATGAGACGAGACAAGACGAGAAGAGGCAGGAATGGATGGGTAAGGCAGGTCTGGCACAGGGCAGAGTGAGCTCTCAGAGCAGTTACGTAGGGGCTCTAGGGGGAGCATCCTGCAGATGCTGGGCCCCATCAAAGAAGATGCTGAAGTTACCATACTCAAGGCAGTCGGCCGGACTCAGGCAGGTTCAGAAGGACCTGGTTCCAGGGCAGGGATCCAAAGAACTAGTGTCTAGCAAGTCCCAGAATACACAAGGTCCAGAGGGTGCAGACCCAGTCCAAAGCTGCGTGGAGACAACAGGAGGGGAAGGACACCTAGAAAGCAGACTGGGAAGGAGGAAGTGAGCTTGCTGTGGCTTTGGGTTGGCTTTATATACAGGCCAGAAGTCAACCAGGAAGCTGGGAGTATGGTTGAGGAGGGGTGTGACCTGACCAGCACTGGGGAGGGCCCAAGCACTAGCTTTGGGCCCTAGCCAGAGTGTCTCAGGCCGTTTTTAGACGAGCGCGGCGGTGCCCGCGCTTGTTTTCAAAAGAGCAGGCAGTCTGTTCTACACGTGACGCTGTCACCAAATACACGCATGCGCGGGCGATGTGCATCCATTTCTGGCCGCATATGACCGGCCTTGATCGCCGACCTGGTCAGTTCGCGGCCGGAAATGGATGCGCATCGCCCGTGCATGCGCGTATTCGGTGGCAGTGTCACGTGTAGAACGGACTGCTGGCTCTTTTGAAAAACAAGTGCGGGCGCCGCCGCGCTCATCTGAAAATGGCCTCAGTGGTGGTGAGGTGCCATTTGAAGTCTGGGTCCTTACAAATACTTTCATTGAGGTTGATTCGTTGCTTTGCGGATCCCGCACACAGCTGCGTGTGTGCCCACCTGCACAGGATCCTCGCGCACCTCCATTGTGGGCAGTCTATGACGCGTGGAAATCATGTGCATGCACGGGATCAGCCATGGTGACTTTCATGATGGAAGATTGTCCTGTTTGTGTGAAGTGAATTCCTGTGTAACAAAAAGCCAGTGTTCTACATAAGCTAATTTAAACTTCTCCTGAGTGCATCCCTTATGCACCCACCCACTCACTTTGGCTATTTTTAAATGGGCAGAGCTAGGAGGCGGGTCTGTGTGTACCGCGTGGAGTGCACGTACACCTCTGGTAAGTGGGGTGGTGGGGTGGAAGGGTGTGCACTGGGTGTGCGCCCCTACCCATGCACTGCCCACTCTTGCCCCTACACGGAGCATCCTGGAGTTTTCCCCAGTGCTCCATGCGTGGGCATGAGTGGGAGGTGTGTGCGTCATGGGAGTGCATGCCCACCTATGCCATCTTCAGATGGGTACTCGGGTGGGTGGAGGATGTGTGTGTGGGGGGAGGTGGGCACGTCCCATTTAAAAATGGCCTTCTATGCAGCTCTCAGAGCTTGTACTGATTTTCAGTGTGACCAGGCATACTTTCCAACAGTACCTTTGTGCCTGGTACAGTAACAAGTTTTCTTACCTTTATGGTGCCTTCACAGCAATGTAAAGTTTGTACTGGCTTCAGAAGACAAAGAAGGTTATTAGCAGGCCCGGTCTTAGGCCCGGGCCTTTGGCGGAGTTTTCTGGGGGGCAGCAATCCTGACTCTGGCACCACCCTGCTCCATTTTTTCCCCCTTTTATCCCTGTAAGGCTGAAGGCTGCTTCCTGCAGCCAAAGCCTGATGCCTGTGTCCCCATCCCTCACCTGCCTCTGCTGTCTGCCTGCTAGTAGCTCCGCAGCAGCAGTGGGTCACCCGGACCAATCTGACTGGGAAATAAAACTGTTTGTTTACAAACAACTTCTTCCCGATCAGAAGGCTGTTGCCTTGTAAAGAAGGTTCTTCAAGATGGATCCTAACATTCTCACAACTGGGTTGTGAATGGTATGCTCACCATATTCAAATAATAGACCACGTGATGGTCTTGATCTAGTATAAAATGTACTCCCCTCCTCAGAATGACAGTTCCTTCCAACCCTTTCTAAGAATACAAGAAAATAATTCCATATGGGGATGGAAGGGTAGGTGTTGTGAGAATGTTAGATGCCATCTCAAATAACCTTGGGTGTTTTCAGACGTGACGGGGCAGCTTCGCCCCCTCCCGAAAACAACCCAGAGATTCCCCACCGGGATCACCCAGACATGGCAAACAGACGTGCCAGGGATCCCGGCGGGGAATCGGGGAGGGGGCAGGACTGCGCGGCACAACGTGCGGCCGCACGGACCCACCCCCTCCACGCTGCCTCGCCGCCCGCCCTCTGGGGAGACGGGCGGGCGGCGAGGCCAATGCCGCCGCAGCGTCTGGCCGAGTTCACCATGGCCCGGAATCCCGCTGGGGATTCCGGGCCGTGATAGCCGACCAGACGTTACTTTTTATTGATGCCCGCCTGGAATCACTTTCACCACACTTCCGGGGATTCTTGCGCCGGGAGCCTGGGAAGCGTGGTTGAAATTGACCCCATGTGGGTATTCAGTGTGGCAAACATCTGGCGGCTGCCGAACAGACGTGCAGGGCACAGTGACCACAGGTAGGTATTCACTGTGGTTCACTGTGATCTCGTCACGTCTGAAAATACCCCTTGTTTACAAGGTAGCAACCTTCTCTTCTTCTTCAAGTGGCTCCTCACAGGCCCTTTTTACACATTTTCCCCGGGTGAGGGGTCCGTGGGCGCGCCGGTGCATGAGCAGGACATGCACACAGCTGCACAGCCCCCCACTCATCTACATCCACAGAGAAACCGCCATTTCCCCTGGTTGCTCCATGGGGGGTGAGTGGGTATACGTGTTAGGTGGCCACGCGCATGCACCCCCAGGCACAGCGGGCATGCATGCCAGGTCGTTCACACGGGGCTCCCCCACCCATAAACATGCAGCATGGGGGCGGGACTTGGCTTGGGGGCAGCATCCTGGGAGGAGCCTAAGGGCACAAAATTCTTAAGTCTGGCCCTGGTTATTAGCACATCATTAATCCACATTCAGAAAGAGCTCTGACTCCAAGCCTCAACTGCTTCATTGCTGGAAGATGGAGCACTTTTTCTCACTTTAGCAAACCGGATAAGCACTGCTGTCAAAAAACAAAGAAAGGTAACACTCAGTCAGAAGGAAGTTGTGTGCCTGGGATTTAGATGAAAATGTGGGGAAAAGGTAGGAAGGGCATGATATGTTTGTGAGAGGTGATTCTTTAGCGTACTGAAAGGGACTGCCACTGCTTCTACCTGTGATCCTCGGAGTGTCTTGACAACTAAAACTTTAGAGCCCAACACAGTGCATACCCTTGAGAATTTTGACTTTTTAATAGGTGGAGTTTCCACTTGAACCATCAGTCCTGCACATATAAACATATCTGTACACAGAACCTCTTACACAGACATCCTTTTTTCTAGCTCAGCCTGAAAGTTAGGCAGAGGGCTATTACAAATGTTTATAAACACAGACACATTTATACAAATTAGGGGTGGTATGAAGTGTACCAATTTTTCTCTTCATCCAGTGTTGCAGGGTATGGAAAAGGTTCCCCATTCCTGGTGTAACAGATCATCCTAAGTCACTGCAGGGTACAACCCAATTGGGGATGAGCACAGGGACCAGCACATGGAGCCTAATAATGATGTAATGGGTTAACCAAAATAACAAATGAGTTAACTAGGCACGACAGCTGCTGGTCAGGAAGGAAGCTGCTGATCAGCTGAGGACAACAGCAGGCTGAGCCAGAGCTCAGTCCAGTGGATTAGAGTTTCTTCAGGAGTGCCTTAAGCAGGAGGAATCCAGGTGGCTGGAAATTTTCCCTGAGGCTCTTTCTAACTCTGGATCTGGCTGTCCAGAATGGTGACTGGCAGTCAGAGTCCAGAAAAGCACACAACTAGACCCTAGGGGCTGGAGCTTAGGAAGGGGTTTTGTCTAACTACTGAGGAAAACTACAGCTAGAGGGGTCTCCTGAAATACTAAATTTTGAGGTATCTGTATATATTGTGGTGACTTGACCCTGTAATAAAATAACATTTTTGCAGAAGAAATTGGTTGTCTGTGACAGCTTGGATCTGATCTTGTGGAGGAAACACATGCCTCGGCAGAAAAGGGTACATAGGGTATTTTCAGACGTGACAAAATCACGCTCAACCACGGTGGATTCCTACCGAGTGAGCAAGGTCTCGTCATGTCTGTTGGGGGAACAGAAGTTCCCCCCCAGATGTTCACCCTGTCAATCGCGGTGGGGAATCACATTCACCACGCGATCGGTGGTCCTGGCGGGGTCGGCCCCGATCATGCGGTGAATGTGATTCCCTGCCGCGATGAAGGGACCCGGCCCGTCTGGACGGCTATCACGGCCCGGAATCTGCAGCGGGATTCCGGGCCATGGTCAATGCGGGCGGGCGCTACAGCTGCATTGGCTGCAGCACCCGTCCATCTCCCAGGAGGGCAGGCGACGAGGGACCGTGGGGGGGGGCAGGGCCGTGCGGCCGCACGTTGCGCCACATGGCCCTTCCCCCTCCCTGATTCCCCGCCGGGATAAGCCGGCACATCTGTTGGACATGCCGGTGTGATCCCGGCGGGGAATCACGGGGTGATTCCATGACGGAGCCAATAGGGCCCCTGTCATGTCTGAAATCACACATAGTGATTGCCAGTAGCACTAATTTGGTGCAACATACTGTATCAATAGGTGTTAAAAAAAAAGATGTTTGCCGAAACCAGATGGGTGTCCACCTGTCCATTTATTAGGTGTTTTCCCACACTGAACATGGGCCCACCACCCACTAATGACTTTGTCCGTGTTCACATCTGCGACGGCGGTGGCAGTGAGAGAGCAGTGAGGGGAGACATGGCAGCGGGGAGGAACTGGATGACAGGAAATGAGACGGTGCGAACGGGGATCTGCCACGGCTTCTCTCGCGTAATCCTGCCCTGACATGCACAAGAGAAGCCGCAGCAGTTCCCCATTCACCACAGCTCTTTTCCTGTCATCTGGCTCCTCCCTGCCGCTGCGTCTTCCCTCGCCGCTCTCTCTGCTGCTACTGCCGCCACAGATGTGAATATGGCATTAGTCTCGGAGAATGTGGAACCTGCTATCCAGGCGAATGCTGGCTAACCCACGTGTCTGTGTCCTGTCAAATAAATTGCATGCAGAGCACAGGCCCACCAGCACCATAACATCACAGGCAAAAGTTCCAGTCTCGGAGGAGTGACTGCTTCCTTCCTCTCTCTCCACCCTTGCCTTTACTTGCACTGCCAGCAGCAGCTGCCCACAAGCAAGTGAACGACATTCCGGGAGCTGCCTGTTTATTAGACTTGGCATGCTAAGCAAGTGGGGGCTGCACGGACTGAACCTGCACTCCAGTAGGCTAGCATCTTGTTAGTTAACACCCCTAGATCTCACATGAACAGTGCAAAGAGCTTGAAGAGAGAGCACTATGTAAGTATAATAGAAAATGCTTCTGTAGTTCGTGAACACCTTTTCTTTGGCTTCACATTACACTTATACTGCATTTTTCCATGTACAAATGTCTATGCAATAATCAAATTTCAGCAGAATATCCGTTTCTTAATTTGTTTTAGCACATGCTCTAATTTGAGCTACTGATACCAAGGGTATTTCAATCATTGGGACAGGCAATGGAGCCTAGGAGCCTGAGGGGCCGGCTCCATGGAGCAGCTGCATCCCCTGCCATTGAAGGGAGAGAGCGGAGGGCCTTATTTAGAGCTGCAACTAGGTACCCGAAGATTCAGGTACCCTCGACAAAATGTTCTTGGCTGCGGGCTCATTCTGACAAATGAGAACAAGCCAAGAAACAGCAGCATCTCAATTGCATTCTCCTCAAGAAACACAAGGGGAAAAACAAAACAAAAAAGAACTGTACAGGTGCAAAATGGCCACCAAGGTTGTTATGCACATACACAGCCCTTTTCCAAAATGGTGCTGGCAGCATCTTTGCCTTTCTGAAAAAGGGCAGCCATTCTGCGCATGCACAGTGGACTTCTTACGTACATGCAGACCAGCTGCCCTTTTCCAAAATGACGGTGACACTGCCAGAACCATTTTAGAAAAGGGCTGCACATGTGCAGAAGGACCCCGGTGACCATTTTATGCATGTACAGTTCTTAATAAAAAGTTTAGTAAGGAGTAGCAACTTTAATCAGTTTAATGTGAGACAAGTTACCTGAAAAGTGTGTGTTGACAAATTTTTGTATTCTCACAGGAGGAGGTGATAGGGTTTAACATGTAAGCACATCTAAATAACAGTTCACTTAATGGAGAACCCACTTTATTAATGTGGAAGTGTGAGTTGCATTAGGCGATAGAAGTGAAACGACTCTGCATTAGTGCAAAACACTGTCGTAAGATACAATCATAATAGAAAATGCTAAAATACAAGTGCCAAATAAAATTTAAAATATATTTTGAATTGATGATCAATATAGCCAGGTCTGTCCCTCAAGGGTTCTTACCCAAGCTCTGACCTTGGTTGGGAGCATGTGCATGCCCAGGAATGCCATGGAGACTGCTTGATTTTTCACCTTTATTTACACAGTCTTTCACAGGGCACACAGCCCTACACACATGCCCTAGACAGGGCTTCTGTAACACCCAGGGCACCCAGCACTGCAACACCCTTAGATAGGTACACAGGCCTTAGTTTCCTTAGGTCCATGCCTACACTCAGGTTTACAAGGAGGACCCATTAGCAGCCCTGGAGTCCAGGGCTCTATGCCTTATAGAGTCCCATGAGTGCCTGGCCCTCCTGGGCTCCTCTGGAAACTAGCTGGTGTCTTCCTCAAGGGGCTACTCAGAGTCCAGACAGCTCCTTCTCAGTGTCCAGGACTTCTCATGTCCACACCAACATGCCCCTCCAGTCCATGACCTCCTGGGCGTCCACCACTCGCAAGCTTTCTCCAGTCTGTCCCCAGTGTCCAGGGCTCTCTATCCCACACTTGCAGACCGCTTTCCTGGTGTCCAGGGTCCCTTGGGTCTACACCAACAATCCCATAATCCAGCTTCTCTCTCTCTCTGGTTCTCCCTCTGACTCAGCAGCCCAGCCAATCTGGGTGAGCCAAGGGTAGTCATTCCTCTCCAGGCTTCCACCCCTCAAGGAGATCTCACCAGGGTTCCAACCCCGCCCATGTCTCTCCTGACAGCAATCAGAGCCGCATTCTCTAGGCAAGCACTCTAAAGTGCTGCCTAGTCAGTTTCAAGGCTGCTAGTCTGTTTCACAGGCAGGGAAGCAGTTTTGCCACCTTTCAGCTCTCTTGGGGGCCCTGCCACTTGTCCTGCGCCGCCACCAAGCCCAACGGGGTTTCCAGCTGCTGCAGCGACTTGAAACAGGGAGGGGAGCAACTGCCTTGCTACAATTAACTTATCTGTTATGCGTGAAATAATAAACTTTATTTTTTCTTAGGATTTTCTCATAGATCGACTGTAATACGCTGTTTCAGGAGAATACATCTGAAATCAATTTTATTTTTCTAAAATCAGTTAAATATTAATCATCATGGTTCACTTCCATTGCTTAAATATTACATTAAGATTTCAAATACATGAAAAAGATATTGAACCAAATAAGCAAAATATCTGTTGGATGCACAGGAAGAAGTATGTAAGCTGATTTAATATCACACTTGGCTAACAAGGCATCAGGGCCACAGGTCCTAACGATCCTGATCAATTGCATCATTAACCAAACCTCCTTTGGGATAGAGAGGTGGTGAATGAGATGAAATTCACCAGGTGTGGTCCTTGGGACAATCCCCAAAGGAGACACTCTGGAATTTGGAAACGGCGGGGTTTTAAAAGGTTCTAAAAGGGTAGGGATGTGAATTCTGGATTTGGGGAGAGCCGAATCTACCTGAAAATGGCTGATTTGGTTCTGTCTGAAAACTCAGATCTTTTCCTGTTTCAGGCAATTCAGATCTTTAACATTGATTTTTTTATTCTGATTTTTCGCATTGCAGTTTGTTCCCTTGGCTTCAATGGGGAAAAGTACATGCAAAAAATCCAAATCCAAATTGAGATCTGAATTTCCTAAAGAACCTAATTTGAAAAATCCAAATCCAAAATTCCCCCTGGAGTTCCACCCCTTATATTTCCAAGTAGTTGAGGATTGAGTTTGAATTACTGGCAGCTACTTGGTAATACCGACAAATTCAGAACTCAGTAGAATACTTGGTACTTGGTATTCTACTGGTTCCCCTTATGTGTCCTCCTGTCCTTATAGGAAGCACCTTATAGGAAATGGGCAGGAAGAGAGACCAACAAGAAAACTTTTAGGGAGGGCACAGTGGGCAGGAGGGGGATCAGTAGGAAAATTTCTAGGTGGAGCGCAGTGGGCAGGGTTGGGGGCAGAGGGCAGCAAACCGAACATGAGGAGGGATGTGGCCTGTGGAGTTGAAGTGGAGGGGCTGCAAGCCACCATGCACCACTGCTGGCTCTCTGGGAGCATGCTGACCTACATTTCCCAGCATGCTCCCAGAGAGCAAAAATGGCAGCTTGATCTTCCAGCATTAGAACGTTGGCCATGGCTGCTTGCAAGCCATGTGCTTCCACTCACTTGGGAGACCTGCAGTGCTGGGGGCACTCCATGAGACCTCATGGGAAGATAGGGTATGGGGACGTAGAAGTGGCCCAACACAGGATCAGGTAAGTATTACTCGATTGAGCTGTTACTGAGTACTATACCAAGTATTGTGCCGATTCCTCAGGTTCTTGGTAACTGGTAAAACCGAGTTGAAGACCACATCTTCAGCTAAAATGGAGGAAAACTGAGTACTGAGTTTCTGCTCTACTCCAAACCCTTCAGAGACAACAAATTATGTGACAGAACAGGAACCCTAACTCAACCAACAACCTTCGGAACATGTCTATCTTAACTGGAGTTGGTGCCCTTGCCCTAAGCAGATCATGATGCTGAGGAGGTCCCTCTTGGGGGAAAAGGTGCACCTGCTCTCTTTCATTTCCCTTTCCCCTGCTTAAACCTGGGGTAGTAAACAGCTGCATGTCTGCCAAGGCAGGTGGTACATTCATGCTGAAAATTGCATGATGTGCGAAAACATTTCCCTTTCTTGTTAAACTTCCAACATGCCAGGCCGGAGCCACTTGGCTTAGATGAGTCCCCACAGTCTGCCTCACTCCTATCACATGACCCTTGGCGAGCAGATGACCGCTGTCAGTTCTCACCTGTGTACTGAAACATACATTCCAGCCAAAGCTCATCCACGTGAAGATCCCACCACATACTACAGTTAATAGACGCGCACATTCAAAACATCTCATTGTAATAGAGCCAACAAGACCCCTGAAGTGTCTTATAGACTCTACAGACAATATCAAAGTATTTCAGCATAGTTGAAGCTCTCCATAGCTGTGCCTGAATCACTACCCCTATATAGATGGTATACACAGTCAATTGTTCTGATTTCTGTCTGCCTTTTGGTTTTTTAATCATTTCCTGCTCCCTCCTTTCACCCTTTTCATTAGGGTCAGGCACAAGTTCTCTAAGCAGAAAAGAAATCCTCTCCCTTCCAAATTCTCTCCCTTGTTGCTTGTAACAAATGCTCTCCCAGTGGAGCAGAAACTTCAGCTTATATAGGGCCAGCCACCCCAGGCCCAGCTCTTTCTGAGGGCCCCACAGTGGCCCCTGCATTTTATCTTTGTCTTGGGCCCCACAAATCTTAAGGCCAGCCCTGAGTATATGGAACCACAGAACCCATAAACTGCCGTGGGTGAGGCACCACCATCTGGCTAGACTGTGAAACCGAAGCAGTTGCAGGCTGCAAAAACTTCAGAGACACTCCTTGCCACACAACTGTTCAACTGGGTGTCCCACCTGACCGGACTGCAGAACTGCATCAGCTGCAAGCTGAGAAGAGATCTGAAACACCTCTTGCCCCATGCCACTTAAACTAGAAAGCACCTCCATGTGTAGGGGAGGGGGAACCGGGACCAGGAGCCCATTATTGTACAGATTTATTGGCTGGTTTGCCAAACCTCCATCCTGAACCAGTGGAAGTCTTCGAAGGCATCACCTGCTTCCCTGACAGACAGCACCTCCCACATCCCACTGAGAATGCTATGGGATCACAGGAGGGGTCTCACCATGGACTGACTGGGCAACAGCTGTGCACTTGGATCTGTCTGTCTCCCTCTCATTCTCTCTCTAAAACCAGGATCCATTGCGACAGGTCCCGCACCAGTGCTTCCAGATCAGCACCTCCAGCTCCATCTTGATGCCGTGGCTCAACTACAGGTCCCTCGGGCAAGCGGGGTCTCCTGGGGACAGAGATCACCCCCCTAACTCCCACATCTACATCCCGATGTTTACCCTTTCCAGGCATCTTAAATCACAACCCCCAATTAAATCAAGGGGAGAATGTCCCCTGAGCCACACACCCCTCTCCCCACAGGTGTTATCAGGCCACAGTGTGTGGAAGGGGTGGGGGACACAGGAAGGGGAGACTCTAATCACTCCCCTTCTGTCACTGTGTTAGTCTCTCTCTCTTTTTTGGTTTTTTTATCATAATACTTTCCTGCGGGAGGAGGAAGAACCAGAACTGCATCTGAGATGGACAAAAGGAGGGCAGAGGAGGAGAATGCCAAGGGGCAAAGCTGCCGACATGATCCAGCTTTATCAGCCTTGACCACTCTAGGCTGGGAGATGCTGTTTCAACTGTGAGTGCGTCTCGCCATGCAAGAGCACCCTTGGGTCGCTGAGAGGCGGGAAACCCTAATTGCAAAGCTCAGCTGATTCCATGCAGCCTGGGCCACCTCTTCTCTGGTGCCTCAGCAGGGGGTGCAAACTCTCATCCTGCCCAAGTGCAGAGCAGACTTTCAGGCACAAAGATAAATCATGGAGCATTACTTTATCTGACAATTTCTCCACCTAGTGTGTTTTTTCTATTATCTTTTCTGTCCAGGATGGATTACTTGCATTAGGACTCATCTCCGTTGATCATAGTAATTGATTTTGAAGTTGAAATGTTATACCTTTACAAAAAAAAATATTTAAAAATGGAAAAGACAAGAATGCTAATCCGAATAGCTTTTGATTGCAGAGAACTAATTTTGGTTTCACTTGTAGGAAGGTGTTTGTCTGGAAGAGCCCTGATTTGTGAAATAAACAATGTGAAACTTCAAATTGCAGAGACCAGCATGAGATTAATGTCTTTCAGTGATTAGCTATCAACTTGGAGAAGCAATGACTGCAATGCCTAGCTCACTCAGAAGAAATAACACTTTTGACATATGCACCCCACAGTGAAACCCAAAATGTATTATGAGATATAAACATCTTTTCTAATCTTTCTGCCCAAGGCTGATTTTCTTTCTGAAAGCGTAATAAAATAGTAGAATAATTAAAACCTACAGTACAAAAGATTAGGCAACACAGGATTCTAGATTAGTTCCACTTGTTCCAATTTCAACATCAATAACCCCAAGTAATATCTGACTGTTCTAAAGATGAAGTATGCCCTCTGAAAATCATAACAGAATTATCCAACCAGAGAAAACATTAAACCAGAGATAATTCTGGTTACTATTTTTCCACTGTGGTCCAGAATGCTAATTATTAGGTTTGTAATAGGATATGAGAACAAGCACAGTGATGCTGAGGGAATTTTTTAAATGTGTACATACACATACAACCTTTTGTTTTCCTTCTAAAAAAGTCGATCATGCAGGTAAAGGTGCTAATAGGTAGTGGTTTTTGAAAAATTCTTCTTAACCTGTTCCATCTATCAGTTGCTTCTAATTAGGTATCGCACTAATTCTGAGCTCCTGTTTGATCTGTAATAAATTTTGATTGCTAGAGAGAGGTGGGGAAATTATGTTCTAAAATAATAGCAGTTTGTTCTTCATACACTTCAGTTTGTGGAATTGTATTTATTCAACACTCAGGAATTCTGAAACTCATCAATGGGTGCAGCCAGACGAGATGCTTGGGTAGGCTACCACACCCTGGGCAGACTTAACCCACTCTGGGCAACCAGACAATGTGATGCAGTGCATTGTGTGGCTGACAGTTGCCGGATGTTCTTCCCTGCCACGAGGCAGGGTGAGCAGCTGGCTGCTGCATGATGTGTCCTTGGGAAAAGGCTGAGGACCCCAAAGGGGTAAGGCTGCCCACGACATGGTAGCCTGTGTACTGGGGTTTCTTCTGCCCTGCAGCATGGCAAGCTCCACAGCGTGGCTTTGACCGGGGTTGGGATTTTGGTCAGACTGGGGGAAGGATGCGGGACAGGGCTAAGTTCCCACCCATGTGGCCAGCGACTCAACCCACCCTGGCTGTGGTGGGAGATGTGACAGTGGCCCGCCCGTCTGGCTGCCCTATGGGGGCCAATCGTCTGCCCATGCTGGCCCTGCAGTGTGGTGACTGTGCTTGCCCAGCACAAGGCTACGTGGGGATTGAGCCCTTTGCACTCAGTGAAAGCTAGTAGTAGCTGTTGAACGTTCAGCTCTGCTTAGGCTACAACAGGCCTGAATTCTCTGAGTATAGGATGAAATTCAGTTGTTCTTGAGATTTAATTATGACCCATTGTCTAGTCTTAAGCAAATTCTTGGTTCATTTTTTATTTTATTTTTTAAAGAATTGGTCTTTTAATTGGTTCCCTCAAAGTATAGGTGACCAATTTGTCACCTTGAGTCTGTCCTGAGCAGTCTGATGGACTGCTTTGTAACCACTTCTTTCAAGCAATTGTAGAGGGTGTGAGGAGGCCTTCTGAATGGGCTGTTGTAAATGAAATTTGTCATCTTTGTTATCATTGCAATAACAAAAATGACAAAAAATAATAATGCAATCAATAACGATAACAAAAGTAGTTATTGATTTTGTTATTGTCTGGCAGCCTGGAAGGTGTTTTTTAGAGGGAAATGTGGAGAGGGGAGGAGAGAGCAGACATCTCCGAGCCAGAAACAGTGGGTGATTTCAGACGTTACGTTGTCTGAAATCACCTCAGTCAACCGCGGTGTGTGTGTGTGAACAGAGGTGAACGTCTGTTTGCTTGCATCCAGATGTTCACCTCAGTCAACCACCCCCCGCGGTGAACCTAATCACGCTTTGTTCTCCCGCACCATGGCGGCGAATTAAGCGTGGTTAGGGGAAATCCGGACCGCAGTGAAGGAAAAGTAACATCTGTTACCTTACCTTCACCGCGTTCTGGAGTCCTGGTGGCGGCAGCGGCCAGATAGACCGCTGCGGCTGCCTGTCTCAGAGACGGTGGGTGGCCGGGGAGCGCAGGGGGTGGGGCTGTGCGGCTGCATGCTGTGTCGTGCGGCCCCGCCCCCTCCGGGAGGGGGGTTGCCCAACAGATGTGACGGGCAGCAGCATTGGCCCTGGGCCGTGGTTCAGTGGTCCCCATGGCCGGGGGCAAAGGGGCGAACGTCTGTTGGTGCGCCCCTTCACCCCGGCCCGGGGTCTGAACCACCCAACGGCCCGGGGTCAATGCTGCCACCTGTCACGTCTGAAATCACCCAGTGTTGAACTCTTGAACTGAGAGGAGAAGGATCTGATGGATTTATCTCTGGTCAACGAGCAGCGCAAGCGGATCCCAACAGTTGAATGGCACCATGTGATTCCTCAATGCCTCTGCCTCCCAGAACCAATCAGGAGGGCTCTGGGGGACAGCACTGCAACCCTTAATACTGTAGGGATGGACTGCTTCACTCTGTGTTAGCTCTCTTGCTTGTCAGAGTTCGTTTGCAGAAGCTGCTGGTGCTTGCACTAGAAATCCTCCCATATATATCTCCCTTATTCCCTTCCCTACCACCCAATCCTTATTCCTTAGGTACACATATATAGAAGAGAGATAGAGAATAGAGGTAGTAGATAACTAGATATACCTCTGAGTTTTCCTTTTTCCTTCCCCTGTTTGTCTCCCCGTCCATATATTATATAGATATAGATATTAGTTGTGTGTGTATATGTGTGTGTATATATATATTAGATATTTAGATACTAGGTTGTTTTATTATATATATTAGGAGTATAGGATAGGAACATTTTGTTTTATACATAGGTTAGGTTTAGCTTAGATTCTGTATATGTTATATAAATAAAACTACATATTGTGCACAGTATATATTATTGTGCACAGTTCTTTCTGTATCTCAATGAGAAGGGGAAGAAGTTCAATTTCTGACAATAATTCTTCATTGGCACATGAAATCGATACTGATACCAAAACTAAAATCTTCATTTGAAATCGGTACCAATAACAACAATAGCAAAAAATGACATTTCGTTATTAATGAAAATGATACATTTTAATAACGAAAACCATTACGAAAAATGAAAAACGACATGGGGCCCTGGTGCACATCCCTGTTCAATTCCTTCTCATGCAACCTGATTGCATGGTCTTGCTCCCTGTGTATAGATGGAAATAAAGATACTACATTGTAGAAACTTAATACAATAGTATCCCATACCTGGATAATTTGTGTAGTTTTCTAATGTGCCATAAACTTACACTTTTCCTGTTGTTCCTTCCTGATAGTTTAAACCTTTTCGTTGGATCTCCTAGTGGATGATTCATTCATCCAGTCATCATGAAAGAATGTCCTTACTTCAGCTTCCTCAGAATTCCTTTCTTGTTCTTTATTTTCCAGGTTCCCATGTCAAACTTTGTTGATCACCAACCATAAATGCTTTTTTTCTGTTGGGAAGACCTAGATACAGGGAAGTTTTGCCTTCTAAAGTTCAATACTGTTGCTAGTTGTACTTGTTCCAGAAGGCTTATAAGTGTGGGAAGGTCTGTCCCTAGTAATACAAATACAGTACTTGATTACTTGTCTGCTACTGTACTAGGAAATAATTGAAAGTTTAACTTTGCAGTACATTTGCCTGAAAATACAACCACTCAGTCTCCACTTAAATTTCTATTTCTCTCAAAAGTGGAATGATTTGGACCCCAAAGAACATATTTGTATGACAGTGAATGGGTATTTTCAGACGTTACGAGATCACAGTGAACCACGATGAATACCCACCTGTTGTCACTGTGGCTCGAACGTCTGTTTGGCGGCCGCCAGATGTTCGCCACGGTCAATACCCGCATGGGGTCAATTTGAACCACGCTTCCCAGGCTAGCCGGGGGAATGTCCTGGGAAGCGTGGTCAAAAAGATCCCCAGCGGGGACCAAAAAAAGTAACGTCTGACCAGTTGCCATGGCCCGGGATCCCCGGCGGGATCCCAGGCCACAGCACATCCATCCCGACGCGGCGGCCGCAGTGGCCCCGCCGCCCGCCCGTCTCCCTGGAGGTGGGCGGTGGGATGCGTGGAGGGGGCGCGGCCGCACGTTGCGCTGCACGGCCCCGCCCCCTCCCAGATTCCCCGCCGGGATGCCCCCGGCACGTCTGATATGGCATGACGGGGTGACCCAGGTGCGGATTGAAACTGTTGTTTTCGGTACGGGGCCAAGCAGCCCCGTAACATCTGAAAACACCCAATGACTCAATAGAACCATCATCCTAATAAAGGCCCTGATTCAAGACCTGTGTGCATGCCTGAACAAAACCTACTCTGCGTGTGCTGACCGCACTGCCACCTGTGTCTGCTGCTGCAGCACTGCCAGGTGGTGGACTCAGCGCTGGCACCGTGTGTGCACACACACAATGTGCACATGCAGGGTAGTTTTGGTCCACGAGTGGGGAAAAACTCTGTAAAAATCATTACAATTTTCATTTCTGGAGAGGCTATGCAGATATGAGGAGAAGATTATTTTGGTATGTTGACAAAGCATTATGATGGTCATACTGCTCTCTGTATTTACAAACAGTAAATTCTTGTGGAAATGCATCATGTTTATAAATCTGTTACTCAATAAAGTAGCCCCCACATACGATGTAGTGCATGCCAAGCAGCCCCAATTGTAGATATGTAATTAAATGTGTGTTCTATGAATATGAGTCTTCAGTACTTTCCTGAGCTTATTCTATTCAGAATAATGACTTTGGAATTTCTAGCACCATAAATGAATGTGACTTACTAGACAATGTGACATTAGTAAGTGACCTCTTTCTGTGAACTGCTACTTGAATCATTGTATTTGATGTATTTTCCCAGAATAGCAATATACAGTTACTGTGGTGAGATTATAATATAGTATGCATAGAAGGCTTCCAGATCCTTGACATCAGATAGCCCTAACCCCCATCCAGTAATTCTTCAGTAGTAACTCTTTTTATTAAAATGTTCACCCACTCGAGTGACCTGACTGAGCATCCCAGACAGAATGCATCTCTCTTCTTGCCAACTCCCTTGTGTTCAGGTACATATTTGTATAATGTAGCGATGAAAGGTCTCTGGACACGTTCCTATTAAAGTCAGTGGCTAAACCTCCATGGAGTATCTCCAGTATTGAACAATTCCAACAATAGCATCAGGAAAAACAATATATATCTAGGAAAAACTAATGACCGTGGGAGCAGTCTTTATTTGGCAAGGGGCCGCGTGTAGGTTAGTTGTTCACCGAAGTGCTGCACTAGATTTAAGTGGAAACTGAACACAGCAAGACGCATTGTTGCTCATCGCCCACTCTCGCTTGTGCAGTCCACTGTCACATCCCTTCCCATGAGCACAGCTTCTCCACGTGGTCAGCAGCACCCAAGTGTGTTCTGATCACTAACAAGAGTGTTTCCAGGTACATTGGTGCATTCCTTGCTCCCACATTACAAGGAGGAACTTCCTGACTGTAATTAATTATGCTGGACACTGACATCTCCTGCTGCTAATGAGGATTTGGCACCCACGTAAGTCTAGGCTAGAACTTTGACATGCAGTTAATGCAAGTGTAACTCTGCTGAACAGCTGGATAAACATGGATTATGCCACATGTTTTTCTCTGGACAAAGTTATATCCTCTTCTGAACCCTTTTCTAACATTTTTATCAGTATCTGGCATAGGACTGTTTTGAAGGTTTTGAATGTGGGGGATTTTGATCATTGACCTGAGTAGAGACAAAATCAAGCCAAATCTGGGTGCTTTTGAAAAGTCCACTCTAAATATACAGACAAGGACAAAAACATGAAAATTTCTGGCATTCCAGAGGAAATGGATTACTTGTCAAACATATCGTTAATTAAATATATTCGGTGTTTGGAAGATGGATGTTCTTTCAAAATGAAAAAAATCTAATAAGTAAACCACCTCCGCTCCAATGCTTTCCTAGTACACAGTGAAGAGAACAGGACCTTGTGATAAGCAGAGCTTTTTATGATCCTGAAAGTGATACATTGTGCAGCCAGATTCCCTTCCTCCCTGAAATCCTCATATAAAATAATAATTATACTTAATCCTTATATATTGGTTTTCATACCCAAAGCACTTTAAAAATAATAATCTTAATTGATCCTCATGGCCCTGTGAGGGACATAAGTAAATACTATTAACTTAATTTCTACAGATAGGAAAACACATCTAACAAAGCTAAGTAACTGGCCCAAGGCTACAGATAGCCGGTTAAAGTGAACCTAGAATTTAAAAGTTCTTGTTTCCAAGTCTGTTACTTTGTTCACTGGAGCAATTTTGTCTGTCTGTCTGGGTAAAAACAGACATGACACGGGCCCGCAATAGCCTTGGACTCAGCTGCACATCTGCTCCCTGGCCACCAGATGTTGGCCAGCTAGTGCCCCGGGATGGGTAGGTGGCTGACCTAGAATGAGTCCACCCAAAGATTTCAAGTGTTCATTCCAGGCCAAGGGCTGCCCCATGTAGGTCAATGTGGGCCATAGCAGGCCAGCATGTCTGTTTAGTCCCGCCATATCTGTTGTGAGTCAGGGGCCGCTATGGCTGTCTGTCATTGGCCATCATGGCTGCCCAACATGGAGGGGTTGGAGAAGGATGGGGATGGGGCCAGCCACCCACACATATGTTTTGGTCCCTGGCCACCCTGGTTGCAGACTCATTAGTACAGTTCCGCCTGCTGACCTGGAGAGTGGCTGCCACGGTTTCCCGTCCCGCCCTGGGTTGGGTTGCCACCGCACCAGTGTTACCTCTGGTTTTACTTTCTGTCTCTCTGGGTCTAATACATGGGCTGGGAGCCTGCTGAAGCCTGTAGCACCATGTGGAGAGGCCCCAGCATGGTCCTGGAATGATCATCTTGTGGCCACAGGATATTTGACCAGGTGAATCTGGGGTTAATGGACCAAATGTGGGGCAATGTCTCTTGTTAACACACTCTCTCTCTCTCTCTCTCTCTCTCTGTGTCAAGTGTTTCTTAGCATAGCAATGTAAGAGATCTCTGGTTATTGCTAGACTATTTTTTTGTTTTTTTTGTTTGTTTTTTTAAAGTTTTGTGTTCAGTTATTTTTTTGGCCTGAGCAACAGCTTAGCCATGGAAACAATCCAGTTTGCAGTAGCTAGAATATGATAACATAATCCCCTACAACAGATACATCATGTTGCTGTTCTGCTCTGACTGTAATTAGATAGAATAAGGTAGTAGACAACATTTGTTATGATTTTTATAGGATTCTGCACAGTCAACAACCACCTTGATATTTAACTGGTATGTGATGAAATAGATGCTGTCATATGAAAGCTAGGTATATTTACCCTGCTCCTGGACTATATTAGTTTAGGGCACATTAATACAATGCTGCCGGGTTCCAGGAAATGCATGGAATGGTGCTTGTAAAATATTTTTCTATGCTGTTCATTTGCTTGACTTCTGGAAAAATACACATAATGTAAAATACACAAATTCCAAATCATATTCTGAACAGAACTTTTTATTTTATGGAACAAAAACAGATATGTTAGTGGTATCTGTTTACTGATTAGGACTGAATACATTTAAAAATTAATACTATAATTTTACTGTTTTATTTTGAAAAAAGGTGTGACTACATTTTGTCTTTAAAATGTCATAATCCCATTTCTTAATTTTTTTTAATTGTTGAACTTTTGAGAAGCAATATGGAAGCAATGGGAAACATCTAGAAGCCCAGAAGATTAGTAAATCATACATTTTAAATGGGAGGTGAAAGAAGGGTTTTAAAAAAAGGAACTTTGAGACAAATTGATTCACATTCTAGAAAGAAAACTGATTTCATCATGGAAAATAGTAGGCGTTTGAGAAGTATACTGAATGGATAGCATAAAACTGATTTTAATTTGTCCTTACTTTAAAAGCAAACAATAAACATACAATCATAGGGCAAGAAATAATGGAAGGGGTTATCTAGTCTAGCCCCGGTCCATTTAGTAGGATCCACATTCCTACATCTGAGGCCGTTTTTAGACGTGCACTGGGATCAGGTGCGGTAGCGGCGAAACAGCCACAGCGCTGTTTTACACGAAACGGAAGCGGAAGTTGTGCGCGTGATTGGCGGCCGCGCATTCTTTTCCCGGCCACATATGTCCCCCCAGAGAAATCAGGCTGGTTTGATCGCGGTCTGCAAAGAATGCGCGGCTGCCGATCACGCGCACAACTTCCGCTTCTTGTAAAACAGTGCCGCGGCTGTTTTGCTGCTCCCATGCCTGATCCTCGCTGCACGTCTAAAAAAGGCCTGAAAGATGTCTGTCTAACCTATTTTTGAAGACCTCTGGTAATACCCTTGGCAAATTATTCTACTAAACTCCCTTGGCAAATAACTCTACTACCTAATTGTCATGGTAGTAAAAAATATCTTCCTAATATTTAGCTTGAATTTGTTTTCCTTCAGGACCATTGCTAATAGTCTTCTCCTCATTGGACATAGAGAACAACTATGCATAATTTTTCTTACAGCAGTCTTTTACATATTTGAGCACTGCAATCATTTCCAACCTTAATCTTTTTTCTATGCTAAACATTTCTAATTCTTTCAAAGTCTCCTCATAGGTCTTTCCTTCCATCCTTTATCATCTTTGTTTCTCTCTTCTGAACCTTCATCAGCATAACGGTATCAGTCTTAAAATGAGATGGCCAAAATTAGATGAGGTCTGGCTAAGTCTGACTAGAGAGAAACAATCACTTTCCTTGTTTTAGAGACAATACTTTTGTTACTGCAATCTGAAAAATAGCATTTGCCTTTTTAGCAACTGTTATGTTGTTGACTCGTATTAAGTCTGTCATCTGGAATATTGTTTAGAATTCTGACTAAACACTGCCTATTAATCCAATCATTTCATCATAGTTATTTATATAGCAAATATTTAGATAATAAAGAACAATAGAACAAATCTTGTAAAATATTTTGTACCCAGAATAAGTGTAACAACTTCCAACCAGATCTGCTTTCTGCCTATTTTTTTGTCTGAAATTTCTTGTTGGTAGAGAGAAGGCTTACCACATCTCACCTATTCTTCTTTGCAAGCAGTAATGCTAAGAGTTTTTTCTTTATTTAAATTTGCTGAGTAAAATAAACAGTATGGCTTCTAACATTTAACACATTGTAAGCTCCACAAAGGGTAAGTTTAATTAAGCTTTATTGTCTAGACACCCACAGCTTGGTAAATAAATCTATTCTTTAAAAGTGACATTTTCTTGGATGGCAAAGCTTGAGTAATATGCAAAGCAAGCTAACCTGGCTTCTGAGTTATTCTAATCACCTTCCCTTTGGGTGAGGTTAGTTAATTCTACTCTGATTGAGCAGGATCTTTCTACATCTAAAATTAGGTGAAGGAGCCCAGATTCACCCTTAAAATAACAAAGGAGAAAAAATATTCTTCATGAGTGTGTTAATTTGCTACTCTTGAGGATAGCATACTTATGATTAATTTAACCTAACCAAACTGTTCCTTTCTCCCATTGATTGCCATAGACCTCTTTCTGCACCTGGATTGTCAGATTGTGGTGGTGGCCAGGAGTGTTTTTCACCAACTCCAACTGGTGAGGAGGCTGCTGCCTTTTCTTTCTGATTCAGTTCTGGCCACTGTCATCCATCTTTGAGGCTAGATTACTGCAATGCACACTATGTGGGGCTGCCCTAATGCCCTTAATCACAGTTTTGAAGCTGCAGCCAGTGCAGAATGCGACGGCTCATCTCCTTTCAGGGTTGGGGTGCCAGGAGCACATTACAGTAGTGCTCCATAGTCTGCACTGGCTCCCGATAGCTTTCCGGGCCCAACTCAAGGTGTTTTAAAGCCCTAAGCAGTCTCAGCCCCACATATCTGAGATACCGCCTGTCATCCCATGCCCCATTGTGGCCCATGTGATTGGGAAGGAGCTCCTTCCTGTGGGTACCATCTGTTAGCCTTGTTTGTACAGCGAGGGCTCACAGGGAAGCATTCTTGGCTGCTGCCCTGAATTTGTGGAACTCTGTTTGATTGAGCCCAAGCGTCTTTCGGAGGTGTAAGACTTTCCTGTTTGTAAAGGCATTTGGCGAGCAGGGATAGGGGAGGGTTTTTTGGTGTACAGTTGAGTGGGGGTTGGATATGGGAAATGGGGAGGTGATATTGGGTGGGTTTTTGTGGGGGATTGTGCGTGGGTTGGGTTTTTGTTTGATTGTTTTTTTATATTTTACTGTTTTATTGTTTTTTTTAATGTTTTATATATATTGTGAACCGCTGAGTCTTTTTTAGGGAAGGCAGGATAAAAGTTAGGCATGGGTGAACAGATCGCGGTTCGTGTTCGGCCGTTCGGTTCGGCCGCGTTCGGTTCATGTGTTCGCGTTCGGTCGTATCACACGTTCGTGTTCGCCCATTCGGTTCGGTAGCGTTCGTGTTCGGACGTTCGTGTTCAGTTGTTCGGGCAGGTCGTGCGTTCGTGGTCGGGCATTTGGTTCGTTCGCGATCGGGTTGTGCGTTCGTGTTCGGACGTTCGGTTCGTTCGCCATCGGGTTGTGCGTTCGTGTTCGGTCGTTCGGTGTTCGGGTGGTTCGCGCGTTCACGTTCGGCCATTCGGCCTTTGGCCAGAAATATCGCGAGATCGCGGGAAGCC